>WBND01000984.1:75691-88635 GCA_013398595.1 Tychaedon coryphoeus | reverse complement strand
TGCCATCCCCAGCCCCTCCTGACGCTCCCCGTGCCGTTCCAGGCGCCTGATGACCCGGCTGGAGGACATGCGCCGCAGCGTGCTGGGGGACGGCGTCAACCGCTGCATCCTCTGCGGGGAGCAGCTGGGGACAAGGGGACAGGCCTGTGTCGTCTGTGAGGACTGCAAGAAGGTGAGACCCCCCCCCTCTGAACCCTACAAACCCCTCCCCACCTCGGGGG
This sequence comes from Tychaedon coryphoeus, assembly GCA_013398595.1. Classification (NCBI taxonomy): domain Eukaryota; kingdom Metazoa; phylum Chordata; class Aves; order Passeriformes; family Muscicapidae; genus Tychaedon; species Tychaedon coryphoeus. The sequence continues at coordinate 88,414 of WBND01000984.1, read as the reverse complement.
CACCGTGGGTTTTGGGGGATTTCAGAACCATGCACGTCTCCCCACAGTAGTCCCGTGTTAGCGGTAAGGAAATTGAAAATTCAGGTTTGTCAAGGCCTGAGAGAAGTGAACAGATGAAATAGAAATCAATATCCAGTGGTACCTAACCCCTACACACTATTAAGTAAAATTCCTCCATCACACTGATGGTTTAGCATAATAAATCTCAAAGATGCCTTTAGGGTCTGTCCCCTAGCAGAGAAAAATAGAGACTTACTTGCCTTTGAATGAGAAGATCCTGACACAGGAAGAAAACAGCAGCTTAGATGGACAAGATGACCTCAAGGATTTACAGACAGGCCTTGGAAGAAGCCTTACAATTTTTTTTCCTATAATACCAGAAGTAAAACTTACTCAACATGCTGATGATTTATTCTTTCAGGAGAGGATGAGTTCCCATAGCCTGGCATCCCCGGAATCACTGGTGGTTGTGCAGGCAAAGCCTTCATTGCACAAACCCTGCTGGTGCTGGGGACACTTTGGTGGCACTGGTGTCACCCAGCTCTTTGTTTTGCCCGCAGAACGTGTGCACCAAGTGTGGGGTGCAGACCACCAACAACCGGCCCCAGGCCATCTGGCTGTGCAAGATCTGCAGCGAGCAGCGGGAGGTGAGTGTGACCCCCCTGTCCCTGCTGTCACCCCTGTCCCCACTGTCCCCACCCCACAGCTCTGAGACAGCCCCAACTCAACCCCCCAGCACCACCCAGCCTCTGTCTCAGCGTGGTTCTTACAGGATGGTTTTGTTTTCTGCACAAAATGATGTTTTAGTTCGTGAAAATGAAAGTTTGGGGGCCCAAAGCGATGTTCCTCTGCTGCAGCATGAGCCAGGGAGTTAATTAATTAATGAATTAATTAGGGGGATGGGATTCTCCAGCTGCTGGGTGAAGCCCTGAGAGACCAGACTTTGCTCCCACAGGTGTGGAAACGCTCAGGTGCCTGGTTCTTCAAGGGTTTGCCCAAGCAGATGCTGCCACAGCCCATGCCCGTCAGCAAGAAGGGACCCCAAACCCCGAGTGAGCCCCGCCCGGCCGAGCCGCCCGCCCCCGACCCCAAAATCTCCTCCCGGGCACCCACCCGAGGTAGGTGTCAGCGGGTGCTGCCCCCCCAGCACTGCCAGCGAGGTTTTGGGACTCCTCCCCATCCTCAGCAAGGGAAAAACTCCGGGAAAAAGCATTCGGAGCAGTGGTGTGGCTGCTGCCTGTGTCCTAAAGGGGTGGCAATGGAACCTGGAGAGGTTTTATCCAGGATTTCCAAGTGGGGATGGGTGGGGATGAGGGAGCCCGGCTGAGAGTTTGGGCAGTGCCTGGGTGGGGATGCAGTGATGGAGAAGCCTTGGGAAAACAGGGATATAATAGAGAAATCTGAGGGAACAGTGGCAGCGTGTCCCGGGATGGGTTTGGGGTGCGTGGGCCGCAGCTTCACCCCCTCTCGCTCTGTTTGTGCCCCAAGGCCAGGCGGATGCCGAGGACACCGAGGGTAAGCACCGGCCTTTGTCCCCTCCCTGTGCCTGTCCCCAGCCCCGTCCCTGCCTCCTTTCATTCCCAAGGCGTTTTCCCGCAGTTTCCCCCCGGGATGCTGCAGCGGGACCTCTCCCTGCTGCTGCCGCCCACCCTGCGGGGCGAGCCCGGCTTATTCCGGGGCTTCCCCCCCTCCCTGAGCCGCTGCCGCTCCAGGGCCGCCTCCGTGGGTGGTGGGTCCTGCTGGGAGGGGCAGGTGCTTTTTGGGGTTTTTTGTTTTTTTGGTTATTTAACGGCAGTCCTTGGAAAACCTCCCGGGGAATGTCTGGGAGGCTTGTGGGGGCTTGGCCTGTGTGTGGGGGATGGAGCAGCCGAGCTTTGTGCCGTGCATGGGAGGCAGAGCAGCGTGAGGATGCAGCAGTGGCTTGTTCTGGTTATTCCTTGCACCCTCCAGCACTTCCAATTGTGGAATCGTTCTGTTTGGAAAAGCCCTCAAAGCCCATGGAGTTCAATTATTCCTCCAGCACTGCCAAGGCCACTGCTGACCCATGTCCCCAAGGGCCACATCCACGCTGTTAAATCCCCCTGCAGGGATGGGGACTCCTGAGCAGCTGTGCCAGGGCTGAACAATCCTTCCAGTGAAGAAATTTTCCCTAATATCCAACTTAAACCTCTCCAGGCATAACGTGAGGATGTTTCCTCTTGTCCTGTTGCTTCTTGCCTGAGAGAAGAGCCTGACCCCCACCCCTGTCAGGGAGATGTGGAGAGCGAGGAGGGCTCTCTGGGAGCTCATTTGGAGTAACAGCCCCATTTTCACACTTCCACAAGGGCTGCCAAGGGGATGAGGATCCCCGATCCCCCTCCCCAGCGCTGTCTGCTCCTCATTTGGGCGATCATTAAGTTGGGGGCAGCGCAGTGGATGCAAACCCTCCTCTTCCTTGGCTCCGTGGAAGAGGCAAAGAGAGGCTGAGGTGACAATTCCAGCCTGGAATGCTCCCCTCCATCCCACCCTTCCTTTAGTCCAGGTTCTGATGCTCGCAACTGATGATCTCCCTCTTCCCGTGCAGCAGCAGTTGGGGAAAGCACTTAATTAAGGCGATTTAATCACGCCCGTAGCTGATGCCGTTAAACCCTGCAGCCCCACCGGCAGCTTTTATTAATCCCACGGCTCCTGGAGTCGGGAAGGCTTTGCCAGCTCCGCACGTCCCTCCCGGTGCTCAGCATGCTGCTGCCGTGCCCATGATTTTCCTACAGCTCCCTTGGAAAATTATTTATTGCACCGCTCTCTCTGCACCACGGGGCTCCCGCTCCTGGATGCTCATTTCCCCCCCTCCCTGCTCTTCAGCATTCCCGGTGTTTTTCCCTCTCTCCCTCCTCCTTTTTTCCCCTCCACAATCTGTTGCGTTTCGCTTTGTCCTCGCGCCCGGTGACCCTGAGAGCCCAGCCAAGGAGAAACAGCCCATTTATGTCACGGCAAAGATTTATCCCTGGCGTCTCCAGCAGCAGCCAGGTGAGCGCCGAGACCTTTTCCGTCACGTCCGTGGGGTTGCAATTCATCACCCCGGAGCGCTGGGCTGGGATTTATCCGCTGGGACAGCGGCTGCTGGGTGATGGAAGGGAGAGGCAGAGGCAGCTGCCACGGCTGTCTCCTTAATAAATGGGAGATGATCAGCTGAAGGAAAATACGACACCCCCTCCCCATCCCAGGAAAGCGGAGCTGTGATGCCATCGGGGGTTTGATGGGTGCTGAGGACCAGGTGATGGATAGCTCAGGCATTGTTTTCCCGAGGGATTCTCGTGTCCTTGGGCATTTCCTGAGCGCTGTGTGCAGCTTTGATGGTGCAGAGCCCTCCTGCTGCAGCGCCCGGAGCTCGGGAGGTGCTGCAGTGGCCGTACCCATTGTCCCCTTGCTGCTGGCAGCACCCAGGGGTGGCAGCTCGCTTTTCCAGCCTCGCTGCTCATTTATCCCTCTCCTTACAGGCACCGAGGCCACAGCGGCCGCCCGGGGGAGCCGCAAAGCGGCCGAGGCGCGGCCGGGTCCGTGCGGCAGCGAGGACAGCGCTGGGGACAGCGAGAGCCGGGAGCGCGCCGAGAGCGGGGCCAGCAGGAGCCCCGGTGAGAGCGCTGCGCCCCTGCGGGGACACGGGGGGGACACAAAACCGGGTTATCCCTGCTGATTGTGCCCTGTCCTTGCAGGAGTGAAGAGAACCAACTCCGTGCAAGGCCAGCGGCCACCCCCGCCGGCCACCGCCGGTCCCGCCGCATCTGCCCCGGCGGCAGCGCCCGCAGGTGGGATGGGATGGATTGAGGATGGGATGGGATGGGATGGATTGAGGATGGGATGGGATGGGGATGCCATGGTGATGGGAATGCCATGGGGATGCTGCCGCGGCGGTCCCTGGGGACGCCCCACGGGCTTGGCACGGTGACACAGAGGGCACGAGGGAGTGTCCCAGGCCAACCCGCTGATGCCACCTCTGTCCCCAGCGCCGGCGGCCGCAGCAGCGAGGCCGGGTCCCGGGGGTCCCGCCCGCTTCCCGGACAGACAAGGTAACGCCGGGCTGGCTGCGGGGGGCTGGGGGGCAGAGCGGGCCGGGGGCTAACGGGGGGTTCCTCCCGCAGCCAGCCCCCCGCTGGGACCCCCGGAGAGGGGAGGGGGCTTTGCCAGGGAGGACAGGCCAGCCTGGCAGCCCCCGGCCGCCGCGCAGCCCCCGCCGGCATCCGCGGCCCCGCAGCGGCAGCAGCAGCCCCGCGAGGAGGAGGAGGAGGATGCCAACAGCTACGACTCGGATGAAGGCAGTACGTACCCAGGAAGGGAGGGGAAGGGGGAGTTTCTTTGGGAAATGCGGGATTTGGAGGTTGCTGGGCTGGGGTCTCCAGCAGGGAAAGTCCTTGAGGATTGCGGCTTCCCTGCGGGGCTCGGAGCCGGGGCGGGGATTTGAGGGGGAGGGTCTGTGGTAGAACATCCTGGGTGGGAAGAGCTGCTCGGGGCAGGGAGCAGCTGATGCCCTCTGTGCCTGCTCTTTGTCCCTGGGATGAAGCAACACCAGCCTGAGCTGGTTTCCAACAAGCCAAAACTGAGCCCCGGCCTTGGGAGGAGGAGTTATCCCGAGCTGGAGCATCTCCTCAGGCTGCTCCAGGGTGGAATTGTGGTGGGAAGGGTTGGTAGGGCTCATCCTCCTCTGCCTGGTGAATACTGGAGTCAGCTCCCAACCCCAGGCTGCTCTCCCTGGGCAGTCCCTGCTCTGCAGAGCTCCCAAATCCACCCACATTTGTGGTGGTTTGGCCGCTGCCAGCACAGTCTCACTGCATTAAACAGCTTTTACATTTGACCCGCAAATCTTTCTAATTATTACTAATCGGGGATGATTAAATGCAGTTATTGGCTGGGGTTTTAACGAGGTTGTTTCCTCCTCCCTCGCTGTCAGCCACGCTGGGAGCCCTGGAGTTCAGCCTGCTCTACGACCAGGACAACAGCTCCCTGCACTGCACCCTCATCAAGGCCAAGGCAAGAACTCCTCTTTTTTCCCCCTTTTTCCCTGATTTAAATCCATCTCCCAGTTTCTCTGGTACAATAGGATGGAAGCCCTGTGGCTGCTGGCAGAGGCTGCTCCCTTGGGAGACCCCAGGCACAGCTGCTCCTGGCTGGGGAGGGCTGGGGGTTTTCCTTGTGTGGCTCCAAGAGATCTGTGATGCCCTGGAACAGTCCTCCCAGAGAAACTGTGGCTGCCCCATCCCTGGAAGTGTCCAAGGCCAGGCTGGAAAGGGTTTGGAGCAACCTGGGATAGTGGAAAATGTCCCTGCCCATGGCAGGGGGTGGAACTTGGTGACATTTGAGGTCTCTTCCAACCCAAACCATCCTGTGGTTCTACAATTCTGATTTTTCCAGGGATGGGTTGGATGTTTCAGCACATCCTGGCACTCACAGCTGCTCAGGGCAGAGACTCTTGGGTCACTGAACACATTATCTCTTTGAGGTTTTTGTGAGCAGCTTTTCCTCTTCCTTGGCTTTGCTGAAGCAGGATTCATGTCCTGTGTTTCCCTTATCCCTTTTCAGGGCTTAAAACCAATGGATTCCAATGGCCTGGCTGATCCCTATGTGAAGCTGCACCTCCTGCCTGGAGCCAGCAAGGTGAGGCTTTGCCAGGTTTGGTGCTGGGGATGGAGCAGAGTTTCTCAAATCCCCCTCAGGTCCCTCCCTCGGATCAGATTTTCCTGTTGATTTCTCTGCTCGCTGATGTTTTCCCGAGGGTTTCTCCAAACAGGGACGATGCTCCCAGATGCTCTCCCAGAGCTGAGGAACAGCTCATCCTGCAGGCAGGAATCTGCTCAGGGATGCAGGGAGGCTCCAGAGGAGGCATCACAAAACATCTGCCCAAAAATCTAATTATGGCCAGGGCTGGAATTATCCATTTGCTTGGAAGCTGCAGCGTGTTCTTGTCAGAGCTGTGGGGAGAGAACCACAGCTGCACAATGGAAATTCCTGGAAATCTCCCTCCCCAGCCCCAGAGCTGATCTTGGTGGGCAAATCTTGAGGAAGGAATGACCACCAGCAGTGCTGGCTCTTTGTTTAGGAAACTGATAATAAAATCATTGGATTGATTTTACAGCTTTGCTTTATGCACGGGGGATTCCTGGGTTTGGAGGAAATCCAGGTGTGACGCTGGGAAATGCTTTGATTTCCGTTGCTCTCATTTGCTGATATTTAAGTTGGTTTTTTTTTTTTAATTTTGAATGTGTGGTTGTGAAAGACACACAAACAAGTGACAGCTCCTCAATTCCCCATTGTCACCTCCCGTAAAACATGTGAGTTGTGACCTCAGCCCCAAAGCCTGCCCTGGGCACCTTTTTCCCTTCTCCTTGAGGAAATAAACCCTAAGGAGTGACAAAATGTGGCCATTACAGACCCAGGGAGAATCTTAAAGGATTTTTCCAGTCTAACTTTCTCAGCTCTGGCCAGGATTTTTCCCAGGCTAGAGGCTTTTCTCTACTGTAAACATAAGAGAAAGAATTACAACAAAAGATAAAAACCTGCTGCATCCATAAGAAATCCCAGGACAAGAGGTGTCTCTTTCTCTGGACATGAACTGCCTGTATTTTGTTAGGCACGAAATGTCTAATTTAAAGCAATGGCTTCCTTCTATAAATGGCTCTTTCTTGCACCATGCAAGAGAGTGCCATGTTACTGTGTCCTTTTGCTGCTCCATAACCCTTATACAGTAACATTTGGAGGTTCTACAGAGATCTACAACAAAATCCAGCCTCTCCCGACCACCACGTGTCACCAAATCCCCTTAAAAATTCTGCCTTGATGCTCCCCTGGAGCTGCTGGCTCTCCATCCCCCAGATGTGATGGAGCATCCCTGCTGGGATTTGGGCAGGGAAGGATGGATTCTGGGGTGTAATTCCTCCGTGTTTGTTTGACCCCACAGTCGAATAAGCTGAGGACGAAGACGCTGCGCAACACCCGGAACCCCGTGTGGAACGAGACCCTGGTGTACCACGGCATCACCGACGAGGACATGCAGAGGAAAACCCTCAGGCAAGGAGAGAAAACCCTCCAGAGGGGATCCCACAGGAAGGGCAGGATGGGGTTTTGTGTGTCCTCACTCAGAGCACCACCCCCAGCAGTGCAGCGGGGTTGGGAATGCAGTTCTGAGTTAAAATCAACACGGATTTGCTTATTCAGATGATTTTTTTATGAGAGGAAAACTGGCATTTTGACTTTGTCATTTAATAGTGAATTATTGATTATAATACAATTTTTATCATCTTAAAGATGTGTATCTCTGCTGATTTAGCACCGAAAAAAAAAATCCCTATAAATATCTCTCAAAATTTATGGCTCTTCTCCCCCTCTGGAAACTTCCACGTCTTGATTACTGGCAACATCATAAGGCAAATATTAAAAATGTTGATTTTTTTACTTTTTTTTTTTTTTTTTGCAAGCTAGAAATTTGATTGCTTTTGGTCAGAGGGAATCCAGATCAAGGGTGGGTTTGGGGTGTTTTTCTTTGCTTTTCCAGTGCCCCTGGTTGATGTTCCCCTTTCCCTCTTCCCTCCAGGATCTCCGTGTGTGACGAGGACAAATTTGGCCACAACGAATTTATTGGAGAAACCAGAGTTGCCTTGAAAAAACTCAAAGCCAACCAGAAAAAGAACTTCAACATCTGCCTGGAGAGAGTAATCCCAGTGAGTGCCTGTGAAAATTCCTTTGATTCCTGTTGGGATTGCAAACAAATGGCACCTGAGGGACGCGGGGATGTGGGGGCTGGTGACTTCCCTTGCTCCTTTAGGAGCTGGATTCCCACCCATGCCTGGGCTGGTGTGACATCCCAAGGCCAGGAGATCAGAGCGTGGTGGGAATCCATGGGAAGTGAGTCCTGGCGGATGGATGTCACCGCGGAGGAGGGGACAGGTTGCTCTGTCCCCTGTTGGATCTGCTGGGGTGGGGTTGATGGAGCAGATGGACATTCCAGGGGCCGGGCTGCATGCATTCCCAGTTTTTTTTTGCTGTGGGATGCTGCCTCTCCTGGCCACTCATGGCTGTCTCCTCATCCCTTTCCCATCCCAGACGAAGCGCACCGGAACAACCGGCGCATCCCGTGGGATGGCTCTGTACGAGGAGGAGGTGAGTCCTGGGAGCGGGATGAGCTCCATCCACGTGTAAACCCCATAATCCCCCATCCCATTCCCTGATATCCATCCCATCCCTCCTGCTCTGACTCCATAACTCATAAGAAATGAGAGTTATAAATTAGATACACGTTTATCCAGCACTGAGGTGCACAGGGATAGCTCCTCCCAAAGCATGCACCCCACAACTTCCAACTACTGCTCTGTTTATTCCCCAAAAGCCTGGAATTACACAATGCCTAATACATATTCATGTCCTGGCCCCACCTTATCCCGCCTAACCTCTCTGAACCAAAAGTCCTTTTGCGCTTGTGCCTCCCCAATTTGGTGATCTCTGAAGAAGGCTTCCAAAATCTTCATTGATATTGAACTTTTCAACTTTGTCTCTGGAGCATGCCTCTTAGTTTTTTGGGCACATTCCAGGCCTTGAGATTAGCTCTTGCTGGTTTAAGGTTTTGGATTTATCACTTATCACTGGTAGCCTTGCACCCCTCACCCTGTTTGCAAGTTTTGGCTCCGTTTATCGCAAACCAATCTGCCTCCCCTCCCGATTTTTGCCAGCACAGTAAATATCAGGCATTCCTCATTGTCCTAATTAGCTAATTTTGATGAACTACTCCTTACTCTTCAATTCCCTATCTCAGCTCCTGCGCTGAGTTTTGCTGTCCCGCCTCCCTCCCGCAGGTGGATCGCGGTGGGGACGTGGAGGAGCGCGGCAAGATCCTGGTGTCCCTCATGTACAGCACACAGCAGGGCGGGCTGGTCGTGGGCATCGTGCGCTGCGTGCACCTGGCGGCCATGGACGCCAACGGATACTCGGATCCCTTCGTCAAGCTGTGAGTGAGCTGGGAGCGGCTGGGGCTGGCCACGGAGCCACCTGCTGTCCTCAGCAGCCCTGGCACAGCAGGAGCTGCCCAGCAGCAGGGTGGTGTTCTCGTTGTGGGTGCAGCTCAGGGGTGCTGACCCAGCCCCACGTCCTGGGGCTACCTCGTGGAGAGTCCCGGAGTTGTTAAAGGCTGGAAAAGACTTTCGGGGGTGTGATGGTTTGAAAGCAAAGCTCCAAGAGGCTCCAAGTCAGAAATGCAATTTAATAGGAAAAAAAATAATAAAATACATGCAATAGTATAAAAGAAAAGCCACTGACAGAGTCCGAATACAACCTGACACCCTGCTAGTCAGGGTGGTGGTAGCAGTCTGGATGATGTGCTCTTGTTGAAGCAGTGATCCCTTAGAAAGGTCTGGTAGCTCTTGTCCTCGGGAAACCAGTGGGTAAGGGCTGCCCTAATGTCCAAAATCTCAGTTTTTATCTAGGTAGGAAATGTTTGGCTCCTCCCCCTGGCTGGAGCATCTCCCATGGGATGATGTAATTTTATCAGCCATGCCCTGGGACTCAGTGGCCATGAACAGGAGATCTCTCCTGGAGGGAGGATGGGCTGTGGGAAAGATAAAGAGCATTGTCCCACCTGGTTTTTGACGCACACCCCATTAACAGAAGATATCTCCCACAGAGATAGGGATCACTGCCCCACCTGGTTTCAACAGATGGTGATAGAATACAAACTTTTGGGCACATCTTTACATTGTAACCTAGGACAAGGAGTCCAGCCTTTGATCACCTGAAGTCTGCAAGCAAAGGATGTGTGAGGGATGTGGGGATGGGTTTGGGGCTGCAGGCCGAGGTGGAGGTGCCTGACTTCCCCAGGATCCATAGGAGTGGGATTCCCACCCATGGCTCATCGAGGATGTGGCAGGAATCCAAGGACAGTGGGGTCCTTTTCTCCACCTCTGACCCACTCTGGCTGCAGGACAGAGGTGGCTCCGTGTCCCTCTGTGCCCCCTTGCTGCCCCATAAACCCCCATGGCTCCTGGGATTGTGGAGGAATAAAGTTTTTATTCCAGCTTCATGAGCTGCACCACAGAGAGGTCCCTGCAGCCATTGCTGGTGGGGGTTTTGCTCCTGGTTTTTTTCTTCCTTTGTCTTCATAAGAAAACCTCTCTTCTCCCTAAGACCCATTCAGCAACTCCCATGTTGGACATATTCTGCTCATGTCTTTGTAGCTCAGTGGAACTGAGCAGTTTCCCATCCCAGTCTCTCTTTATTTGTTGTATTCTCCATTTCCACAAACAAAAGATGGTGGCTTTACGTTTTTAAATTGGCTTCTAACAGAGATCTGTTTAATCCCAGCCCTAAATTGAGTTCTGGATCTGCAGCCAGGCTGCACAGCCCCAGCCCCACACTTTTCCCACACCCTCTGGGAGGTGGGAAGGGAGACTGGCCCTAAATAAATCTTTTTCAGCATAGAAACTCAGTTTTTAAGCTTATAAACTCCCACTGTTCTTGCACTTGAATTTTGAGCTGTTTTCTGTTGCCCCCAGTTGGCTGAAACCTGACATGGGAAAAAAGGCCAAGCACAAGACACAGATTAAGAAGAAAACTTTGAATCCTGAGTTTAACGAGGTATGGATGGATATTTTTAATATTATTAAATCAATTCACTGAATACTGTGTTGAGTGGAGGAGGTGGAAGACAAACTCCCCAAGGTTTGGCTCTTTGCTCAAGCTCCTTTCCCACTCCTGTGCCCAGGAATATTTTGGGAATGGCTTTGCCATGGCAGCACCACACACCCTAAAAGCTCCCTGCTGCCAGCTCTGTGTCATCCCAGCTGGGGATGTGGGTGGGATGAGCATTCCTGGGGGTGGAAACTGGAAATTCTCCACTGGTGCTGCTTTGATGGGACACCAGGAAAGGGCTCGTGTAGGTGCAAGGGGTGAGCTCAGCTCCTGGAAAAGAGGTGCCACAGGGAAGGAGTACTTTTCCTTCATTAATTATATTTTATATCCTCTCCCTGGATTTTGAATCCAGGTCCAACCCCTTAACTGCACCTTTTAGGGTGTGTCATCCTTTGGGGTGTGATGTGGGTGTCCCCATTTCTGCAGGAGTTCTTCTATGACATCAAACACAGCGACCTGGCCAAGAAATCCCTGGACATTTCCGTCTGGGATTACGACATCGGAAAATCCAATGACTACATCGGTGAGTGATGAGCTGGAGGTCTCTGCCCTCGGGGGCAGGGGTTTGGTACCTGGTATGAGATTTGCTGGGTGGGAGGGGGGTTTGGGTCACCTGTCCAGGTGGGGTGATGGAATTTGGTGGGTGCACCCTGCCCTGCCCCACCTCCAGGATCCTGGGATGTCTTCTGGCTAGGAAAAGCATCTCCAGGCGTTTCCATTAAATTTTCTTAATCAAGGTGGAAAAAACGTTGCAGGGTGTGAGGTGTGTCCCCATGGCTGGATTTCCTGGAACATCAGCATCACCTCTGGATACAAAGTCTGCTCTTCTCCCCTTTTCCCAGGCGGTTGCCAGCTGGGAATCACGGCCAAGGGCGAGCGCTTGAAACACTGGTACGAGTGTTTGAAGAACAAGGACAAGAAGATCGAGCGCTGGCACACCCTGCAGAACGAGAACCACGTGGCCAGCGATTAAAGGGAGCCTCTGCCCTGCCCTCCCCACCCTCTGCCACGCCCCTGCAGGTCCCTGATGTCCCCGATGTCCCCGGTGTCCCTGGTGTCCCGTCTTCCAGCGCAGCCACGCCTCGCTACAGCCTCTGATCCCAGGGTCCTCCATCCTCCCCTCCACTGAAAACTCCCCCAGGATCTTTTCTATTCTCCCTTATTTATTTTCAGCTGGGGGAGGGAGGCTGTCGAGTTCTCCTGGTGTGTAATTTTGGCAAGCAATAGTTTCCTCCTGACTGTTCCCCCCTCTCTCTCCCTCTCCCTGGTCCCCGTGGCAGCGTTCCCGTCGCGTTTCTGACGCTCTGTGTCCCTCCAGCCTCCCCTCCAGCAGGAGATGGGAGCGCTGGGCTCGGGAGCATCAGCCTGTCCTGCTTGTGTGATCTCAATACCTCAGTTGCAATAAGGAAAAAGCTCCTTGGCTTTGGTGTGGGTGTCCGTGTCGTCGTGGTTAGGCCAAATCCGGTGTCACCGGTGTCATCCTGCGAGTCCTGCTTGAGCTTCACCTCCGGTCTGGCCCACCTGAGCAATGTTGTGGCACATCCTTTTGCTGAGAAGATCCACCACCACCACAGTGACAGCAGCAAGGAGGGTTTGGGGAGCTCTGTGCTCGCAGGGGAGCAGGTTTGGGTTGGTTCGTGTCGTGGCCGTTCCTTCGCCCGAGGAATTCGGGGGCTCTGCCGCTGTAGGAGCCCCGCTGGGTTTTAGGCTTGTGACTACCTCCTCTTCACCTCTGAGCTGTGTAGTAGAGACTGAAGGCAGTCCCTGGGTCCCCTCAGACCCCTCCTGCTCCCAAGGATTTGCTGTTCCTCAGGAGGGAAGCTGAGGGAGCTGCAACTTCCCCCCAGCCCATGGTGTGTGCAAGGATTATTGCTTTAAACCACCCCAGCTCCTGGAATTAGCTGGAACAGTCCGAGATCTGCAAAACTGGTTTGGTTTTCTTTCTTTTTTCCTAATTTTCTGCACAAATTTCTCCTCAGCCTGTGCTTTAAGGATGACCTGGAGAGCAGGAGAGCAAAAGACTCTGCAGCTGCTGCTGCTGGGCAGTGCAGCCATTCCCTGGCTCTGGAACCATTCCCT
>WBND01000984.1:33663-48222 GCA_013398595.1 Tychaedon coryphoeus | reverse complement strand
ATTTTGGCTCCTGGCAGGAGTGTGGTGATGGATTTAGGCTGGAAACCACTCCCCAATCCCGGCTGGACCCACATCCTGGGAAATGCCCAGTGGGCTCCGCTGTGCTTTTTGGGTGCCAGAGGGTCTGGGGGAGCAGGTAGGAATTCCCCAATGTGGCATTGCCAGCCGGGGGATTTTTCCCTCGCTGCAGCTCCCAGGGCTGGATCCCTCCCTGGGCTGCAGGCAGGGGGATGGATCACAGCGGGTCACAACCCCGCCAGGGCTGGCGGATAATTCCCTCGCTCCCCTGCTGTCCCGGCAGTTTCCCAGGCTGAGGACGCTGCATTGCGCTGCCCGGGGCTGTCCCCGTTTGCTTCATTAGTTTGGATGACAGAGAGTGTCACCGCTGTCCCCCGGCCGCGCCGCGGGCTGGGCTGGCACCGGCGCCGCGATGCGGGCAGCGGGGTTGGGGACAGGATGGAAGCCCTGGGGACACCGTGGCGGGTGATGGTGGCAGTGGCCACCGGGGGTGGCTGATCCTTCACCCCAGCGCTGCTGCACGGGGCGCGGATCCATCCTTACAGCTGGTGGGATGCAGGGAATGGCGCTCTCGGATCCATCAGCTCCCGGTATCCCAGCCCCTGCTGATACTGGGAGCACTGGTGGCCGTACTGGGAGCACTGGTGCTGGCTCTCTCTGCCCTGTGAACCCCGGCAGCCCGGAGCCGAGCCCATTATCTGTTCGAGACAATTAGCAGAAGCATTAATGGAATATATGCAAATGCGCAGTAATTGACCTGTGACTCCGCAGTTCATGATGGAGAAGGATGAGCTCCAGATGGCTTAATGAGAGTAATTTAAACCCCTTCTTTATATGCTGTGCTGGAGCCTGGCAGGGCCGAGCCGGGGAGGGGAGGAGGAGGGGTGGCACTGGGGGACACTGGGGAGCAGGGACAGCCCTGGGGACATTCCGTGTGCCCCCCAAACCACCCCGTGTCCAGCTCCCATCCAAACCCCGGGAAGGTGGATTTGTTCTGGGTCAGTGAAAGCCGTAAAATCCTGGTCAGGGAGCACGGGAGAGCAGCCAAGCACCCCCAGATCCCCGGGACCACCAGCCCCACCCTCTCTGGCCATGCCAAAGTGCCGCCTGCACCTCCCCTGCCACATCCTGCACGTGGAAAACCCAAACCCCTGTTACTCCGAGGTTACTCAGCCTTTACTCCAGCTGTGTTGGCTCTGAGCCGGGCTGGGGAGGGCTGGTTTGGGGTTGTGCCCCTCCACACTGTCAAACCCTGAGCTCCACAAAATTCCCACGTCAGAGCTGGAGGAATCTGAATACCCTCTCTGGGAAACCAAATTAAAATATTGATGTATAATTCATGCCATATGTTCCACCAATATTTTTTATTTAATCAACTGAAGACAGATGGCAGGAACATAGAGGCCATTAAACTAATGGCACTTTGTCTTTCCATTTATTTCCGTCTCCTTTCCTAAAATAAGACGAGGCCGTGACAGGCAGCACACCCCGGGCACGAGCGCATTCCCAGCACTGGGAGGTGTCAGCAGGGGCATTTCCCACGTGGTGTTTTCCCAGGAAGGGCTGGAGCAAATCTTCCATAGCTGGAGGGGGTTTGAAGGAGAGAAATCCCATGAGGGAAATGGTGGAAATGGAGGGTCTGTCCCTTCTCTGTCCTCCCTGTGCCCATCCTGGTGGCAGGGTGGGAATGGGGATGCTCCTGCTGGAGGATAGAGGATGCCAGGCAATTTCCAATTCCTGCGATGTGAGGGACTGGAGAGACACCCAGGGATGTCGTGCTCCTCACCCTGAGGGATGCTGGATTATCCACCCTGCTGCCCGTGCATGAATTTCCCTTGGGATTTGCTGATGCAGAGATGTTTGGATGTGGGGGTGAAATGTGTTCGTGCAGGGTGTGTGTGTGCACAGCTCATCCTCCTGGGGGTGAAATGGGGTGAAATCGGTAATTTCCCACATCCCAGATCCATCCTGGAGCACCTCTCCTGCACAACCAGGTGGAGACGTCCAGGCTCTGGGATTTGGGCTCACCCCATCAGCATCGCTCCCACTGCATCCAATTACCCACTGGGAGAGGTGGAACTCCCCCTGTCCGCGGCTGGGAGGCGATGAAGACCGCGGGTGTCCTTCCTCCCCCCGGAGGGACAGAGCCACCACCCTCCCGGTGCTGGGACGCTCTCCTGAGCGCGCCTCTCTCTTTGACTTGCAGGTGGAGATTTCTTGCCCTGGGAGTGAGCTGAAAGGGGTTCCCTTGAACAAAGGGTCCCAGGCAGCATTCCAGGCTCCAGGCGCGTCCAGGGACTTTTCATTCTTTGTCTGAAAGGGCAGCGGTGCCGTTCCCATCCCAGCGATGCCTGACGGAGCCGGTGCCGCCGGCAGCGAGGAGCAGCTGATCGGCTTTCAAATCACCTTCAAACCTCGATTTCCTTAACATGATCCCTCCACCAGCGCGGTCCCCCGGGCACGGCCGCGGGGCTTTGCCGGCAGGAGAATAAACCGGCCACGGCGAGGGGACCCAGAATCCACCTTCCTCAGAACTCCAGGACTTTTTAGGGTCGAGCAACAGCTTTGCACGACCTCACCCCATCTGCTCGCCGCGATTCACCTCCAATCCAGGCGGGATAATCCTCCTTGGAGCATCCCTGGAGCCCCTGGCAGCATCCCCGCGGCGCCGGCTGCCGCGGAAGGGATGAAGACGCTATGGCCAAGCTTTTGCTAAAACTCCAGCGGTATTTTCGGCGCAAACCCGTGCGTTTCTTCACGCTGCTGGCTCTCTACCTGGCTGCCGGCAGCTTGGTTTTCCTGCATTCCGGCTTTTCGGGGGAGCCCAGGGTGCCGGGGAGCCCCCGCAGCCCCGCGGCCGCAGCGGGGCCGGGGCTGCCCTACCTGGGGGTGATGCAGCTCAGCCGCGGCTTCAAGGCGGCAGCCACGGTACCGGCGGGGGGCCGACGGCACGGGCCCTGGTTCAGAAACACCTCCAGGGAGCCGTCGGACAGGGGAAAACCCCGGGACAACAGCGGCTCCCGCAGCCGGGCGCTCAGAGGCAGGAGCGGCCGAGAGAAGGAGGAGGACAGAGGTGAGGGATGGGGACAATCACCCTCCTTTTTGTCTCTCCCAGTTGGGGCAGTGGTGTCTGAGCTAGTTTTGGGTTGCACACACCCTCAGGAAATGTGCATTTATTAATTTATTTATCAGACACGTGCAAGCGCTGCTGGAGCACCGAGGTTTTCTTCCCACATCCCACAGGAATGCCCTGGGGAGCAGCATCCCAGAAGAGGATATTTCCAGAAGGGTCTTCTCCCTCCTTCTTCCCTCCTTCTCCCTCCTTCCTCTCCTCCCTCCCCAAGTGCCAATAATCTGCTTTTATTTTCCCATCTTCACACTTTCCCCCAGTGCATCACCGAGCTCTGAGTCCCCCCTTTGCTGTTACAGGAGATTTTGGGGGTGGCAGCTGGGGGGATGCTGGGCCCCATCTTCCTCCCACCCTTTAGCTCTGCCAAATTCAGTTTTCATTCTGTTGGCTGGAATCAACACTAAGTCCAGGATTGTGTGGGTGTTGTGTGGAGGCAGGGGCTGGCTGTGATTCCCATGGAAGTGCAGACAGGGCTGGGCTGTGGCCCCTGGAGCCAGGAGATCCCTGCCTGGCTGGGGTCTTGTCTTGATTAATGATCAAGGGGAAAAAAATTGAATTATTCCCGTTGATTTTTAAAATGCCATTTATTTATCCTGAAGGCAGTTGGAGCTGCACGTTCTGTGGGATTTGAGTGGCTGGACTCCAGCAGGAGCCCCCAACTCCATGGCAAATTGGGGCTTTCAGGGGTCCAGGCTTGATCTCCCCCACCCAGGGCATGGAGGGCTCCTCCTCCCCCAGGAGGATGTGGTTGTGTTCACTCCAGGAAAGATGCATGGTCCAGGCATGGAAGCCAAAGGAGAAGTGGTGCTTATGGGATTTTGTCCCGCTAAAGGAGCTGAAGGGGTTTCCCCCGTTGTGACCCCACTCTGAGGAGCCTCTGGGGTGTTTTGGTGGCCACATCTCTCTGTTAATGCAAACTGACTTCAGTGCAGCCTCGGCAGATGGTCCCTGAGCTGTCTGTCCCCATAAAGACCCCAAGCAGTGCCCGTGTCCTGGGCCAGATGTCCCGTGTGCTCCAAGATTAACCTCACCCAGCACTGCCAGCAGGGATGGGCTGCTGGGCTGGGGATTCATCTGCTCCCAGGTGGTCTGGGAATATCGTTTTTCCTTTTGGAGCATCTTGGCAGCTCCTGAGAGTGATGGTGTGGAGAAATCCAGCAGCTTGAGAAATCCCACGTGCCCGGTGTGCCTGGAGTGGCTCCGGAGCTCCCCCTCACTTCCCTGCTCCTCTGGAGCACCGGGATATCTGGCAGGAGCAGGAGGATTTATTGGTGCTGGTAATTAAGTGGGGACAGCCTAACGAGGTGGCTGCGGAGGCTGTGCCACGTGAAATCATTCCAGAGGGAATACTGCTCCAAAAATCAGCGCTGGTTTAGGGCGTGATGTGCAGCTCCCTCTTCCTCCTCCTCCCTCTCCTGGCAGTGTCAGGCGAAGGTGTGGGTGGGGAGCAGCCCTGTCTGCCAGGGAACAGCCCCATCCCCATGGGGATGCAAATCCCAGGGGGAAGGGGCATCTCCTGCCTCCAGCCAGGGAGGATTTTTAGGCAGTGAAGCCCAGGGAAGCAGGGACAGACTCCAACCCTCAGCCACATCCATCTCTGGTGCCTTCCTGGACAAGTCCAGCCATTCCCACCTGTGATTCACAACCAAGCAATTGCACGAGGATGGAGGGACCTGCCAACCCAGGCAGACAGATGGAGCCATCCCTGTATCCCTACCTCTGGGAAAAATGGGAGCTTGGGGAATTTAATGACAAGCACTGTGTGGACGTGTGTGTCTGCTCACAGCCATGTTTCCAACAGGCTCCAAAATTCCTCCTGGAGAGGTTCCCCTCTCCCTACAGACTGCCAGCCCACCCTCCCCCTGTTATATCTCCCCCTTCTCTTGTGTCCTCATCTCTCCCTAATTATTCCAGCTGGCTTCCCAATAAGTGGCAGCACTCATATGTCAGGAGCATTGGATTGAAGGTAATGCACATCAGTCACTGGCTCCGTGCAAGTGTCTGGAGCCATCCCACACCTGCTGGATCAGGCATGGCTGGAATCCACTGACCTGCCAGGACCTGCTCAGCCCCGTGGGAATGCGAAACTGGGAGTTTTGGCTCTGGTGGTTGAAGTTATCCAGCACATTTCCCTCAATCTGGCTCCTCTGCCGGCTCCAGGCTGGCTTGGAAAGGCAGCTCCAGCACTGGTGGGGTCTGTGCTGTGCTGGGAAAACTGGGAATGGGGGAGGTTTGTGTGTGGGACACACAGATGGGGTGAGCTGGGTCAGGGAGGTGTGGAAAGCAGGGAAGAGGTGAGAAGTGTTATCCCAGAGTGTGGTTTGGAATTGGAGTGGCACAGTGAAAGGAATTCCTTCCTGTGAGGGTGGGGAGACCCCTGGACCCCTGGAAGTGTCCAAGGCCAGGTTGGACCAGGCTTGGATCAACCTGGGAGAGTGGAAGCTGTCCCTGCCTGGTTTAGATCCAAAGCCAACAAACAGGGAATGCTGCTGCACATCCCTACGTCGGGAAAAACCACCAGGGGTGGGATCAGGGGGTTGTGACCCCCTGTCCTCTCTGTCCCCAGCCCGGTACATCGGCTGCTACGAGGACAACACCCGGCAGAGGACCCTGCGCGGGATGTCCTTCTTCGACTACAAGAAGATGACGGTGTTCCGCTGCCAGGACAACTGCGCCGAGCGGTAGGGACGGTGACAGGCGCCATGGATCCCGGCACATTCCATCAATCCCTGCACACCAGCTCCATCAGTCCTTTCCCACCTTCTCCAGGAGTCCCTGTGCA
This sequence comes from Tychaedon coryphoeus, assembly GCA_013398595.1. Taxonomy (NCBI): domain Eukaryota; kingdom Metazoa; phylum Chordata; class Aves; order Passeriformes; family Muscicapidae; genus Tychaedon; species Tychaedon coryphoeus. The sequence goes on along the minus strand of WBND01000984.1, from coordinate 42,292 downwards.
CTGTCCCTATTGATTCTTGTCCACCAGCTCCATCAATCCTTTCCCACCATCTCCGTGAATCTCTGTGCACTGACTCCATCAATCTCTTCCCACAGGAAAGGATATAGGATAGGATATAGGATAGAATAGGATATAGGGTAGGATAGGATGAAATGGAATGAAATTATGATATGATATGATATTATATTATTGATACGATATTATTGATATGATATGATATTATTGATATGATATTTTATTTTATGATACGGGTTAGGGTATATGATACGGATTAGGATATATGATATGGATTAGGATATATGATATGGATTAGGATACAGTAGGAAAATAGAGTAGGATAGGAGGTATGGAATGGAGTGGAGTAATAGGATAGAATAGACTAGAATAGAATATGGTTAGGAGAGGAAAGACTTGCAGAATGGGATGGAATAATGGATAAGATAGGATAGGATGGAATGAAATGGAATGGAATTAAATTATACTATATAATTGATATGATGTTGTATGGATAGGGGTATATGATATGGATTAGGATATGACAGGAAAATAGAGAATGATAGGAGGTAGGATGGGATAGGATGGAATGGAGTAATAAGAGAGAATAGACTAGAAAAGAATATGGATGGGAGAGGAAAGAATTGCAGAATGGGATGGAATAATGGATAGGATAGGATAGGATAGGATAGGATAGGATAGGATAGGATAGGATATGTTCAGTTGGAAGTGCCCTACAAGGATCATTAACCCAAAAACGAATCCCTGGGATGCACTGCTGATCCCAGCACTGGCCATAAGCAGGAACTCTCCTTCCAAACCCCCTGGATCTGGGGGAACGTGCTGAGATCCCGTCTCCCTCTGGGCAGGGGGTACCTGTACGCGGGGCTGGAATTCGGGGCCGAGTGCTACTGCGGGCACAAGATCCAGGCGCCCAACGCCAGCGAGTCCGAGTGCAACATGGAGTGCAAGGGGGAGAGGAGCAACACCTGCGGCGGCGTCAACCGCCTCTCCGTCTACCGCCTGGAGCTGGCCCAGGAATCCGCCCGCAGGTGTAAGTTGGAGGATCCGTGCGGATCCCAGCTCAGCCCTGGAATGGGGAACGTCTCTTGGCGCTCGTCCTGGCGCTCCTGAGCCAGCTAAACCGCTTCAAAGGGCGGCTCTTGAGTCTGGGGTACATCAGGAGTTTCCTTGTGGAGAATGCTGCTGGTTGGGGTTGGGTGGAATGAGGAGCTCCAAGGAGTCCTGCTGGAATTCAGGGAATTTTGGGGGATTGCGGGTGGACTTTCTTTCCTGATGGCCAAACAGGACCATCAGGGTTTCCTGTGTGTGTGCTGTGTGGGAATTCCAGGCAGAGCTGAGGGTGCTCCCTCGTTTGGCTCCCAATTAGGCAGCTCTGTAATTACCCACATTCCCTGCTCACCTTTCCTCATATCCAAGGAATGGGAAAGGGGGATGGCAAAAACCAGGAATGCACAGGGGCTGAGGGTGCCAAGGACCTGGCATGGATCCAAAGACCCGACCAAACCCTCCCTGCTCCATCCCTGGGATCACCAAGCTGATAAAAACAGCCAGGAAAAAAATATCCCTGACTTTGCTGCTGGGATTTTGCTCTGATTTTGCTTCATCAGCAGAGTTGGATGAGAATAATCCAACATGGCTGCACTGCTGGAGCTGTGGGAATGCCATGTCACGCTGTGTCACACTGAATGGCACTGGTGTCATTTTTGGGGTGTCACTGGGGCCTCTCTCTCTCTCTCCCAGATGGAAGTGCGATATTCCGGGGGTGTTTCCGCCGGCCGGAAAACGTTTCCATCGCTCTGCCCACCAGCCAGCTCATGCTCAACATGTCTGTGGATAAATGTGTGGATTTCTGCACAGAGAAGGTACTGGGATAAACTTCACCTCTTGTTCTTTGCTCCCATCATCATCATCAGAGTCACACTGGGAGATCTGGGACATCATTTTTGTGTATCCAAACAGCGAAGGGATAAATGGATTTGTGTCCCTGCCATGGGAGGGATCAGAGCCAGCAGCAGCCCTGGGACAGTTTGGGAAGGAACATCCCAGAATTAGAGTTTAGGATGGAAGGGACATTTAAAGGAGCCACCATGGGGTTCTGCTCTGGTCCAGGGGTCTCATCTGAACAGGGAGGGGAGAGGTTGGCAATGGGAACTGATGGAGGGTGGATGCTGGAATGGGCTGGAATGGTGCTTGAAATAGGTTGGAAGTATGCTGGAAAAGGCTGGAAAGGGCTGGAATGGGATGGAATGGGCTAGAACAATACCAGAATTGTCTGGAAGGATGCCTGAAATGGAAGGATGATGGGATGGGCTGGAAGAATGCTGGAAATAGGCTGGAAGGATGCTAGAAATTAGGTGTAAAGATGCTGGAATTGGAGGGATGCTGGAATGGTCTGGAATGATGCTGGAATTGGAAGGATACTGGAAATGGTCTGGAATTGTGCTGGAAATGTCTGGGAGGATGCTGGAAATTGAATGATGCTGGAAATGGTCTGGAATGAAGCTGGAATGGTCTGGGAAGATGCTGGAATTGGAAGAATGGTCTGGAAGGATGCTGGAATGATCTGGAAGGATGCTGGAATTGGGAGGATGCTGGAATTGGGAGGATGCAGGACTGATCTGGAAGGATACTGGAATTGGGAGGATGCAGGAATTGGAATGATGCTGGAATGGTTTGGGAGGATGCAGGAATTGGGAGGATGCTGGAAGGATCCAAACCACCGCGCACTGCCCAGCGAGGGCGGGTACAGGGCGGGCAAAGGCTCTGCCAGGGGAGCAGGGGGGTGCCAGTGCCGTTCCCTGTGGCCATCCATCCTGCAGGAATTCCCTCTGGCAGCGCTGGCGGGCACCACGTGCCGCTGCGGCTTTCCCAGCACGCTGTTCCCGCTGCACGAGCGCGAGGACGAGCAGCTCTGCGCGCACAAATGCGCCGCCGAGGAGTTCGAGAGCTGCGGCTCCGCCGACTTCCTGCTGGTCTACCAGACACAAGTGCAGGGTGAGCTTCCCCCAGGAATGCCCAGCGGGGAGCACCCCACTAAAAATGAGTGTTTCTTGTCATTCCCTGGGAAATCTGGGCTCCAGTGATGAGCTGGGGTTGCTGCCTGACTCAGCTGCAGGGCACAGCAGATTCCACCTTCCTCCTTCCAAGAGCTTTTCTCACCTCTCCATGATCCCCTGGGAGTCTGCTATCCAGAGGGGATAAGCTCCAGGAAAAAATGTGATGGGAGGAAAGGCTGTGTGACCAAGCAGAACGTTCCAAAGAGGGCTCCTGTCCTCCAGCTGTTGGAGCAGGGAGACAGGGAAGCACTGGGAGAAAGGAAAACTGTTCCTGAGAGAGGAAAGGGCTGAAGGGAACAAGTGAGGACCCAAATTCAGGTGGTTTGGGGTCAATCTTGTCACGATCCTTTGGTGTTTGGGGCCGTGCTGGAAACGTTGTTCATTGATCCATAAAAAAAGCAGGGCCGTTGCTTGGCACAGGAATCCCTGTTAGTCACTCTTCCCTGAGCACACAGCTGGGAATGACAGAGAACTCCTTGGAAAAATCCTCTTTTTGGGTGTTTAGGACTCTCTGAGGTGTCCAGCACTCTTTGGGATGTCCCTCTAAGCCTTAGGCAGGGCACCTTTCCCTGCCCAGCCACCTCCTCACCCCTTCCCCAGCATTTTCCTGGCAGCAGCAGCGTTTCCTAAGATATCCCTGTGGGAAGAGCAGTTTCCATGACACGTTCCTGGTGTCTCTCCCTGCAGACAATCGCTGCATGGACAGGAGGTTCCTGCCCAGCCGTGCCAAGCAGTTGGTGGCCCTGGCCAGCTTTCCTGGAGCTGGCAACACCTGGGCCCGGCACCTGATCGAGCTGGCCACCGGCTTCTACACCGGCAGCTACTACTTTGATGGCTCCCTCTACAACAAGGGTGAGGGCAGGGCGCTCCTGGGGTGCCACCCCAGCTGGGGACAGCGCTGGTGACATCCCAGGGGCTGCAGGAAGGGCGGAGCAGGGCTGGGTGTGACCGCAGCTGCTCCATGGGGTGGTTTGGGCTGGAGGGTTCTGGTGAGGGAATTCCTTCCTGGGAGGGTGGGGAGGTCCTGGCAGGGGTTTCCCAGAGATGCTGTGGCTGCTCTGCTCCACACCCTGGGAGTGTCCAGACAGCAACCTGGGATGGTGGAAGTTGTCCCTTTCCAAGGGGGTTGGAATGAGATGAGCTTTAAGATCTTCTCCAACCCAAAGCATTTTGGGATTCTGGTTCTAAGAACCCACCCCATTCCCAGCTCCCCCAGCTCAGAATCACTCACAACAGTTTTATCTGGAGACCTTGAAGGTTTCTCCTTTTATTCCTTCACTTTTTGTGGCTTTGAGAGAAAATTCTCCCTTGCTCCTCAGCTGTGGTGGAGTTGGGATCTGTGTCTGTGCCATGTGTTTGGTGGGGTCTGTACCCAGGGCATTCCCTAAATCCCCATTTTCCTGACACCACAGGCAGCACATTCCTTCCAAATTCCTGCCAAATCCAGCCTTGCAGAGAGGGAGGTGCTCAGTGAGGGAGCACAGCCCCAGCCCCCCGGGAGCAGCAGTGGGAAAAGCCTTGGCTGGGTTTTGCTGAGCCACCCGAGCGTGGGCTCCGTGTTCGTTCCCTGTCGGAGGGGCTGGGAGGTATCCAAGCAACCAGCACTGCTGAGAGCCAATTACACCTCTCTAATTGATGGAACACAGCTCCTTCCAGCTCATCCCCCACTCCAGGTGCATTTCAGGGGCTGGGATTGATGCTGGCTCAGCCCCATGCTCAGTGCAGGGTCCCCTCTCTGGATGCCCCATGGCATCACCCCCACCTTGGGCTGCCCCACAGGCACAAGGATTTCCCTTTCTTTGTTTATTATTGTGCTCAGGGAGGTTAAAGCCATAAAATCTGCCCTTGACCCCTCAAAACAGGCACAAGAGCTGAGAGTGGCCAGGGAAGTGTCACCCTGAGGGGCCCCTGTGCCTGTGAGCCACCCACTCATGAATTTTATGAGACTCATAACATGGGAAAATAAACGATTTCCATCTGGGAGAGGGATGCAAATCCTCCTTCACAGCCCAGCTGCTTTCATCATCCAACTGGATTTTGCAACCCGATATCCCTGTGATGTTCCCTTTCATGGAACCGTGGCAGGTTTGGGTTGGAAAAGCCCTCTGACACCGAATCCATTTCTCCCAGCGCTGCCAAAGCCACCATGTCCCCAAGTGCCACATCCACAAGGTTTTTAAATCCCTCCAGGGATGGGCATCCATCACTGCCCTGGGCAGCTGTGCCAGGGACTGATCACATTTTGGGTGGAGACATTTTATTTTCCCTTATATCCCATCTAAACCTCTCCAGCACAATTTGGGGAAATTTCCTTTAATCCTGTCTGGTTTTCTTTGGGAGCAGAGCCCAAATCCCCTGGGCTGTCCCCTCTTGTCAGTGAGTTGTGCAGAGCACAAAAATCCCCCCTGAGCCCCCTTTTCCCTAGGCTGAGCCCCTTTCCCACCTCCCTGTTATTCATCCCAGCTCTATCCGGGCAGGATTCAAGGGCGAGCGGGATCACTGGAGGAGTGGCAGGACCATTTGCATCAAGACCCACGAGAGTGGGCAGAAGGAGATCGAGTCCTTCGACTCGGCCATCCTGCTCATCCGCAACCCCTACAAGGCGCTGATGGCCGAGTTCAACCGCAAGTACGGGGGGCACATCGGCTTCGCCGCCCACGCCCACTGGAAGGGCAAAGGTAGGGCAGGGAATCTGCTGGGAGAGCTGGGAACTGGCTGGGAAAGCCCAGCAGAGCTGGATTTGGGTGTCCACGTGTCCTGGTTTAAAGGACAGGTGTCTGTCAACAAAGGCAGGAGCTTCTCTTTGAAATGGAGAATGTAAAGCCCCTCGCTTCAAATTATTGTAATTTTGAAATTAAGGGGCTCTCAGGTAAAGATGTGGGAATTAGGAATAACAGTTCTTTACTAGGAAAATTAAAATAGAAACACAGTATTACAGAGAACAATCCCAAAACACTGCCAGGGTCAGAATCCAAGCTGACACCTGTCAGTCAGGCAGGGTGTTGGCAGCAGTGCCATTCCATGGTGGCTGCATCCTCCTGCAGGGGCAGATGTGGTTCAGCTGGAGCAGTGCTCCTGGAGAAGGTGCAGTTTCCTCTGAAGGTCCAGGGATGATGTGGAAAGGTCTGGCGTTCCTCTGGGATCCAGTGGAAAAGGCCGCTCTGATGTCCAAATCTCAGTTTTTATCTGGGTAGGAAAGGCTTGGCTCCTCCCCTGGCTGGAGCATCTCCCATGGGATGATGGAATTTTATCAGCCATGCCCTGGGACTCACTGGCCATGAACAGGAGATCTCTCCTGGAGGGAGGATGGGCTGTGGGAAGATAAAGATGATTGCCCAGCTGGTTTAAAGCTGGCCCATGAGCAGATAATATGTGCCAGGGAGATCAGGGTCACTGCCCCACCTGGCTGGAACAGATGGGGACAGAATCCACATTTCTGGCCACATCCTGCATTGCAACCCAAGGCACCATGGAGGAATCTGGGGCTGTGCCACCACTTTGGGGCCATCTCCTGGTGTGGATGAGCCTGTGTTGGGTGGGATGGGAAGGGGTGGAACAGCACAGCAGAACCACCCTGCCCTGGCTGGCCCAGGCGAGGATGGGCACCTCCTGTCCCCAGGTGACACAGGGAGTGGTGGCAGCCCCCAGCCCATCCCTGTGGTATCCAGGAGTTATTTCCATGTGTCCAGCCACCACCTTTCCCAGGCACAGGCGTGTGCTGGAGGCTGCTTAATTACAGCAATTTCCAAATTGCTGTTTTGGGATTGACTTCATTGGAAAGAGTTAAAATGTTTAGCTTGATTGAACATCTGCTACCCTTAATTCTGAGTTTATTTAAGGGGAGCTTAGGCTGCTGTGGCTGGGATGTGCCTGGATTTCGTTATCTCCATGTGCTCACAGTGCTGAGGACAGCCCAGCCCTGCTCTCCCCATCCCAAAAAACCAGCTGGGTGTGGTGTCCCCCATTTCCTCAGCCTTGTGTCCCAACTCCAGTGGCATAGGAACCTCTTGGCTGTTTTTTTTTCCCCCATCCATCTGTGGATAGATCCAGGATTGGTATCCCAGCACCACAGGGCTGAGCCATCCCAATCCCAACCCCAACCCCAACCCCAACCCCCTCCCCAGCCTCATGTCTCTGAGGAGAGGGAGATCCAGAGGGGACAATTCCCTCCACACCAGCACAGTCTTGTTTGGATGCACTTCAAACTACATCACCGAATTCTTTCCAGAGGATGTGTGGAGTAATTAGCCAATGGGTTAATTGCCAGGTTAATTAACCATTGCTGAGAAAGATGGAGATTTTCCATTGCATGGTTGGTGACCACGTTCCCAGCTGGAGAAGCCCCTGAACAGAGAGTATGAGAGTCCCATTCTAGCCCAGCTCTCCAAATTATTTTCTTCTCCCAATAACTAATTTTGGGCAAAATTTGGGGAAAAAAAAAAAAATCCCCAGGCCCTCTCTCCAGCCTCACCCCCAGTGCTGAGGGGGTGTTTTCCCATTTCCCCCAGCCCATTCCCAGCCCTGCAGAAGCCAAAGCCCTGTTTGGTTCCGTGGCATTAATTTTACAACATCCCTGGAGCGGCTCCAAAGCAAAGTTTTATGTGCTGTGATTACACAAGGTGAATTGTCCTGGATCTGTTTAATGGAACACATCCTGTGGTTAACGATTCCTCAGGGAATTAAACCCAGTCCAGCTGTTAATCAGGCCTTGGTTTTGTGGGGAGGACACGAGGGAGATGTCTGGAGCTTTAATGTGGTGCTGATGCCTGGAGGAGCTGGAACAGAGGCCAGACAGAGTTAAGAGGAATAAAGTGGATATTTAAAAGAGGGGATATTATAAAGAGGGGCCTTCAAAGGCCACAGCCTGGCAGTACCAGTGCCACAGTGGTGGCCCTGCCAGGATGGCAACCAGATGGAATCAAAAGACGGCTTGGGCCTGAGAGCTCACATTTTTAAAGGTTTTACTCCATTTGCATGCAGGAGTTAACTGTCCAATTAATCACCTCAAATCATGGAGTTTCATCCTCCTTGCTTGCTTGCCCTCCTCTTTTCATGTTGTTTATGCTTAAGGCCTGAAGTTTGAAGAGATTGTCCTCGAGTCCCCAGCTGGAATAGAACTGTTTTGTCTTCACCACCCTGTGAAAAGATCCTAGTAACCCTTAATATAAAACTAAAAGCTGCACACCCAGGCAGAACAGAAAAGCTTAAAGCATCAATTTCCCCCAGAAGAGACACAGCCAATTCCATCACCCTTTTCCCTACCTGGTTTGAATGGCAGGATCAATTAGCCAGAAGATTAATTGAGAGGTTCCAGCAGCAATGGGAGAGGACATAAGGGACATCCATGTTGGGAAGGATGAATCAGGAAAACCTTATCAATATGATTGCTTAGCAAAAGATTTTGAGAATATGGAAACCATAAGCAAGGTTGAAATGAAAGCCATCTCTGAGATACCAAACCTTAGTTACTAAATAACTAGAAGACAATAGGATGGCCACTGAAAGTAATTCCCTCTTGATGGAACAATGCCTTCTGCTGGAGAGCAGCTCCAAAG
>WBND01000984.1:16789-30785 GCA_013398595.1 Tychaedon coryphoeus | reverse complement strand
TTTTATTTTATTTTTTTAACCACATGGAACCAGGATAAAATTCCTATTCCCCCTGGAAAAAGGATCCAACCACCCCTTCCCGCATCATTTTCCTGGGGAAAGCTCTTGACATTTAACAGCCTTGCATTTAATAATCTCCGTGGTGCCTGGGGGAGGCAGCACTCAGCCTTTCCATGAGGATTTGGAAAGCTGGGAATCTTTCCACTTGACTCAGCCTGAGCATCCCTGGGCACAGCTCGCCCTGCCCTGAGGCTGAGGGGACCCTGACCCTCTCTCCCCCCTGGATTCCTGCAGGAAAAATCATCTTTTCTGGCAATCTCGCATCCCTGGGAGCGTTTTCCTGCAGCATTCCTCCCTCCAGGGCTGGATGGGTTTCTCAGCTGTTGCCGTGGCAACGGCGTCTGCACCAAAAATTCCTGCATTTCCCCCAATTCCGGGGGGGTTGTGCTCCCTGCTCGCTGTGATGCGATCCTGGCAAAGGAAGGAAAAGATAAAAATTCACCTCCTTTGGGGTGAATTCACAGGATTCTGGGCAATGCCCCAGTGATGCAAACGATGCTGGGGGGCTCAGAGAGAAGGAATTCCCCTTTTCCCCGAATTAAATCCCGTGAAGTTCCAGCTCTGTTTTAAAAAAGGAAAGTTGGGTTTTTCTACAAAAACCCCAGAATGGGGAGATGGGCCATAAATCTGAGAGCAGCCATCTCCATCCCTGACAAAACCAACAGGTTTATGTATCAGCTTGGCCATTTCCCCTAAAATTTACAGCTGACAACGTGCCTGAACACAGCAGGGATAATTTAAACCCAGCTCCAACCTGCCTGGCTCTGAGCAAAGGGAGAGGGAAACACTTTTAGTGCTTTTTTTTTCTCCTCTTAATTTTAAATTTCATTCCAATTTGGAATAAAGGCAGTGATTTACGGGAGTGGGAAAGCATGGCTTTATTTTAGGGCGGTGACAGCCAAGTGAAAAAGAGCTGTCATTAAGGATGGCAACACATTCCACAGGAATGGGGATTGTTGTGATTCCTCCCAGGAATTGCGACCTGGCCATGGGTTTGGGGTGGGGAAGCAGCAGTGGGAAGAGAGCAGGTTTGGGTTTGGGATGTGCTGGGTGGGCACCAGCCCTGCCACAGCTCCCAGAGGGCTGCAGCAACATCAGTGGGGTGTGGGGGTGCTGAATCCCACAGCACAATGGGGAAATGGGATGGGGAGGGGTGGGATGGCTGGGAACAGCATTTGGGAGGTGTGGACTGGGGCACTACAAGGTTTGGATTGGGGATTCTGGGCTGAGGGTGAGAATCACAGGGATAAGGGTGAAGGTTGGGGTCCCAGGGATTGGGATGAGGGTCCTGGACCAGAGTTGGGGGTCCTGGAGTGGGGAGTTTGTGCCCCAAAACCTGCTGTTCTTCTTTACCACCATCTCTGACCTACCCTAAAACCCTGATCCCCACAACCACCCTAATTCCAGATTTTGTGGGGATGCTGCTGGCTCTGCACCCTACTCACCCCTTGATCTGAGGTGCTAAATCCAGCTGCATCCCAATTTTTCTGATTTCTGGTCCCAGCACCACCAGCCCTGGAGCTGCAGCCCTTTCCCTGGATGCTAATTCCAGTTTGTGCACGTTCCCCTGGAGCTGCCTGTGGTCATTAACCTCCTGCTGCCCTTAATCAAGAGGACTTTGTTAATTAATAGCTAAGGATGTCTCCAGCAGAGCAGCACAGGGGAGGGATTTGGGTCACCTGGACGCATCCAAGGATCCTTGATTTAATATATTGGAGCTTCCCAACACTCTGGGGGAGTGCAGCCCCCTCCTCCCCATGACAAAAAAAATCCAGCACTGCAAAAAACCCAAGGAATGCTGACAGGATTCATCCTCAGCACCCCAGGAGATTCCAGAGCTGCAGCTCCTGCAGTATTCTGGGAATATCAGAGGAATTGAGGCAATACTGAGCTACATTTCTTTGCCACTCTGCCAAAAAGGGAAAGAAAAACCTGGCTGAGGAGGCTGAAGTTTTCTGAGGAATGTTTTTTTTTGCCCTGTTTCTATTTTATAGACATATAAAAATGTGCATTTTTAATGCTGCCTGGGTGAGCTCTTTGCTGCCTGTCTCAGTGGGGGACACAGGAACAGAAATCACTGATATTCCTGAATTCAAAGCTAACAGGGTCCAGCAGGGAAAACTCAGTGGATTTTTCCCTTTTCTTCCCCACCCTCATCCCAAACCCTGCTGGGATGAGGAGAATCAGGAACAGGAGGGGACAGAACAGCAGCACTGGTGTCTGGATGGATGTTGGGGTGCTGGACCATCCATGGGAGATGTCCCAAAGCCCATCCAAGGGGCTCAGATCCCACCTCAGTCCCCCAAACCCCATCCCTCTGCTCCTGAGCTCTTTCCACAATTCCAAATTCCACACCAGGGAGCAGGAACACACACAGGGAAGCGACTGCTCAGTGAAAAACCTTGGGATCCTTCCCATCCACACATCGAGGTGTTTGTCTGGAAAACAGGTTTTATTAAATAAGCAAACAGCTACAAAGATGAACTCAAATATTTGGGAAAACTTGGGATTCCCAAGGTGCCATTACAGTGATGATTTAACCCCAGGGTAAGTACCAAGGCACTGCTTTTTTTTTTTTTTTTGGAAAGCTGTTTGGAGTGATAACAGATGGGCTTGGAAAAAACAGACACCAGAATGAGTGAGGAGCATCCTGAATCCATCAGGAACATCCCAGCACCAACCTGAGGGGCAGTGGGATGGCATCCAGTCCTTGAGGCTTCATGCCACTGTTCCCACATCCAGGGCTTCCCCACACCCCAAAAAGCCCCAGAGGCTGCTGGCTCTGGGTACATCCCATTCCCACTGTTCTCTGCACTGATCTTCTGCAAGTTCTGTGTGTCCCTGGCTGTCCATCTGTCCCATCCATCCCATCTGTCCCATCCCACTCCTAACAGGATCCCACCAGCCTTTCAGCAGTATTAATTAAATACTGGGGGAAACGAGCAAGAGGAGCCTCCTCCCACCAGCAGAGGGGCCCTGCAGCCTCCTCAGGCACTGCAGCTTCCATGGGTATGGATCCAGTGTGGGTTTGGGGGGAAAATCCCTGTGGATCAGAGCTGGGAGTAGCCCTGGGCTTGGCCATGGTGCAGGGACAGAGCAGAGCTCCCTGGGGAAGTATCCCCAGGAGATTTGGGGACAATCCAAGTGCTGAATGTCCCATCACACCAAGGAGGTGATGCAGATCAAGGTGGGATGGAGAAAACTCCAGGTAATCTATCTGAAATCCCAAAATCCAGCTCCCACTGCAGCATCTGCTCTGATCCTGATGTTCCCACTGCTCAGTTATCGGGGTTTTACTTGTACCTGTGCCTGGCACAATCTGCTGCCTGGAAACAGCTCCTGGCTTTTCCTGGGAGCTGCCTCTCCACTTTATTTCCCATTTTTTGATTTCCAAGGAAAGCTATAAATAAACATCTCAGCTTTTGTGAGCACCTGGGAGCAGACTCTCAACTGCCAGCGTGTCAAAACTTTGCACAAAGCTCCTCCTGAAATGTTCCCAGGGCCTCTGGGGGCTGCCCAAACCCAGCTCCAGGGATTCCTCTCAGTCCTGGGAGTGACACATAAATGAGGGTGACACTGGGGTCGGGGTGAAGGAGCTCCAAAATTAACTGGGTGTGAAATTGGATGAAGGTGGTGGCTCAGCCCATCCTTCCCTGCAAAGATTCATTTGTGGCAGCGGAGTATCCCATGAGATTCCCAGAGTTTCCCAAGGTGGGAGAGACAAAACCATCCCATAGAACTGACTGGTCCCACCAGGGAGCAGCTGGCAACAGAGCCAGGCCCCCCTGGATGCAGGAGGAGACAGCAGATCCTCCCCAGGAGCTGCTCCTGATCCCAAATATCCACTTCTCTGCAGGATGTACCGTGTGGAACATGCCCATCAAAGGGAGGCTTAAAAAGACATTTCAAATTGACCTTTCCCTCTTTCTTCTCCCAGTTTTCCATGCTAGTGAGCCTGTGCACGAGCCCAGTCTCCACACTGGAAGGTGACTCTGGGTTTGGAGAACTTAGAAGGCGTTTGAGACTTGCCAGTTCTCTGAGGTGGGATATTCCAACCCCTCATAAGGACACTTCCCAAAAAAGTCACAAACATCTTGTTCTGGTACCAAAATACCTCAGGAATTTACCATGAGGAGCCACACAGAGACATGGGACAGAGGAGTGTCACCTATTTGGCCACAGCAGGGATCACCCACTGCACAGGAGATGCCTTCCAGATATCCTGCACCCCACCAGGGCACCTCTGGAAACACCAGGAAAGCCCTTCCCAGGTCAGGCAATGCAGAGGTTGGATGGGAAAGGCCCAAAATGTTTTCTTAGTTTGGCCCAAGGATTTTTGCAATCCCACACAAGATCAAAGGTGGTTGTGTCTTCTCCATACCTCGGGGGTCTCCATCCCCTGCAGCAACACCAAAAAATGGGCTGTAGGACACTGCTGGACAATGCTTGACCCACGCCAGGGCCACCACAGGGGTGTCACCGTCACAGTGCCAACGCCAGGGCACCCTGTCCCTCCTGCAGGCCGCCTTTAGACAACTGTTGTCTCTTTCTCAGTCATGGAGGAGATCTTGGAGAAGCTCCTGTGCACGATGCTGGAGTGCCCTGTCTCCTCGCTGAGGGCGTTCACCAGCCTGGAAAGGAGGGTCACCTTGAACTTCTTGAAGTCCTGGCCCATGAAGACGTAGAGGACGGGGTTCATGCAGCTGTTGGAGGCCGCCAGAGCCGTGGTGAGCGGGATGAAGATCTCAAACACAGACCAGGGCACGGCGTTGGGCACCGTCTCCAGCAGGTTCAGCAGGTGGTAGGGACTCCAGCAGAGGAAGAAGGTGACAATGATGGTGACAATGATCTTGAAGGGCTTCCTGGACTTGGCCAGGCGGTTGCGGCGCAGGTTGACGACGATGGCGACGTAGCAGAAGGTGATGACGGTGATGGGCAGGATGAAGCCGGCCAGGAACCTGGTGACGTTCACCGTGCGGTGCCTCGCCAGCGCCAGCCCCTCGTAGGATCTGTTCCTGGAGAGGGAGAAGTTGCTGAAGCAGATGACGGCGCCGCGGCTCTGCGCCGTGTCGCGGAAGACGAGCGAGGGGCAGCTCATGAGGATGCCCAGGGTCCAGATGGCCACGCACACGCCGTAGGCCAGGCTGGGGGAGCGGTGGTTCTGCGACCACACCGGGAACACCACGGACACGTAGCGGTCGAAGCTGATGGTGGTGAGCAGCAGCACGCTGGTGTACATGTTGAGGATGAGCAGGAAGGAGTTCAGCTTGCACATGACCGTCCCGAAGATCCAGTGGTAGCTCATGGCCGTGTAGGCGATGTTGATGGGCAGGAAGATGTTGAAGAGGAAGTCGGCCACGGCCAGGTTGAGGAACCAGACGGCGTTGACCGATTTCTTCATCTTGAGGGTGATGATGGCGATGACCAGCCCGTTGCCCAGGATGCCCAGCACGCAGGACACGCTGTAGATGATGACGGACAGGATCCTGGTGATGTCCTTGGGGTCGTGGGCCGGGGCTGCCCACACGCTGCCCGTGTCCTCGTAGGTGTAGTCGGGGTAGTCGCTGTAGTTGCTGAGGACATCCGAGTAATCGGACAGGTTGGGAAGCGCCATGGCCCCCGTGGGCAGCAGCCAACCCGTGTGACCCCCGGGATTTGGGATCTGCAGCCTGTGGTTTGTCCCTGCTGAGCAAACACTTGGTGTTAATCGCAGTGAGCAGAGCAGGGGGACAATGGGAACTGGGGACAGGGAGTGAAGGGACGAACACACAGGACTGGGGGCTCCCATCCCCAACAAGATGCTCCCACAGCTCCTCCCTGATTCCCACCCCCATCCATGAGACATCAGGACGTGATTCAGCCCCTCAGCTCCACCAGGATGTGGCTGCAGCCTCATCCTGCAGAACAAACGTTGATTACCCGCCTACTTCCAGAGGAAAAACCGGGATAATGCTCATTAACAGCTCATCAACAGCTCTGACCTTCCAATCTGCAACATATTATGGCTCCTCTCTTTTTTTTTTTTTTTGGACTGAATTGGACTGGAAGCCCCAAGGGAAGCTCCCCACACACCCCATTGACACCAGGCACGCTCTCACCTCTCTCCTCTCTGTCGGGATGGGGGACAGGTGACAGTTCAGTGTCCCCGGGCACAGCGGCAGCTCCCTCCACACCGGCCTAGGGCATGAGCTGTAACATTAAAGCCAGGATCAAAGAAAGGCCACTCACCCCCGGATGTGGGGTTAAGGGAGGAAACCCATTCAGGGCGTGGTAACAATTAACCCTGTGCAGCCTCCCTCGGGGGGCTGTGCTGGCCTGGGGACCCTCCTCACCTCCCGTCTGGAGAAGGTGGGGTCCTGCCATGATCCCAGCATCTTTTGGGATAACCCAGGACAGAAATCCCATCCTGTGCTCTCTGTACAAGCACCCAGCACGAGCAGCATCCTCAAAGAACCAATCATCCAACCACAGGTTATTAATTATTAAATAATAAATAATTCAAGATATAAATGAGGTGCACATTATCTGCATGATCTATTTTATATCCTGGATTCTCCCAGGGTTATTTTCCTGATTCAGTTGGTGCCCTGGATGTTTAAATATGTTAATTGTGGTAAACCAACAGCACCATTTGCTATTGTCAGACTTTGAGCCTGGATTGAGGCGGTTCAACCTCTCCCCTGTGGCTCGGGGGGGTTAAAGCCAAAATCCCCCAAAGCCTGATGGAGCAGCACAGAGCATCCCACCCGGATGTGTCCTCACAGGAGGGACGTGGGGACGCCCAAGGACCCTCCCTGTTCCCGAGGAATTTCACCCCGAAGGTCCCCGAGCTGTCACCCTCCCGCCAGCCCGGCTTTGAAATTCCCATGGTGTTTGTGTTGGAAGCTATTGTTTCTCCCTGGCCTTTTCCTGCTGTTCCTTCCTGCCATTGCTGCTGCAGAGTCCCCGGCCAGGGGTGAAATCCCACCCTGTCACCTCCCCCTGGCCGAGCTCCGGGGCACGATAAGCAGCCAGGACAAACGAGGTTTGAGTGCAAAGCTTGGGAATGAGCTGGAGCTGGGAAGAGGCCTTGTCCCAGGAAAAGCTCCGTGGCCAAAGAGATGAATTAAAGTCAATGATCCGGTGGAAGGAACAGAATCAGCAGAACTGACTCTCCCAGCGGTGTTAATGCTGATTAATGAGTCGTTGCTTTATGGAACAAGGATTTCAGGTCATTGTCTTCCCAAAGGCAGAGCCCCAGAAAGGTGAGGGAGCCCAGAACCCCATATCCACCCCACCCCATTGCCTCATATCCCAGCCCACTTCATTGCCTCCCATCCCACCACACCCCATTGCATCATATCCCATCCCATCCCATCCCATCATCCAGAGAACCCCAAAGCTCCCTGGACTTGCTCCACTGTGCTGTCATCCATGGGGACCCCCCACCCCTCACCACCACGGGGTCACTCTGACCCCACATCCAGCCCCTGCTCCTGCAGAAATTCCAGGAGAAATTCCCACTCCCCACTGTCTTAATTTCCATGTTTTTAATGTAAAATGCTCCCTTTATTATGCTTTTTAATTGCTGGGCCTGATGACTTAAAGCTCATTATTTATCTGAATTCTCTGGAAATTTTGCTCTGCCAGGCTGGGCAGGGATTGGTCTCTGTTCTCTCTGGCAGAGAGCAACGGGAACAGGACTCTGCTTCCCTGTGGGCTTTGGCAGAGGATGGGTTTGTTTCCAGGGCTCATGAGGAGCAAACCCAAACTCCACAGGAGCAGCAGGCAGCTGCCAATCCCACCATGAACATTCCAGATGGGCAGGATGGGCACCAGGAGCCCAGACCTGCTGCAAAATCATCCAGCAAACTCCCACCTGCCTCTCCAAAATTCTCCCAAAAATGGAGAGTCTCAGGGGCAGCTGCATGAAACCTCCTCATTTCTCACAGTGAAACAACTCCAAAGTCTGAGAGGAAAAAAAAAAAAAAAAAAAAAAAAAGGAAGCCACATAATACTAAGAGTGTTTCACTGCTACTCTCCGGGTTGAAA
Source organism: Tychaedon coryphoeus (assembly GCA_013398595.1). NCBI lineage: Eukaryota > Metazoa > Chordata > Aves > Passeriformes > Muscicapidae > Tychaedon > Tychaedon coryphoeus. The sequence continues at coordinate 22,694 of WBND01000984.1, read as the reverse complement.
ATTCCCTGCCCGAGCCAAAACCACTGTTCTCCCTTCAATCTATTCATCTTTGTCCTCCTACCTCAACAAAAACCAGCAGAGGATTTACCCAAAATAGCCTTTTCTCCGTCATTCCCGCAGCTGTGTTTGTCTTGGTACCCAGGGAAGGCCGGGTGAGATTCCCGACGGGCGCACCGGCAGCATCCCGGCACATACCGGGGGAGGATGAGGTCAGGGATGTTGTTCTTGGGAAGGCCACAGGAAACCGAGAGAACAGCAGAAAATGTTCAAATCCAGCTTTTCTGGGAGAAAAAACTCTGCCCTGGCCAAGGCAGACGGGCGGGGGACGGATGTGAGCGGGGATCCGGGGACGCGGGGAGGGCAGGGGATGCTCGGGCCCCCGGCAGCGGATCCCAGCGGGCAGGGCGGTGCCAGAGCCAGATCCAGGAGTTTTTAGGGATGGGCAGGCTGCCAGCAGCGCCTCCTGCTTGCCCAAAGCCCTCCGGCCAGGCTTTTACTGGAGCCACTGGGACAGGTTGAGGAGAACTGATAGAAGCTAATCAAATCAAATCATATCAAATTCGATTAAATCAAACCAGCAGAGCAGCTTTGGAGCACATCAGATCCTGCCTGGGCTGTCAAAGTGCATCACGCTTTGATCCACATCATGAAATGAATCCGGGCTGGGTCTGCAGCACTGGAGAAACTGGGGGAGTGCTTGTTCCCCCTAGAAAACGCTTGTCCCCGGACGGGACAAATAAATCCCTCGGGAGCAGCCAGGCCGGTGCCCGCCCTCCTCCCCGGCAGCTGCTCCGCCTTTCCCTCCCCTCCTTCCACCGGCGGTTTCCGAGCTCCCAGCGCACCCCAAACCCAAACCCGCTTCCTCCGGGCGTGGGAGGCGCGGGCAGCTCCGGCACAGCTTCCCGGGAGAGAGGGGGAATTGCCGGCAGATGTTCGGAGCTCAGCTTTGGGAAGGGCTCGGGGTAAAACGGGATCTCCGTGTCCCTCGGGAGCTGCTGGCACCGGACCCCACCGGTGGCAGGGGTGTCCCTGGGGACATGTGGCAGGTGCTGCTCCCAGTTTTTGGGGGTTCATAGCTGTGGCTGAGCTTGAGCCACACCCTGCAGGCTGGATCCCGAGCGTCCCTAAGAATTCCATGGCAGCCTAGGGAAGGAGGATGCAAACTCCACCCCAAGCTGGCACCCCATCAATCCCTCTGGCACCCACGTATTTCCAGCCCAGGGTTACACAGGGGGGACATCCCTGAAGGGATCCAGCTCCCAGGAACCTCAGGCAGCAAGGCACCAAATGGGAAAGCAGCTCTGGGTACCCAGCTCCAATTCCCCTTTATTTTAACCGGTGATTGCCATGGCAACAGATGCCTCAGGGATGGTGCTGCTCAGCATCCCACTCCTCACCGGGATACCCGGGATGAAGCCATTCCTCAGTGCAAATCGACCACCAGCCCACCAAGAGAGAGTTTAGACCTCCAAACCCCGAGCTCCAGTCTGCCCAAAAGCTGCTCCTGGCTGTGATTCCAGCCCTGCCACCACCCCTGACCCCTCTGTCCCGCTCCAGCAGGCTGGGAAGGGAACAGGGATGTGGGATGCCATGGGAGCAGCAGGCAGAGAATGAGCTCCTGCCAGCGAGGATCCAGGCTGGAAGTTCTCCCAAAACTCCTCCACCAGCTGGAGACCCCCCAGGGAAAAGGGAGGAGGCACAGCCACAGGGGAAACTCAGGCACAAGGGCAGTGGGAAGCTGAATCCCTACCTGCATCCACTCAGACACACCCCAGCTCTCCGTCACGGATCCGGGACCCCCCCACCCGGCAGCCTGAGCATCCCCCGCCTCTCCTGCATCCCGGCTGGGGCTGCACACCCCGGCGTGTGAACAGCGCAGGAAAAAGGGAATAGCTGGAAAAAGCAGCCTTAAAAAAGCTGCTGTGCCCAGGGTGGGACAGAAAAACATGAGTCAGTGTTTATCTGGGCAGAGCCGGCCGGGCTGCGCGGGACGGGTCGGGATAGGAGGGGATGGATCCCACGGATCCTCCTGGCTGCAGTGTGGGGTCACCCCAGAGATGAAAACACCCCAATCCCATCAGAAATGGGGTTTAACCTCAAAATCTGGGTCATGAAAGGCCCCTCCCAGGGTGAAACTCCGGCAGAGGAACCCAGCCTTCCCTGGCAATAAGTGTTGAAAGAGCCACCCCGTTCGTAAAATCCCGGCCTTTTGCTCCATCCGTTCTGCTCTTGGGAAGGTGTGAGGAGTAAAGAGGAAAATTTTGGGCGTTTGCACCTACACAGGCAAAGGTTTCCTTTAGAAAGGGCAGTTTGTACTTCTGAGGCTGCTTAAAATGACTCGGCTTCCAAGATAATAAAAGTTCTTTCATCTCCTGCGCTCTCCTCTTTTCTAATAATCCAAGGTTTTCTCCTGGCACTTCTCAGGCAATAAAAAGATAAAAAAACTCCCTTTTCCAGAGCATCCTCCCTGCTACACCCCAGCAGTCCAGTGATGCTGTCTCTACCCATGGCCTGGGCTTTGTCAGGGCTCCTTGGGGACATCACTCTGGATTTGGGGCACACAAAGGGAAAGAAACCCAAGAAAATAGGGCTGCGGGAGAGACGTGACCCTGCAGGGGTGTGACATGGCTGGGGACAGAACAATCAGCCCCCCCTCGAGTGAGGAAGTCACCCCGGATCCATGGGAGCATCCTCCCAGCTGTGCTTTGTGTCCCCAGCTGAATGCTGATCAGCACGGCGAAGAAAAGCCACCCTGTTCTCCCTGTCCCCAGCCAGGGGACACTGCCACACTGTCAGGACATCAACCCCCCCAAATTCACTGCCAGCTCCTCTCCCTTCCGTGCTGTTTTCCCACCGCACAGGCTGCAAAGGCCAGCTCCAAAAGAGGTTGGGGTTTTAAGGAAAATTTGGGGGTTTGGGGTGAAGCACAGCAGGGATCTCAGAGGTCCCAAACCTTCTGTATAACAACAGGGGAGCAAAAAACCTCAGCACCAGCAAACCCTTCCTCCCAAACCCCTATTAAAAATAAAAATTAACAAATATATATAAATCCAGAGAGGTGTTTACCTGAGCTGGATAAATCCCCAAGGAATTTTCAGCATTTAGAAGCTGGATGAGACATCTCTGCTTCTCCTACAGCCCCATTAGGGCTGGCATGGGAATGACCCTGGGCTTGTGGCTTTGGCATCCAGCTGGAGCTGACACGGATATTGCCGAGGTTTCTCATCCCAAGGAGATGCACATGGGATGGGAGGATGAGGAAAATAAATGCAGCCCGTGGAATAAACCAGCTGCTGGCCTCAGCAGAGCTGGAAGGGGAAGGGGGAAGCTCTGGGGGAGGATGTTGAATCTGCAGAAGGGGATGTGGCAGTGGTGACATGTCCCGTCCACTCCGGCTCTTGTGCTGCCCACAGTGGTTTGGGAATCTCTCGGGAGCCTTTGGGAAGGGTTTGGGTATCCCCCACTGTTATCACAGCCAAAAGGTCCCCTCAGGCTCCTCCACCCTCCATCCCTGCTCCCCAGGCACCCCAAATCCATGTCCTGCTCCTGGGATGCTCCTGGCCTTGCACACAGAGGAGAGGGGCAACCCAAAACCGTTCCTGGGGTGCAGTGAGGAAGAGAAGCTGCTCATCAGATCCTGCCCATTCCCAACTGTTCATCCAGTGCATTCCCAGTGAGGAAATCAGCCTGTCCTGGTTTGTACTGGGACCCCAAAGAGAGGGTCACCAGCCAAGGGCCATCCTGACCCCAACCCTGTGCCTGCCAGGAGCTGGAAATTGCCAGTGGCATCCACGGTGCAGTCATTGTTCTGGCACAAGCTGAGCCTGGATGGACACAAATCCCTGGACACAAATCCCTCCCAGGATAGCTCATCCAGAGGGAGATGCAAAACACCTGGAGGAAAAGCTGCACCACGCTGGGACAGAGCATCAGCTTCCACCAGAGCCCCCACCTGCTCTCCATCACCAAGATCTGTGAGTTTTCCAGCTCTCGGCTCCAGCCACGCACCAGGGACAAATCCCAGTTCTGTCAGAGCTGGAAAAGCACCCCAAGTGTGATCGGGGGCAGGGGGTGATGCCAGCAGGGAGTGATGGCAGGTGGGAGGGAGCTCAAGGCCACCATGTCCCGTCAGGTGGGGACATTGACCCTGTCCCACGCGCTCCCGTGAGAGCCGAAAAAGAGGAATCGGAGGCACTGCCAGCTTTGCACAACTCGGTGTCGCAACATCCCTGAGCTGAATCAGGGCTGGAAAAGTGCTGATGTGCCGGCTTGTGGGGCTGCTACGGGGAAAGGAGAAGCCCCAAAAAGCCCTGAAGTGTGAACCGGGCAGGGATGTGCCAATATCCCCGTGGAACCGGGCAGGGGGGGTTCGTGACCGGCTCCCTCCTGTCCCTCTCCCCCCGGGGCTCCCGGGGATGGGGTGGGAGCTCCGGAATGTTCCACACTTGGGGCACGTCCCCAGCAGGGTGACAGTGGGAAACGCAGCCCAAAATTATAAAACCCATGAGAAACACGGGGAGTGGCACAGGCTGGATCTGCCCCACGGCTCTGCCACCCCACGCTGTCCCATCTGCTCCCGCAGTGACACCTCCCAGTGCTCCCAGTGACCTTTCCCAATACCTCGTGCGGTGCCAGCGCTGTCCCGCTGCTCCGTGCTGGGCAGGAGGAGCTCGGCGAGCCCTGGCTGCCAGCGGGATCCCATTCCCAGGCGGATCCCGGCGCGGGTTTTAAAGGAGCGGGGAGGGAGTCGCATCCATCACCAAGGTTTTCTTGGCAGCGCGATGCTCGGCGAGCAACAGCTGGGAGAGGGTGTGACTCCGGGAGCTGGGAACGCCGGCCTGGATCGCAACCCAGCGTGAGGAAGCAACAGGCTGCTTCCCAAAGGGGCCTCCTTTCCTGTGCCGCCCCCCGGGCCCGAGCGCCCCGTCCCACGGAGGGATAACGGAGCACAGAGCGCTCCGCAGGGATGCTGCTCCAGCCGGGAGCCCAAGGGCAGGCAGGTGGCTGCCAGCCCCCCTCGCTGTGCTGTCCCCACCCTGGGTCAGCCGCTGTCCTCTGCTCCCCCCCGCCGCCCCCAACTCCTACCAAGACGTTGAGTCACTTCCCTTCAGGCGAATCTGGCTCCCAAACGCCGCTCCTGCTGCTCAGGGGCTGCTTTTCCCCCATGGATTTCATTACCACCAGGATGCTGCAGCTGCTTCCAGCCCGCAGTGGCTCTGTGGTGGCAGCTCCGTCACCCCCAGCGCCTTCAACACCTGCAAGAAAAGTCATTTGGGAGCTGGGAGAGGCTCCAGGGTCCCCCAAGGAGGAAGGATGGAGCCCGGGGGGACAAACAAGAGGTTTTTGGGGTCCTCCCCAGTTTGGGAGCACTGAGCAGCGCAGCCCCCACCCACACGGAGCAGGAGGTTTGGATAACCCCAGGCTTGATGTGGCACCGGGAAAATTCCTTCCCTCCCCACGCAGCTCCCGCGCTCCCAAGCCTCACCCATCCCAGGCCCAGCATCCATCCCAGCGGGATGAGAGCCAGTGCAGGGCTTGGGAGCAAAGGCAGCACAAGGAAACACAAGAAAATTTGGCAGTGATGTCCCCTCACCCTCCTCCAGCCTGGAAAAGGAGCAGGATTTGCCCCACTAGGACACCCCAGCACCACCTCAAGCAACACTGCCCTGGGTTTGCCACCAGCCATTTCAACCCTTTTCCCACCAGAAAGGAAGTTAATCTACCATAAGAGATTAATTAAGGCTAATTAGTTACCCTCAGGAATAAAGACAGGGCAAAAAACATCCTGGATCCATCCAGCCAGCAAGAGAGAAAACTGATGGGATTTCATTTTGTGTGCCTGGAGTCAGACGGTGCCACCAAGGGATGCTCAGCCCAGGGCCTGGTGGGGCTGGGAGTGCTTGGC
>WBND01000983.1:228419-300467 GCA_013398595.1 Tychaedon coryphoeus | reverse complement strand
CACAAATATCCTTTTCTCCACATAGAGTAACACACTGAACAGAGAGGTTACAGCTATTGAGTTCAGACTTGGTGGCTGAGGAGTCCCTTCTAAGCCAAGGTTTTGAAGTATCACATCCAAGGCACGGCACTTCCAGCTAAAGCAACTGCACATAGTGGCCATGGGGATGTATCACCAAGGAAAACTTGGTTTCCAACTGTTTGCATCAGAACCAGAGATTCACCAGCTGGTTTAGAGTGTGTTCAAACACTTGCTACATTTCCTGGTAAGACTCCAAAGTGAAACAAGGCAGGGCAGCTCCAGCTGTAGAACACATCTGACTGCTCTGCATCAAGGACACTGTGCTGTCATGTGCCTAAGCAAACACCAACTCATTCAATATTAAATATTCCCTACCTTTAGGTTCAGACAACCTTATTTCTTCACTCCAAAAACATAAAGAAATCCTAAACAGTTGTGTCTACATACAAAGCAGCTGCACAGGAACTACTCCACCCAAAATTCTGGTGTTTCTTGCAAAACACTTGCAAAGTAGAAATTTGAAGGAAAAGAATTATTCACCTCCCAACCTCAGTTACTCCATTCACTGTACGATGTGAAACAAGTTTGTGATCTAAAATAAAAACTTCAACCATTTTAATTATTCCAGAATCCCACAACTTTTTAAACCATCAACAGGAAATACCTTCTGGCAAGGCATCATCTATTATGGAGCCAAAAGGTGAAACTCTAGAATCACACACAGGTAACTGTGGAGACACATGTACGAGGTGAGCCCTTGCAGGACAATTAGCAAGGATTAGCAGTAGTTTAGCATTAGAGCTCCCCTGCTGAGGCTCTCCTGCACAGTGACCCCAAACTGCCACTCCAGGGGTAACTTTTAGAAGAACATTATATCATTAACAGAAATAGAACTGTGACCAGGGATGGTGTGGAGCCCAAGTATCATTTGAAGTGAAGCTGGAACTCGAGCACTATTGAAGAGCTGTTACAAGCACTATCACAGGCAGTGCTCAAAGTCATTAAAATACTGACTGGAAACACCAGAGTCCATTTGAACAATTTATTAGTATCCTCTTTTTTTACAAGTTTTAGAAAAAGAATCCCAGGATTTTGCCTCCTGTGTGTTTTCGTCTCGCCTCTTCATGGTCCATGATGCCAGCTGAGGTTGTCAGTACAATGTACCTGCCAAGAGAGAAAAAATGTTCACTTTATCTCCCTGCTCCAGGCTGCTGCAGAGCTGACAGCACCCACTTCACCTGTGTTACAACAGCAAGGCCTGCTCCTGTAAGGACAGGCCCAGTGCAGTGAGATCTGGTTATCAACAGTGCCAAAGCAGCTCCCCTCATGAGCACAGCTCTGCAGCACACACAGGACAGTGACACACTCCTGTTCTCCAACTATTTGCCTCTTTCTCTGAGTATTCCCACTGGGCAGTCCCTGTCCCACTGCTGCAGCAGCAGGAACTCCACCAAGGCCACTTTATCCTCCACAGATGCTGCTCCCAGTGCAGGCAGAGGAGCCCCAGTGCCAGACAGCTCCTCAGCTGGGCTCTCTGCCTCAGTGCTGACACTGCCTGGAGCAGGGCAGGACCTGCACCTGCAGAGCTGTCACTGCTAATGCCAACATCTGCATCACCAACACACCTCACCCACACAGCTCCATGTGTGAGAGCTCCAGCCCCACCACTCTGCATATCTCTTAGAACTCCCAGTGCCAGCACAGGGCAGAGCTGGGGCCAGCTGAAGCAGGAGTTACTGCTGGAGCTTTAAGAACAGAAACAGCACAGAAGTGTTAATCCTTCCTTGGAGAGGACAGACTGGCTGAGGCCCTGGAGACTCTTCCAGCTCTGCCATCCTTGAGACTTACAGCTCTCAACTCCATACACTTTGTGAAGAAAAGATACACTGCATAAGAGTAAGATTTTCTGTGGAGGTTTGTTAAAGAGAGGCTGCAAGTCCCTCATCACTTCATATCCAATTAATTTGCACATAATCAGGATGCATGAATTCAAGTAGTACAATCTACTTCCACTGACCTGGTAACTTACAAAACTCCTTCCCCATTTAAAAATGGCCATTCATAGAACCAAAACAAGTACAAGAAAAGTCCTATTTTCTATTAAACTGTGAAATGTTGAAACAAGGACTTTTACCAAAGCCAAACAGAAACAGATCCTTGCTTAGCAGTGCCCCTTTAAAACTGGTTTAAAAGCACATTTATATGAAGGATGGATTTTTAGAATGGAATTTAACTCCAGGCTGATCAGAGGAAAAGTGCCAGGTGAGTCTAACTCAGGCAGTTTGTGAGTGTCAAGTTTTTACACATAACACACATCTGACCCTTCCCTGTACTCACCCAAACTGACGGGAAGGCAGCAGGTTGTTCTGCCACTTTTCCAAATCCTTCAGCTGCACATCGAATCTGGGACTGATTACACCACACTGCAAAAGAGGATTGCATTACCAACTGAAGAACTGTTTGGATTTGCACATCTGTGATCCCAGCTCCCTGCCTGAAGGATGTTACCAGGACCCTCACACCCAGCACTCCACACCCTGACTGCCTCAGCCTCCCTCCCTCCTCCACACCTCAACAGCCTCAAACTGTGCCAGAGCTACACCACCCATGGAATGCCCACACCTGGGGGGGCACAAAAGCACTCTGTAACATCAGCAAACTCCTGGGACTGGGCAGGGATATTCTACCTCTAACCATCACACACAGCAAAAAAACCCCATGTAGATTTTAATAAGGAAGAAATTAAGATGCAGAAAAGTTACTGGAATTTTCAAGGTAATCATGTTACTGACCAAGACCAACAGCACCACAACCAATTACCTCACTGGCTCCAATTATCTTAACAACTATCCAACACCAAACCAGAGGCACACCTTCCTGCACAATGCACATTTTTCTGAACTAAACAACTGTCCCTCCTTGCAATGACTGAGAGAAACATTATATCCATGAGCCTGGAAGATCCATTACAAAATCATCCCAGAAGAGTTCAAGGAACACTACCCTCAAACCTGACCTCCACCACTTTTATTAGACATTATGCTGTAACTACTACAGTTATTTGGGGGTGTCAGGATTGTCTGCCTCATACACTCACATAGTTTTCAGATGATGTATTTATTCATCATGAGAACAGCCCCCAACATATTCTGACCAAGTTTTTTATTTCTTTAGCAAAGAGCCAGCCCTCACATGAAGAGCTTCACTGTAAACAGTGATGCACAGCAAGTCACCACTGAACTACACAGCTCAGTAGTTTGAGACATAAGCATTTAAAATTTTCCAAACCACACACAAATGCCTCATATGCCCCAGGAACTTCACAAGCACCAATTAATGTAACATTCAACCTTCCCTCACTGCAAGCAAAGCCCACCTGGCAGCAGGAGAAAGGTTTGTCTTCTCCACATCTGCAGGTATCAAACACCAACTGGAAACCAACTCTGCTCCTATCTCATAAGACAAGTCCTCCAGATAATTTAAGTATCAAAGAAACTGAGAAAGCACTAGGTAGCCAGAAAGCCTTTGAAGAGAGAGAAATACACAGCACTTGCAAGCAGACTTCCCTGAAAGCATATCTTACATATTCAGAATTTAAAAGACATGTAATTAGTGACCCATATCACTTTGAATCCAGACAAATTAACCACCCTTTTAACTGATAACATCCATGCTACTTTTTTATACAGATTTAACAAATACCACCTTCTTTACAAGCAATCCTTTTAGAAATAGAGCAGACAAACACAAAATTTAAAAAAAAAAAAGTCTCATTTCAACACCTCTTTAGAGAACTGAACTCAGGAAGACAAATCCTACCTTGTTGAGTCTGCCTGTGAGGTTGACAACAATCTTCCCAGCTCTGTGATCATCAATTATCTCGAATTCACCAATGTAACCTGCAGGAGACCAGCAGAGACACAGATAACACTTAGCTACACCACCACCACCAACTATGTTGCACCAAACTACTTCAAGCACCTCGATTTTTTCTTCTATGGCAGCAGCACCCCCAGACCCCCCGGGGGAGCAGGGCTGGGACTCACCGTGCTTCATCATCACGGTCAGGAAGCGGACGATCACTTTGGAGCACGGCCGGATGAGCACCTGGCGCTTCCCACGCTTCTCGGCATTGTTGATGCTTTTGAGAGCATCGGCCAGAACGTTCATCCGCACCATGGTGCCTGCGGGGAGGGAGCAGTTACACAAACACTGAGCAGCGCTGCTGGCAAGGCCAGTTTTACATCTAAAAGATCCGACACCGACAGAACATCGCATTAAAAAGCACTCTCAAAGTAAGTAAGTAAGCCAAGGCACACGCTCAGCTGTGATCACGAAAAGTCACCACTGCCATCACACGTCGGGAAATGCGACACAGTTAAACTGGGTTCATCAAAGCACACACAGGATTTCAAAGCCACCATCCAGACACTAAGTCAGCAGAGTGACATCTCCCCAGGTACATCAGCTTGGCCTTAAAACCCAATTAAAACCCAACTGCACAGTACCAATCCTGTGCAATAACTAAATCCTACGTGGTATTAAGTCAACAGACGCTGCTCAGCTCACTGATCAGCAAAAACCTGCAAAATGCACAAACACAACACTTCGGAAAGGAAACCCGGCAGCCGCTCTCAGATTCTCGCGAAAAGGAGCCTCGGAGCACCCGCAGCACGGCAGCGATGACTTGGCACCGCCATCCCTCTCTGACAGAGCCCGGGCGCTCCAGCTCCGTCCCCAGCGGTGTCCCTGCCCTGCCCGGGCACGGGGGCGGATCCGTGCCACACGGGGACTTTCACACCGAGACACCAACTCCCGCCCCCGGCCGAGAGCCGCCAGCCCCCCGCGCCGGGGCCGCCTCCCCTGCGGGCCCCGACCGCGCCCGCTGCCCCGCGCTCCGCTACCTCCTCCCCGGGCTCGCCGCACGATCCGCACGCCCTACAGTGCACCGGCTCCGCGGCTCCCCGCGCCCTGCCCAGCCCAGGCCCAGGCCCAGGCCCGGCCGCCGCCCCGGTTTCCCGCCGCGCATCGCTGCGGGGCCACGGGAGGGAGGTGCCGCAACACCCCCCCACCCCGCATTCCGGGGGCTCCGGACGGCGCCAGGGCCGGCGCCCGCGGCTCAAACCGGACCAGGCGGATCGGGCGGTGCCCGCTGCTCCCGGTGGCGCGGGCGGGGCGGGCGCGGGGCGCGGATGGCGCCAGGACGGGGCGGATTCTGCGCGACCGCGGCTCCGGCCCCACTCACCGCGAGCGTGATGGCGGAAAAGGAAGAGCCCGGGCCGCGCGGGGTGATGGGAGGGCCATCGGCGGGGGGAGATATCGCGAGACTTCGCGCATCAATTCTGGGCCTCGCCATTGGTCGAGACCGCGTGTCGTGCTTCCGGAGCGACGCCGCCGCCCGGCTTCCATGGGAACGGGAACGCTTCGCGCGCGTACGGCGGCGCGAGAGGGACAGAAAGCTGCGCTCCGCCGGGCAGAGTGCGCGGCCAGGCAGCTGAGCCCCCGACACGGGGACAGGGGCACACCGCGACACGGGGACACCGCGACACGGGGCTGCGGTCAGCAAAGCCCCGACTGATGGAGGCGCTGTGTCTGTACTGAGCTCGAGCTCCAGAGGGGCGCACGGCACTCGGTGCGTGCAGCACCAAATCCGTGTCAGTGAATTCTCCAACTCTCGGGAACACAGCTCTGGAACACTGCGCCGTGTCACCGCTTGGCTCCACACATCCAGGATCTCTCCCACCACGCTGTGCCGGTTCAGCACGGCACTTGCTCAACCCTGCCCAGATCTCCTGCTTAACTGAAAAATGCACTGACACCCTTTTCTGTACATTGACAAGGAGCAAGTCTTCAAGTAGTTTCTCTTTAGTCTGTATTTACCTATTCAACAGTTACAATAGACACTGAAGAGAGTTCATTTTAAAACAGTAAACTTTTAAAACATTAACACAGGTTTTAGCTTTTTAAAGAAAAAAAGTTCAGTTTTAAAAAAGGAGGGAGAGATCATAGAAAAGCACAGACAATTCAGGCTTATTTACAGAGTCAAACTCGGCATATTCAGAGTGATTTTGTGTACAGACAAACATTCATAAAACCAAACGTGCTACAAGGCTCCATGACAACAGCAGTTTCCAGAACAACCAGCTGATAAGGTTACAAACACCTTCACTCATTTTCTACAGTCTCAGTGCAATGAGTTTACACTACAGCTAAATAACTGAACTGCAAGTTTATATATTCCAGACCCCTACTCAACACATTCTCAGGTACACACAGCCAAAAGAAGCAAACAGACCCAGTGAGAAATGGAACCACCTTGTGCCTCCATTTTGGATGTGCACCCTCAGCCATGGCCACTCTCACTCAGCTAATTGTCCTCCTGCCACAAGATCAGTAGTAACAAGCCTCCAAGAAGTGACTGCCTTCAGAACTGCCTCTCACACTTGCTGTAGCCACAATTAATGATCAGCAAAACTAACACAGTTACAGAAATACTATCAGGCATTACAGCTCTGCTGTTGGGATAGTTATGCACAGGGTCTCTTAGTTTGATGAAGACACTTCAACAAGCTCCATACATCAAAGTAGAGGATCTCTGAGACAGGATCAGCTCCAGGCTGCAGAACCCTACCCAGCACAGCAAGAGACAAACCCACAGCAGCTGCTGGAGTGACTTTATCACTTCATCAGGGAGCCAATTAAAAAAAAAAGTCAGTGAGCAATACAACCTCTATTGTCTTAATTATACATTAATTTTCAAAACTGTTCCCAAGAAAACCTTTCACTAGAGTGAACAGCAGTTAAAGTCTTCACTCATTTTTCTTTTCCTTGTGTTTGAGAAGTTTGTTGATCTCCCTTTTTGCCATTCCAATGTACTTTGTGATGATCCCGTGTTGGTTTAGTCCAGGAAACAGTAACAAGAAGCTTACTAGAGAGAAGAAGAAAAAAAAAAGAATTAATACTCCCTTAACAAGCTTCTGTCACTGCAATTCTTTGCTTCTCTCAAGCCTCATTAATTGCTTGAAAAAAGAAAAACATAACCCTGCACAAACACACCTCACGCTTACTCAAAAATTACTTCTACAAGTCTCAATCCATTTCAGGCAGCTAACAAGAGTCCCTTTGCATGCCCACACTTACCAATAAGATAGGTCAGAAAGAGATTATGAACTTGCTGTCCAATCCAGGCAACCACAGCAAGAGTGAAGAGCATGGTCATGAAGTACTAAAAGTGGAAATGGAAGAGTTAGCACACCCAGAGCTGCCAGCTGCTGGTTTGGAAGCTAAATCAGACAAAATCTTAAGACAACAGAGATTCATTCCTAGAACTCAATACCATTTTAGGCTTTTCCTCCTTCAGAGTGAAGAGGCGCTTCCACCAGCCAACAATGCGGCGACGAGATTTCACCAGATTGCTGCAAATCTCATGAAATCTTTGCTGCTGTTCCGTGGTCCTTTTGGTAAAGGGAGGGGAAAAAAGCCAGAAATAAGAATTCAAGATTTCATTTAAAATTTTAAAAAATCTCCCACAGCATTTTTCAGCAGTAAAAATGTACCCAGTGCTTACCCTGGCACTTGCTTTGCTCAGCCTGATACCTTTTTGAGCACTGCAATGGAAGTGCCCGTGTCATTTTCCTGTATGCTGACTCTGCTAAATTGACTCTCAAAGAGCAACCATATTCAAACCAAAGACTACTGACCTTCATCTGACATCAGTGTGATACACATAAATAATGCATATCTACATAAGAACATTTATCCATTAGTCATCCTAAAGCAGATACACTAAAATTTACCTCTAACTCAAAATTTTGTTCAAATCAGGTTCTTCTTCAAGTTACTGCTTTTATACAAGCCTTGCCTTTTTTCAAATCTGTTTCACTCACAATCACATTCATACTTTCTTAATTACTCTCTTTTTTCATCACATTTACTACTGCCTTTTTCCAAACATACAATCACTACTCATAACTCCACATAATTTTACTTCTCACTGTGTTTTATCCATTAATTACTAAAAACTAGTCTAGCAGAACAAACTAGCATGCTTAATGGAGAAAAAATAATGTGCCTATTCTAAAAAAATCTGATTTTTCAGAAGAAAAGGAACAACAAAGGTATTTTGTAGAAGCCACTTTCCAGAAAAAGAACGAAGAACATGTTGCTACTGCTACTGTCACTTCATGTATTATAGACTGCTGATTTCTCACTACAATGACTCTACAATTTGATATGGGGAAATCAGATACCCATTTTGATAGAAGATCATCATTACATTCAAGAAACAGTTTCAATTGAAGCTCTCCTCACCACTTATTAGAGCCAAAGATTCGAGGAGCAAGAGCAGGAACCAGGTAATCAGCCAAACACAGGAACATAACGAAACAGGAGACACCTGAGAGAACTGAGGGGTCCAAATAGTAGATCATCCTGCAGAAAGAAGAGAAATTATTTCTGAGCGCTCAAACTTAGTCACTTCTTCACACTGGTTCAGATCTTCCAACAGTAGACCTACTCTCTTGCCTAACCTTAAACAAAATTACAAAAATTGCCTTTTTCTCTTAATAAACCAGGCAAGAATATGCAAATAAGGTACAAAGTTCAGTGGAAGTAAAAATTCATCATTATTATTCTCTCAGAAACTGACACACAGTGAACTTAACACTGATTGAGGGATGAGCATGAATGAGAGAAGGGATGAAATAACCAGGTAGAGTAAAAGCTCTAATTTTGTTGCTCGAGTCACAGAGCTCAGATCCACTAGAGGTTGTCATTTGCTCTGTCCTGGGAGAGCCAGCCAAACCTGTTCTGGACAATCATCAATCTCCACTTAAAGCAGTGCTGCATTCTCCACATTCAGTCTGCCATGCTCAAACACAGCAGAAGGGCAACTGGGTAAGAACCAGCTGATCTCCTGTCTGATAACACCCTGCTGGGCCCTCTGCTATTCAACTTCACAGAACTTCCTGAAAACTGAGACAGTAAAAGAAAGAAATGCCCGAGTCCACAGCGGGGCTGTTCTGTACATCTGCACAGTGCTACTGTGCTGCATGTTCAAGGTCATTTTGATGAGTTCAGAACCTGATGTAGTTCTGCATTTCCACAAAGTATTACTCAGCACAAGATCGTTCCTGCTATAATCACAGAATTTGTAACAGAATATCCTCAACCTCACACAATGACTTCTTTTAAAAGTTAATTTTCAGATTCCATTTGATTTTCCTCATCTCCTCTGAAAACAAAAAAAAATTTATTAGCCAAAAGAACAATTATCTCTGCCCCACCTGGTTCAACACTTATTTTTGTAATTTCTCTCCTTATTGCAGGAACAGATACAAATGGCAAACTGCACAGCTGGCACAAACAGCTGTCTGTGCAAGGCAGTCAGGTCATCTTTACCACCATGTTATACAGAGGCACACCCAAGTGCCTCCAGCACCTCCAAACAGACAGGCAACATCCTCCCACCCTGCTGAGTGGAAGTTACTTGCAGTCTTCTCTTTTCCCTTTCTCAAAAGACATGCTAGAGAATATTAAAAAACTTCTAACTGTGCAAAAACCCCTGAACTTATCCTAAACACCACAGCAAAGAGGCAGAATAGGATATTTTGCCCTATGGAAACAAGCCTTCTGTAAGGATACTGCTATTGGTGTGGGGTGGGGGGAAAGCCAAATGAGATCATGAGATCTGACTAAGAAGCAGAGCACAAAGAATGAGTACAAAGAACATGAAGAACATTCAGCTGAGCACAGTAAAAACCCCAGCAGCTACTGCTGGCAAACAGCTTTTGCAGAAACCATTCTGAGCAGGATGTGATATACATTACTTCCTGTTTTCACTGCTTCTGTTTTTAATTTCCAACAAAGTTCACACATTTTAAGAAACAGAGTTAAAGCCCTTCTATTAGACTTCTCCAGATGTCCTACTAATTTTTTTAATGGGTTGGGTACCAGCCATGAAGATGCAATGATGCTGCAGGCTCCCTCCAGAAGGTACTTACAGGAAAGAAAAGGAAACAACACTCATCAGTGCCAGAGGAAACCAGGCTCGTTCCCAGCGAAGAACTTTATCTGTCATCAAAATCACTTCTCCCCATCCTTGCAACTGCTCTTCCAAGCTTGCAGTTTCACCAGCCTACACAAAAAGAGAAAAAACTCCTTTAACTAGCCAGAGTATCAAATTAATTCCCACACTGAAGCAGCTAAAAAATACCTCCTTGCAATAATTAAAGATCCCAGCCACAAATCTGAGTAATTAGTAGTAAGGGAGTTTTGTACTAAGTTATGACATTGTAGCAATAGTCAAGATCCTAGCAGCAGGTATAGGCCAAACAATTCCTCCTCATAGATTTTGCCAAGGTGTTTCCCCCTAATCTCCCATTTACCATACCCCATCCCCACAGATAGTAGAAAGTCAGGTTTTAAAGCCTAGCTAAAGCCTCTCAAGTTTTCAGTGTCAGTGACTGGAAAACTGTAATATGAGAACTCTTTAAAAACAAATGAATTTTCCAAGACAACTCTACCACATTACACTGAAGCTTTCTAGCTGCTGTCCAACATCAGTTTATTATGAGGAAGATGGATAAAGACTCAGAATCCACAGAAAAGTTATCCAACTGATCAAATTTGGACAGCAAGTTTTCCCACAAGCTGCCGAAAACAGCCTTTAAATTCTACTTCCTATGCGATTCCTACATTCCCCCCTACACCTCTCCTGCAAGGAGGGCCCACCTGCACTGCCATCAGCTTGTTCAGCAGTTCCCCTGAGGTGTTCCACATTTAACGGAGCTTAACAGTCTCCCCTCAGTGGGAGATGGCATCTCAGAGATTGCAAAACTCAGATAAACCGTGAACAGAACTGACTGCTGCCCGAGCAGTGAGGTGAAAAGTCATGAAGACACACACGTCCGCCGCGCCGAGCTAACAGAACAGGTTTCACTCTCAGCTGTGTGCTACACTTAATTCCAATGACAACTCTGACGCCACTAGAATAACAAGGACAACACAGTTCCCTGGGCTTTCCACAAACTCCGGAGCCTCCCTGCAAGCTCTGAGCTCTTGGAGCTGTTCCCTGTGCCCAGCCTGCCTGCGAGCACCGCAGCGCTCACGGCCTTTTACAGCCATTTTCCCATTTCCCACGGGAGGCTTACCAACTGAAGCATAACTACACATATATCCTTCTGCTGATTTAACTATTCAAGCTTATCTTGGCACGTTTAGCTTAGCTGAGCACCCAACGCCTGCCACTCTCCCGTATCGCTGGGGCGGAAGGCTGCCCACACAGCCACAGACTGACAGACCGCCACAGACACACAGCCACAGCCGGGGTAACCCCCGCGGATCAGCTAACGCCAGGCGCAGCCGCCGCTCCTGCGCCCCGGGCCTGCGCCCGCCCCACGCGCGGCCCCGAGCCGAGCCGAGCCCACAGCAACCCCCGGCGCCAAACCGCGTCACACAGCGCGGGGCCGAGCGGCCCTCGCCAGCCACCGCTGCGGGCGGGACAGAGCAGGGCAGGGCAGAGGAGAGCAGGGCAGGGCGGGCCCGGCCCCGCCGCCGCCCCCAGCAGGCCCGAGCGGCCGCCAGCGCTCGCCGGGCGCCGCCCGCCCTCACCAGCTGGTAGACGCTGTTGTTGTCCCCCTCCGCCATCTTGCGCCGCTCCCACACCGCCGGCCACGCCCTCCCCACCACGCCGCGCCGCCCGCCTTTTATAGCCTCCGCGAGTCACCGGAGCGCTGTGATTGGTCAGCTCCGGAGCCCCGCCGGCCGCCGATTGGCTGCTGGGATTCGAACAGCGCGGGGCGTGCGCGCGCCCCGCCCCCGCGCGCCGCAGTGCGGCTGAGGCGGCGCCGGGCGCGCGCGGGGAGCGGTGCGCGGCCACCACACAGAAGTGACAGAAAAAACCTCAGAGAGCAGCCTGTGACCGAGCAGCACTGTGTCAACTGCGCCATGCACCGACACTCATCGGATCTTTCCTTAAAACACCTCCAGGGACGGTGATTGTACCACCTCTCTGTGCCGCGCGCTCCAATTATCTAATAAATGGTGGAGTTCACTGTCAAAATCTGTGATTTTACCACAGCAAAGCTCACACAAAAAGGTGATTTCATAAGGAAGCTATGATGCCAGGAATAATTTAATTAGTTTTTTAAAAGGGTATGGAGCCATACAGAAGCATCACCTCATACAACCTTCCGGTGTCTGAAGGGGGCCTACAAGGAGAGGGAAACTGTAGTGACAGGACAAGTAGTAATGGCTACAAACTGAAAGAGGGGAGATTTGGGGTAGATATTAGCAGGAAACTCTTTACTGAGGGTGGTGAGAACATGTTTGCCCAGGGCGGGTTGGGACTAGATGGTGTTTAAGGTCCGTTCCAAGCCCTCACCACTGTGTGATTCTATGATGCATTACAGTTTCTACAGATATTTGCAGTGCCCTGCAGCAACACTGCTCTGGCTATGAGAGACCATCAGCCAGCTCCTGGTTTCATCCACTTCTGTGATTCTCAGCACAAAAACCCCAAGCACTTACCAGTGGAAAAAGCAGGCACTGCCATCATGTGCAGCTCAGCACATTCACCATCTTCCAGCCAGCCTTCCAAATGCCAACTCCCCTTGCAGCTTTTCTCCATCCCAGAGAGCCCACAGAGGTGCCTTTCCCTCCTGCTAAGTGTTGCTCCATCACTCAGAGGGACAGATGAGTGTTGCTGGGTGCCCTCAAATGCAGAAATGCATTGCAGAACACCCCTCCCTCGCTGAGCAGCCAGGCCTTGTGAGGCACCAGGTCAAACTGAAAAATGTGTGCCTACATCTGCACATATTTATAAATTCCACTGTTAAAATCTCAGCCATGGTGCAGGAGGCAGAGGATCAGCTCAGTGCCTCCTGTACCTCACCTGAGCTTGCCTCAATTCATGGCACAGACCATGCTGCAATAGGATCAATTCTTCCTGCACCAAGATTCTCTCTTAGCAAATGCACAGAAAATTAAAGCCCCAAGCTGGCTTCAAAGCACCTTTAAAAGGGAGAGTGCAATTGCTCTGTGCACTTAGAACAGGCACACAAAGTTTACATGTCAAGCCTCCACCCTCCTTCCAGCATACCTAATATGCATTTATTATGCTGTTAATAAAAAATTAGCCTGATGAATGACAATTTCTCTAACCAGTTATGCATTTATGTACACAGCATTTGCTGTAGCTAATATCTGTAATTTCTGTGGAATTCTTTAGCTAAAATGTTAACAGTATGCTCACAATTTTTCCACTAAAGAAAAAAATACATTTTATAATTTGGGACCACATTAACAAACGCATAGATGACAAGTGTCATCTCAAACTTTTTTCCTAGTCAAATTCTTTATTGCATAAAGTGTGTCTGCTAATTTTAGGAAAAGCTTGAAAAAAAAAATGGAGGAAAGAAAGCAAAGAAACCTTTGAAGTACTTGAGTGCATTAAAACAGAATGGCTAATATACTAGGCACAGAACATACAGATAAATCACTGAAGTAAATTAAACTTAAAGACTACAACAATTAGAAAAGCAGAGCTTCAGCTTGGGGGGACTTGAGTCTTTTACAGACATTTGAAAAATTAGACAAAACATTACTATTTAAATAGAATAATCATTGGGGACAAAACTAATTGTTGCAAAGCAAAACCAGACCATGAATTCCCTACAAAGTACAAAACTAATCAGTGGAACTGTTTGACTTCTTTAGCTGGTTTGTATGCATTTAGAGAGGTGATTCTAGACTTGCATTATTCTAGGTGGGCCTCACTGCAGAGAAAATAAACATCAGTTTTACTGAAAATAAAGGAAGTACCCTTACATCTTTGTAAGACGCATCTTTTAAGAGAATGTAACTGACAGAGTCTTATTTACCCTGGAGGATGTGTGAGCAGAATGTGAATTTTAGATATCAAGACTCTATCAACCTCCCCATACTGTCCAACACTTCCAAGAAAAATGCATCAACACACAAGTCAACAGTGACAGTCCCACTAACTCCTGCACATCTGAGCTGTCTCCCTTGCATTACATGCAAATGTAAGTCTCTGGAGAATCCTGCTCTAATTTGGGGTTTGGTTTGTATTCGTTTGTATCAAGGCACTTTATTCTTCCCTGTCATTTTCACAACCACACAGTGTTGCATAGAAGGAAATGAAAAATACATATTCTTTTTTCGTTTTTTAAAACTTTATTAAATTACGCAGTAAGAACCCATCTCCACACAAGTGTTCCATTTCTGGATGGCAGAGGTATAATACATGAGCCACAGGTGAGTGCATTACCCCTCCCTTCCCTCCAGCTTCCAAGAAACAAAACAGCAGGTACAACACACTCCTGTCACTACACTTCTCCAACAGATTGTTCATAAGGTTATTTGTAACTGGAGAAAAATGAAAAGGACCAACAGTGTCAAGTGTCTTGCTCTGCATCTGAGTGTTCTTCACTGCAACATTCCCACAGCTTTTCCTGCACGTGCGTGGCAGAGGGTCGGCAAGCAGCGGCAGTGGAACGCGTCTGCACGGGGACTGTTAGATGCAAAGCCTGTGACTTCCCTAGAGGTAATCAGGCAATCAGAGTGCAAGGAAGGCCAGAGCACTGTTGAAAACTCTTACACTTCAAAGTGCATGTCCACAAAAAATTGGCAACAGAGGAGAAAGTGAATTCTAAGAGCTAGTGCGGAGGCAGAGCAGTCAGCATAGTGCAAATACTGAAAGGAACAGAAGTTTGCCAGCATTAGCCAAAAATCACCAGCCAAGCTCCCTACTCTGATGAACTGCTGCAAACCCTTTCAATTAAATTAATTTTATGCCAGTAGTGGGCTTGGCTCAAATCTTTTAATACTTGGATTTTGACAGAAAAAAATGCTATATTGAAAGTGTGGTTTTACTCTGAAAAGTGACTAAAATGGCATTAAGGATCTTCCCACATTTTTCAGCAACTGTGCATAATGAATTCACCAAGTTTGCAAAAGGGAAACTTTTTATACAGAGCTACAACAAATTTATCTGGGTTCAGAACCCCAGGGTGCATTTCTGCTTTAGCTATCAGCATCTTTTACAATTCTGCAGTTGTAGCTGAATTCTGTGGGGTTTGTTTGCTCTAAAAAAAGGAAATTGCCTTTTCCTAAAGGTGTCCTACTTAAAAAATGAAGCAAGAAGTCTTTTAGACAACCAGCAGACAAGCAGGACCTTGATCTAAGGAAGAAGATGCCATTTTCAGAGAGACTTTTCTGACCATAATCACACTTTGAGAATTGATTAAAAAAAAACCTTGGTGGAAGATTCCCTACGGATGCATTACTAAACAACCATCTATAGAAGAAATGTGGCAAAGGAAAACTACTTTGCAGAAATCTTTACAGATCTAGTTGAACAAAAATTTGAGAGTCCTTCATTTCTTGGATTATATGTATACCCCTGTGAAGTGAAGCACTAGAATTTACAAGTGTGAACTAAAAGGATTAGGAAAATGAAGTAAAAAGCATATCACTCTACCTCCACCAGAACATCACTTTATTGTTTATCTGTCATCAACAATGTAAAACTCTACTAGATACTCTATCCTGGTTTTCAAAAAGGTAAAGATTACATTGGATTAGCTACGTAGTACGAAAGAAACTACAGCAATCACAGTAGAATGAGATTGGAGGGACAATTTGAATTACAAAAAAGTGTACACTGCAAGCAGAGGGAAGTGCACATTAAATCAAATGCCTGTAGGAATCATTACTTTAAAATGCACAGTGACAATTTTGAGAAACTGTACATAATAGAATCACAAAAATGACTTCAAAATAACCAAAATTACATTTTGCATTTGACCATCCAACTCATAAGTAATCATTGATGTTCTATATTTTCAGATCTTTTTGGAAAAATTGTTTACCAAACAGAATTTAAGTTGTTAATTTGACTAAACTGTGAAGTAGAAGGATCGAAATAAAAAGTATATTGGAAGTACGCCTAACCTACAAGAATAAGCCAAGAGGGGTGTATGCAAGGAGAGGCTGGGAAGGAGGAGTGAAAGGAAAGAAGAAAGGGAGAAGAGAACAAAGGCTTTTTCTTCTATCTCAGAAGTTCTTCCAATGCAGCATGTATCTCATGTACAGCTCTTTGCTTTCAGTCCGTTTCTGAAGTTTACATTTTGTAGCCTTTTCCCGTACTAACTGGTCAACTCAACCAGCACTGCTGCCACGTAACAAGAGGAACAAGAATCTGAATGCATCAAATCTGCCCTTGCTGTGATTTCTTCATGGCCCCATTTTTCTGTTTTTTCTTTGAACAGGGTTCGGTGTTTCCTGAATTGTTCACAGGGTCAGGTGGAATTGAGTTCCAAATCACTCTGCCGTTTGTAGCATCCTGATTTCTTTCTGCAGCTGACCCCCAGACACGTTTGCAGTTCTTCCGTAGCAGAAAGACAAACCGTGTTGCTCAAGCGGTGAGCGTTCACCCTTGACCGTGGGGGTTGCAGACCGTTGTGTTGAGCGTATCCCTGAGTGCAGCTATCCTGCAGGATTCACTTCCCAGTGCACCGAGATTTCCTAGGTTTCCTCAGATTAAGCCCCAGTATGCATCACCACCGACTGTGGTGCGGCTACGGATGCCTGAGGCCGAGTTGATTCTGGTGGATGTCTGACCTCGCTGAACCAGACCGAGCTGCTGTCTCCCTACTCATACCCAGGCAGTCCAACCTTCATACAGCTGAGCCAAGTTATCTAGATTAGTTGCTTCCTTAATCACAAAGTCAACCTATTAAAAAGGTCAAACAAAAATAAGCTAGAATTTTAAAAGCGTTTAAGCGATCTTAGAATTTACTGTCGAATGCCACCTGCGAATATTTCACTGAAAAAAATCTAAAGTAACTGTAGACATAACTTCGTGCAGTCCACATAAGAAACAAAGCTGTACTGCAAAAAAAGATCACATATCTCATTCACAGCTACTATCTTGAAAGTATTCTCAAATAGACATGGACACTGTGTGCCCTGACTCCGTTGCCCAGAGACAGAAGTGGTTTTGTTATGTCAGTGAACACAGACAAGTTCTGTCCCTTGGGCAGCTGCACAGATCTCCTGTTCTCCCTGGCTATCAGCAGCTCTGGAACAAATGTTAGCTTACTGACAGACAAAAGGCAGTTTTATCTAATTCATGGTTTTACATAAACCTCCCATATGGCAAACAAAAGCATATGACAGAAGAAAAAAAAAAAAAAAAAAAGAATGCAGCAATACAAGGCAGCAGCAACCTTGATTTGCACTGCAATAGCTCCCACCCCCAAAGAAACCCCTCATGCACAACAGGATTTCAGCCCTGAAGGCACACTTCAGCATACACACCTGCTAATTAGCATGTATTTAAAGCAAGGACCAGTACTGGAACTTTATTTTCAACTGACCTGTTCAGCCACAGACATTCTCCTGTTGGGATCCACATCTCGGCCCTCTAACTTGGCTTTGACCCGCTTCCACACGCTAACTGCGTAGGAATTCCTCTCCTGCACAGCTACAGGTACAAAATAAAGTTAATGCAATTGGACATTCCTGCACAGAAACTCACTGAGATATTTTTTTGTTGCTGTCAGTGGTAGGGTTGTTGGTTTTTTTTTCAGGTTTGTATTTACCTTTTCCTGTTTTAGGGTCCCTAGCTGTCTTTTTGGGACTACAAGCAACACTTTTGCCAGTTCCTGGGACTGTGTTTGGAGGAGTATCTGCTGATGTTGCAAGATTTTTCTGAATTAGCTTTCTTGCATTCTGTGACATCACCTCTGGCTGAGTTTTCTGCCCTGTATTGCTACGTACAGCTGTAAAGAAAGTTTAGAAGTGCTTAAAGCCTTCAAAATAACAGCATATTATAGAGGCAAGAAAAAGCACAATTAAATGCATATGAAATAGACCTATCAATTTTTCATTTTAAATCTGCATTTTAAATTCTGCACCAGTTTTCACTCTTTCCATTTTCTAATTTCTTTTGCTTCATAAACAAGAAGTTTTATTCTGCTGCTAAGAATTTATTTTTATTAAGCAAATTGTCTGCATTTCAAAGTTCAGCAAGAACTATAATCCCCTGTCTAATACCAGCTCCTGGTGGTTTCATGTTTGTACTTTTGCAAATATTACCTGCAGCAAAGGTTGGCTGATATGTAGCAGCTGAAGTTGGGCTGGAGCATTCATTTGCTGTATCCGTGACTAAGGGTGATGCAAACCCCACCAGGTTATTGTAGACACTGGGAAACATAATGGAGTTGATAAATACTCATGCAACTGCTTGACTTACTGAAAACCCAAAAATTGAATTAAATTTTGCAAGAATATTTCTCAGTTCTAAGAAAATCATCAAGTATGTGCCCCATGATGTGCTCCTGAAAGCAGGTATGCAAAATGCCTTTTCTCACCTGAGACAAGGTAACTCTTACCTTTGGCTCTGTGTTTTAAGTTCTTTCAAGGTGGGAGTTATTTCCTGCAGCATTTCAGCATGTTCCTGACTGCGGACTTGACCCATAACCTGAACTAATGTAAACAGAACTGTCTGAATATTATCTTGCCACGACTTATATTCACCCAGGAACTGCCTAACACTGTTCTCATAGGGAACATCTTCACCATCTGCCAAAGCTGCTTCTTCATCCTGTAACCAAGATGTGCAAAAAGGTCAACTGCTATATTTTGGCTAAGAAAGGAAAGCATGTCTTAGCCCTTTCAGCCCTTCAGTTTGTCATTTAATTACAAATAACTATAATTTTCAGTAGTTATGTATGAATAAATAAATTTTTAAATTGTAATTTTTTTTAAAGATTGAGAACTAAAAGGATTTATAAATACAATGTTTCAACTGCCAAGAGAGAAAAGGCTCAGTTCAATCAAAGCCTGCTAAGGCTAATGCTAGAAAGTTCTATGAATCCTTAAGCACAAACTTTGTCTTGAACTCTATATGCACAAACATTTTACTGTTTCTAGACACTTTACAAAGCACAAAGCTACAACTGTTATTTTTCTGAAACTGTACTGACATAGGTTTGAGGAATAAATTCAAGGATGTTTCAGGCATACCTTTGCCATAGCTTTCAGTAGATGTTTGACATCTCCCAGCTGTCTGTTATGACCCGTGAGCACAGTTTTAATATTATCCACCAGATTCTGAATTGTTTCACAAACTGTTTCTATTTGCTGTTCTCTTTCTGTTTGTACTGTTCTCTGTGTAGATATCTCCTGGGTCAACTGCTTGTGAGCTGAGTGAAGCCATTCAGAGCTGCCAATAGGATGTTCAAGACCAGTGCCCTAAAAATAACAGAAACATTTCTTTATCTGTACCCAGAGATAAAATTCTCTTGCTGTGTAGACAGCACTGCCAAGTGTTTAACTGACAGCACAAACTCTGTAGCCATACATAACACTGAGAATGGGAGACAGAACTGGCAACTCCCTGCAGTGATTCTGAAACATTTCATGCCCTGCTTTGCCCCTGCTCACCACTCTCTGCAGCAGGCGAAGCTCCAGGTCAGACACGGAGCTGTTGAACTGGGATGCAAAGGAGCACATTTGCTGGCAGCGTTTGAGGAGTTCAAACAGTGCAGCATCAAGATTTAGGGCTTCTGCTGTTCTTGTACGTAAACTCTCAAAATGAATGATGTTACTGCAAAGGAAAGTGACCTGAAAATCAAAGCAAGAGTGAGAAAAATTATTCCACTTCAACTGTCTATTAGACAAACAATGCTTTTTTCATGTGCTTTGAAGTGAGGATTTTAAGCACACAGATACTGCTCTGGTAAAGCAGCAGTATCATCCCAGGGTCATCAACCCTGCAGCAATTCTCACAAAGATTATTCCTACTGCTTTCAAGTGGGATTCCCAGAAGTATTTGGTTATCTATGTATGCTCTTTAGATGCACAGCAGAAAAACATCTACATAAACCTTGAGTAGGAAATGAAGAGTGAACACACTCATGGAGTCCAGAGTCCTGTATTTATCTGTAGTACCTGACTTGCTCTTTGACTTTCTTTCAGTACAAGGTTTCTTCTTTCAGCAATAGTGGCATCAAAATCTTGCAAGACTGGGGCCAGTGCAGGGTTAGCACCTCCTGCCCATTTTAAACGCTGCTCAATACTTGCTTCAAGTGCTGCTAGTTTCTCCTGCATTGGGGAAGAAAAAAGCCCATATAAATAAGTCATACTGATACACACCATTCTAAGCCTTATTTTAAATAAATTACACACCTATAACACATGCAGACACATTCTTATGCCCATATATGAGAAATATTGTGGCATTCATGATTGACAAGTGTTAGTTTATGTTGTTTAGAAGTTTATTTCCAGTACATCACAACTGGATTTGATTGTTGTAGAAAGTCTACCTGTCTAGATTTTAACTCATCAAAAAAACCCCAAAAAGTAATCAGATTTCTAGACTAAGAATTATATAACATCATAGGAATCCCTCCATTATTTTGCAAATAATTCAAGAAATTACTATACACAGTACCTTCACAACTAAAAAAGGAAATTAAAATTCAGGAAGCTAAGCAGTATTTAATAAACAATTAAACATTCTATATTACTTCCACCAAAGAAATCTAAAATACTGCACAAAGCCACAGCACACAAACCTTAACACACAGAAGAATTTATTTGCCCATTTCTACAAAGAGAATTTCCGTCATTGAGCTAGCAAAAACAATAGTAAGGATGATCTAAGCTGACAAACTTAAAAGAAAAGGAACCTTCAGAAAAAAGGGTACTTCCACAGATTTGTATTTTTCTTTAAAGAGATTTACTGCTATTCCAAAGAGAACATTTGGGATGAGACAGCAAAATAAAAATATATAACAGTATCCATCGAACAGACTGAAAGAGACAGTGGCAATACTCCCCACATTTGTGTAAGACAGCAAGCCAGACAATGCAACCTGAAGGTGGCAGATGATTTTGCAGCTTGTGTCAGGCACATTTCAGTGTGCTGCTGAACAACCCTCCCCAAAACTGCCATACCTGCACCGTTGCAATGGAAGCCTCAATCTGACTGAGCGTGTGCAGTTTCTTTTTCATGCTGGCTAGAATTGCTGACCGAGGTGGAGGAGTGACAGAAATAGCCTGGGGGCGACTGATGAGGAGATCCTCATGCTGCCACTTTAAGAGAGTAACAGCAACACTTGATTATCCATATTGCTCAGCACAAAACACTCTGCATCACAAACAGCAACTCCAGTGCTCTGGTACCCTTTATAAGTAAAGGCACTTAAAAGGGCTGTGTGGCAGTATTAGCACAGCTCAAAGTTCTAAATCATTCAAGAGTGTTAAATTATACAAGTAGTGCAAATTATGTTTTGCTGGCTTGGATTTTTACACCATTAATCAGTCCACTAACTTACTAGAAGTGATTTACACACTTTTTTTTTTCTAAAGGAAAATCCATCAATATTCAGAAACAATTAGCTTGTGATACATTAAAACCAAGACAATTTTGCTTACCAGTCTATGAAATGGTTTATTAACTGACCTGGGGAAAGCCTTGTCCCTTAACCTACAAATCACTATAAAACAAAGATCACTGATAGTACAACAGAACTGGATACCCACATAAAGGTACAAAATGGCATTTATCTAAAGCCTCAGAAGAGCATTTTTCAGGACTGATACTGCTGCTATTTGTGTTTTTAGTGAAGCAAAGAATAGAGCAAGGAGAAAATCAATACATTAAAACTTGGAAGGAAAGGTACAAAATGACATTCAGCAACTCATACCCTCTGCTCTAAGCCATCTCCTCCCTTAAAGCCATCATCTGAGAAAACAGGGGAGAATGGGACAGCATTGCTGTTAAGAAAGCCAGTGAACAATCTATTTTCTAAAAAACAACTTAATGGCTATTGAAAAAAATTACATGTATTGATTAAAAAAAAAATCCTGTAAGTCGCAGAACTTGCTTCTTATAAAGCAGCTAGTCTTCCAAAAAAGCTAGCAGTAACACTGCTCCTTATATATTTACAGCATAATTAAAACCAAAATACCTTAAAAGTGCATTAAACACCTCAGAACTTATTCAACAAAATACAATGTTTGTCGTGCTCAGACACTGTAACTCCTGCTCATTTTCCCCAGACCAGCCTGTGCTGGGCTCTCACCTGGAACATGGCAATGTGCAGCTGCACTCTCTGCAGGCTGGTCTTGCAGGAGGAGATGCTGGTTTCCAGCCTGCGCACCAGGTCGTGCTTCTTCCAGGCCGTGTCGTAGGAGCTGGCCAGGACTGTGGCCCTGTTCATCACCAGCTGTGAGAACTTGCCAACCTGGATGTTGTGCTCCACGGCCTTCTTGCACAGGTCATCCACAGAAACTTTGCTTTCTGCTCCAAAGTCCTTAGCCTCTACCTGAGCAATGATATCAACACCCAGAGCGCTGATGAAACTGCACAAGGTCAGCCCCAAAGCTTGATTTGGAAGGCCAATTAAAAGCTGCCTCACAAAGTCTGCTGTAAAAGCCTTAATTGGCTTGGCCATTTGATCTTCACTAAAACAAGAGTTCCTGTAAAGGGCTTTCACATTGACAATTTGAACAGGTCCATTTACTGCATTCTGGTCTTCAAGTGAACTGATTCCTTTTAAAGGGAAAGAAATAGTATTTTTGTTATAAACTAAACACTTGATGCATCCAGAAGAATAACACCCAAATTACAAACACAGCAAAAGCACGGGAATTCATTTTTAGTTTCTGCTTCCTTACCACATATCAAGGGTAAGGTACAGTGAAAGTGACCACTGTACATTCTTCTGAATAGGATGAGAAGCGGATAAAGGCATACTGAATATTTGATAACATTTATTTACCTGACAGTGTCTTAGAAAAGGTACCACAGAGCCTGAAAAATTCTTTAATTGTTTGCAGTCTCTTCAGAAAGAAAATTTCCTCCAGAACTTGCCGGTTATTGTCATCATCAAAGAAGTTAACTTGGGTGCTGCGGGCTTCCCTAATTATGTCAATCTTACGCCAAGCAAGAGGTATCTCCATCTTGTTTAGCTGAGCAATGGAAAGGAAATTAATTAGCTTGGTTTTCTTAAAGGTTTCCTAATTCTGACTTAAAAAGAACAAATCCATACCTTTTCAATCAATAAACCAAATGCAGTTTCCACTTGAGCAAACATTCCATCAAAAGCTACCAAAAGCATCTGACCAGCTGACATTTTGGGAGTTTCATCAACTGAACCATTTCTTGGCTGAATCAGTTCACCATACTGAGCATGAAGTACTCTAAAAAGGAAAAAAAAAAGAAAATTTACATGGTTTCACTTAGTCCACAATAAACAGAATTTTCTTAAACTGACTGATTCCACAGATTCACTGTACCACTGATGGATACACCACAACTGGCTCAAGGGAAACACCACCTGATGCTTTTGAATTGGTTGGTTGTACCAAGCACCTAGCCAGGAATGCACTGTCCCACATTACAAGATGCACAAGTGTTTGTCTGCCCAGCGTTTTGTCTCATTTTGCTTTTTTAATCAAGTCACTGACTCATTAAGGAAAAGCTGCTCATCAAGCCTCCTGATGAGGAGTGCCATGGTTACAAGCTCTGCCTTATGCAGGTTCCTCCCACAAACTATTGAGCTAGTTCCTATTTTTAGCATCCTTTAACTTCAAATATCAAATCACAATTACATCTTTTGGAAGAATTTGACCACCAAAAGTCAGCTTTAAGCAGATGTAAGTGTAAATTGCCACAGCTCCACATTTCTGTGTATACATGTGGATGAACACACAGAGAGGAAACAAGTGCACACCTTACACCCTGCACTCTGCTTAAGGTAATCTTGGGCAAGAAAAGCCTGTATATCAAACAAAAAAAATGATAAAAAAACTGATGTTCTTCAGTCTTCACATTCTCATGCCTAAACTGAAAAGATGTGATTTACCTTGCAACATCAATGTAATGAGTGTGTGTCTCCTCCTCTATACCCATAGCAGCATTTCGTAAGTAGGCTTGCAGAGATTCAACCAACGTTTGCAAAGGGACTCCATCAGTTGTTTGCTCTATAAGATTATCCAATTCATGGAGCATACTTTCTAAAGTATACTCTCCTTTCATTAAGCACCTCAGTGCTTCAGGGAAAATGATCTGTCGGAAGTTTGAGTTCAATTCCTGTTGGGAAGTAAGTATGAAAAAGTAAGCAATTTTCCCTCCCAAGAAGTATCACATGCAACATCTTTTGTCATTTTAGTACTACACCACTGTGCAGCAGACAGTATCTGAAATATAACATGATAGTGGTCAGCCAAAAGTCTACTCTTTGATTAACTTTGAAGAAATCAGGAATACATTAAACCCTGTACAAAGCCAAAGGTTTGACATGTGTAGCAGTGTAGCAACAACAATCTCCACAGCACCAGCAGCACTACCTGACAGCCATCCTCAGCAGAGGCTGGGGGGCAGAGTTCATGATTTGTGAATTGGTTTCATCAATGTCAGCTTTTCTTTTCCATTATATAAATATGAGCAAATTAAATTATTTACTGAATTTATGATTTGCTAAACTGATTGAACTAGACAAAGTAGCAAAAACTTGCCAGACAGTGATAATTCAGCCACAGAAATCAATGTACAAAAGAAAAAAAAGTACCTTAAGTGGCACAGAGCAATTTCCCCCCAGCAGAATGCAGCTGAAGGCTAAAGGCAGCTACAGAAAGAACCAATGTGCTCTGTTCTCCAGAAGGAGATGAAACACACCAAAAAGAGTGTTTATCTTGACTGCCCAGTGAGCAGTGGGCTCAGTGAGTACATCTTATCTAAGAGCTCACAGGGAGAACAATGTGGGGGTGAAAGATCCCCGCTGCAATGCAGTGAAACTGCTGCCATGCACATTTCTGAAACACTTCTGAAATGTTGCAAAACTTTAAAGAGGGGAAAAAATAACGTGATGAAAATCCAAATGCATTTATGCAGCTTGATAGGAAAATATTTCTCAAATACAATACAATGGAACCAAAAGTATCAAAAACCTATTTAACCAGCCACAGTTTTTAACTACATCAGTCTTCAGCAGATAGTTCACTCAGACTGCCCTTCATGGGTTTTTTGTTCGTTTTACTAATGTGGAAACATTTCTGAACCACAAAATTATAAATGCATTTTTCCCCTTCGCAATATTGGAGACAGGGGCCTGTACAACAGGTTTTCTGAATTTATTTGAAATATTTGTTCAGGTGAAAGTAAGTAAAGTTTACCAGGAGCAGAAAACAGAAAGAACACAGTTTAAACACTCTGGAAGTTGTTCTAGACTGCCAGTAACAGAACAGAAAAATGGAAAGAAGACATGAAGCTGGTGTGTCTATAAAGCTGATACAAAACTCCTCCTCATGGTTACTTACTTGGCAGCAGTTTTTACAATTTGTCATGTATAGATCAAAATAGTTTCTTTCAACCAATAAAAATGTAAATTACAGAAGCAAATACCTGTTCAGCTCAATCAAATACAGCAATCAGGAGCAAGACTTAAAAAAACCTCAGCAGCATCATAAACATTTAGCCCATTAAGGAAGAATCTATTAAGAATGACTTTGTTGAAGCTTTGAAGGATGGGGGGGGGAAAGTAAAATAAAAGAATCACCTGCAGTGAGATATATACTCCATTGGCTAAGTGAACAGCTTCTGATGCTTCCATGGGGTTTGGAATGTCTAGGTCCTGGGGTACAAGATGACACTGCTTCAGCAGCTGCACAAGGCACGTGACATTCCCACTCATGCTGCAAAGCTCCTCCAGGAACCAGGCTCCATCTCTGGAAGTCAAATCAACCAGCTGCTCCCCAGCGCTGGACGCTGCACCTTCCATCATCAGGTTCCGCCTGCATGAACAGAGACACTCAGACAACGTGCCTGCTGTGGCTCTCTTCACAGAACTACATCACTGCATGCTCCTGTCATGTGCTCTTGTCTTGGGCTGCAATGCAGGATGTGGTCAGCAATGTGTGTTCTGTCCCCATCTGTTGGAGCCAGCTGGGGCAGTGACCCTGATCTCCTGGCACACATTATCTGCTCATGGGCCAGCTTTAAACCAGCTGGGCAATCATCTTTATCTTTCCCACAGCCCATCCTCCCTCCAGGAGATCTCTCCTGTTCATGGCCATTGAGTCCCAGGGCATGGCTGATAAAATTCCATCATCCCATGGGAGATGCTCCAGCCAGGGCAGGAGCCAAGCCTTTCCTACCCAGATAAAAACTGACATTTTGGACACCAATATACCGTCTTTGCACTGGATTCCAGAGGAAAACCAGACCTTCCCACATCATCCCTGTACCTTCAGAGGAAAACTGCACCTTCTCCAGGAGCACTGCTCCAGCTGAACCACATCTGCCCCTGCAGGAGGATGCAGCCACCATGGAATGGCACTGCTGCCAACACCCTGCCTGACTGACGGGTGTCAGCTTGGATTCTGACTCTGGCAGTGCTTCGGGATTGTTCTTTGTAATACTGCATTTCTATTTTAATTTTCCTTAAAAAGAACTGTTATTCCTAACCCCCATATCTCTGCCTGAGAGCTCCTTAATTTCAAAATGGTAATAATAGTTTGGAGAGAGGGGGTTTACATTCTCCATTCCAAAGAGAAGCTTCTGCCCCTATTGGCAGACAGCTGTCCTTCACACCAGGAAGGGGCACAGGAGGGAGCTCACCTGGTCAGGGCGCACAGGGCGGAGATGATGACGCTGGCCAGGCTGAGCGAGCCCTCCTCGCCGTTCTCGTGCAGGAACACTTTGATGCAGCGCTCGATCTCCTTGAGCTGCTCCTCGCACACGGGCACGGTGACCGCCTCCTGCTTCAGCCGCTCCACCTGCCGGATCAGCCGGCTGTTGATGTCGGCCGCGTAGCGCTGCAGCGTCATCTCGGTGGCCGTGATGAACTGGCACGCGCCGGGCGGCGGCTGAGGGGCGTACTGCATCTCATACCTGGAGAGCACCACACTGACTGACCTTCCCCTTCTCACGTGGTAGGGAAATACCAGTGTTTGAACCACCCCCACACCACCTACTCCTTCCTAACTCTAAGCACCACCTGAGGTTGATGCCTACCCTAACAATGCTTTTATAAGGTCCTAAAAGGCACCATATTCCACACCTATTTGCAAAGACAGAAGGCAACTGTCCTCGAGGCAAAGAAAGAATAGAAGATAAAAAGGAAAGATTTCAGAGGAAATGCTCAAATACAACCTAGATCTTTTAGCACAAGCCGTAATAATGTTAAAACAGCCTGACTTTAGAAGAAAAAAGGAACTAGAAATGCTTGAAAATCTGCTAGATTAAAAAAAATGTTTTCTTACTGATTTTTAAATACTAGAAGTTTCTAAAACCCGAATTATCACTACCCTGTAGCCACAAAGGTGAATTCTCCCTTTTTAATTACAGGACAATGTTACTTGATTTTCCTGTTGAAGTACACAGGCTAAACTCTGGAACGGTATTTCTAAAGCAGTTTTTCATATTTACTCCAAATTTCTAAAATTACAACTTAATATTAGTTAGCTTTATAATTAGATGGGTCCTTGCAAAAGTATTTATTTTAATGATAAAATCAGGGTAGTAGCTTGAAAATTATGTTCTTTGAACAAGTTGTTATTCTGTCAACTTACTTCCTGAAGATATCCTGACAACGCTCTATTGTCATGTTACAAATGAGTTCTTCCATCCAGGTTTTCCACTGCTCTATTCGGTGCTTCTGAAACACAGCTTTTGGATACTGCAGAGCTACTGTTGCATAGTTGTGCAATTGTTCCAGGCAACCACGTAACACAGATCTTCTCTGCTGCAGAAGGGCACCAACCTCCCCTTCCAGCTGCTCACACTGACTGATCAGATGTGCCTGGCCTGCGTTTTGCAGAAATGCTGTTGCTGGTACATAACTTGGAGGACCTTTTAAGAAAAAAGGTTAAAAATAAAGGTATGTCTGAAGACAGTTTTTATACTGTAAAAATGCTGAGCATTAACACATTTTCAAAAATATTTTTTTTTTTTACTTGTGATAAAGGAAGCATAGAGAATTCATACTGAGAATTTTAAGCACAAGGTAAGAGAATCTCATGCCCAGGTAGGATAGGACAGACAAGTTCCTTCAGACAGCTTGGCACTGGAACCTTGAAGTGCTCTAAGTCACCCTTTGAAGAAGCCCCTTTCTTTTAATTTATTACATATAGATCATTGCCCTTAAGTTAAAGGATACTCATAACACCTCCTGATATTCAACTCAAGTTATTTTCAAACCATTAAAACGACCCCCAGAAACAGTACTTCATACCTAGGTCCATTTGTGTGCTAATTTCTTGGAGCAGACTTGCAAGTTGTGTTGCCTCTAAATTACTGAAGGCGGTTTGGTACTGGGTTATCCACTGCTCAAACTCATTCAGCTTCACCTGGATGGCTTCCTGGACAGCTCTTTGTTGAGACTGCAACTGTGTGTGCTCAGAATACCTGAATTATTGAAGCCACAGAATCAAGTAAGTACTACAAGAAAGAAAATACTTAACACTATAGAATATAGAACAATATTGAAAAATACAACTGTTAACCAGAAAATGAACATGTACATAAAACTGACAATGTTGCCTTAATTAATTGTTCTCCTAAAAAATACTTAATGCCTGTGCCTATTCATGCAATTCTGATATAACTAATTTCAAATAACCTTCAAAAACAACTTAAAGAATTAGAAACTTAGAAGTGAAGATTTTTGTGCTATTGATCAATAGCACCCTTATGTGGATTATTATGATGGGACCATCACATTCAGAACATTTCCTCTCTTGACTTGAGGGTCAAGTGTGGAACTTGGACTAGTACAGGTTACACTGATGGAGTATGAGGTGCAGGACATAAATAACATTATTCAGTAGGAAAAGGTTTCAGTGGTTCTTCTGTACAAGGAGCGACCTGCTTAGTGCAAGAATAGCTTTTACCCAGCTATTCACTCATACACAGATATCTAACATTTAACTCATAAGCACATTGCTCAAACACCATCTGTATTGAACTGTGAGACTTCTGACAGAATTACTGGCTCCTCTGTACCTGTGCTGAAGTGTGTGGGAGGGATGATCCACTCCTTCTGCACCTTCCAGAAATTCTATCTCTTCCAGTAGTTTTCCTTGCAATTTTTCTACATCTGTTAACTGCTCCTGCAGGTTCAGGTACTCTTCTAAGCTACTGTCCAGTTTTGGCAGCACAGCAAGCATTTCATCTCTGTTCTTAAACCAGTTAACCTGCAATCAAGACACAGATGTTACTGAAGTGCACTAAATCAAACTGGCAAGAGAAAGTAAGATATAGCAGAACTTAACCATTCAACAGTGCCATTCATCTAGCACTGCTTCCAGTGTTACAACTGCCAAATCTTAACAGACATTATTTAAACTGCTCTCTAAACCTCCATTCTCCCAGCCCAGATTCAGGCGAAACACTACAACACATTTTAAAATTAAGCATGCAGAAACTGAAAATTAAATACTTGCGAGTTCAATATAAACAGTATCCTTCATACAAACTCAAATTATCACAATACAATTAATAAACTACTGCTGATACATGACCATATCTTCCCCCATTCCCAAAACCCAAATAAATGAAAGCACAGAGCCTACTATGGTTTAAAAACAGAAAATTATTGTAGCAAACTCACCTTTATCTCAGCCACCCTCGAGGAAAAGAGACTCCGTGTGATATCCCTCTCCATTTCCCTTTTGCTCTGCTTGTTTTCAGCCTGCTGGCCACCACCTCCATAGACAGCCCCAGCAAATCCTGCCTCGCCTCCAGCTGTCCAGTCCACCAGGGGATCATAGACAAAAGCTTCCAGCAGTGTGAGCAAAGTCTCTCTCCCACGCCGCATGATATGAAGGACCTGCATCGTGTTTTAAACAGACTCATTCTGATTCTGTTATCCTTGTAGGAGAGTGGAAACTTAGATGCAAAATACTATACTTGAGTAGGCACAGAAATCTGTAATGCATCCCTGACTACTACAGAGACAGGAAGAACACCACAGTGGGTACAAATGCAGCTAAGCCTGTAGGAAGATCTAGCCTTCCACACAAACTCTATGCACAAGCCACGGACATTTGAGGAAAAAATCTCCCTTCTTCAGAGCATTTTTCTTTTTAAAAACATATGTCATGTTTATCAGGATGAGCCCTAAATAAAGAGGCCAAGCAAGAATCTAAAAAAAAAAATTCAGGAAAAACATTTTAATCAATAACTAAAAGTCCCCCTTTCACCCTAAATTTTAGTTGTACCACTACTTGCATGTGTTTTCATCAGAACCTCATGTTTCTTAAATACCTACCATAGCATATACCTAAAGTAAGTCCAATTAAAATCACAGCAGAAACGTGAAGGCTCTATAAAGCAACAGCAGAATGTAGAATAGAAAAGTCCTAAGATAGTATTTGGCCAGTGATGGCCCTCAGTTTTCAAATCTCCTGCCATACCTGTTCACAAGAAAGCCTGAACACCCCTTCCACTCCTGTCACTCCCAGGGCAGTTTCAATGTTGTGCGTCATTCGGAACGGAACCTTCTCTGGGACCCTAAGGCTCTTCCCTTGAAGATAAAAAATTAAGTTGTTTCTTTTAATTAGCAAGAAAGAAAACCTTTTATTTGAATAACATAGAGCATTTTTTAAATTACCTTTTTCAAAGCAAACATTATAATCTATGTGGACAACTTCTCCTGTAGTCATATCTATAAGAACATTATCCAGATGTCTGTCTCCAAGACCAATGATGTAGCCAACCATGGACATAACTGCAGTGGATCTTGCATACGACTTAAAAGAGAGTTTCAGGAAAAAATTATTTGTGGGAATCCTCTGCCAACACATTGGACTGACTACCATCTTAAAACATTATTTTAAGTGTAATTGTAAAACAAATCAAGCCCAGCTTATTTCAAACAGTTTTCTATTTGTTGTTTGATGGTATCTTACAAGTGTTTTCATTTTAGGTTGGTAATTCTAGTATAATAATGTAGTCTATACCCATGTTTTAATTCCAAATGGCACAACTGCCAACATTTGATCACACTCACAGCAGCACTAGCTCTTCAAACTCACAAGTACCACACCTCAGGCATTTGTTGCCCCTCATCCCATTAAAACCACAGCCTCTCCTATGTAAAATAGTTGTCATAACTTACCTGTGTAACTCTCCACCACTCATCTGGTGTGGTACACGATGACCAGAGCTCCTTAGCGAGAAGATTTGGGGGAGTTGCTTCCATCAGCTCTTCCAGAACAGCCCTCATGACGTTCAATGGCCAGTCACGCCGTGACACGTCGAGACTGAGCCCAACTGCCTTCAAAGCAGGTCCAATTTTACTGTAGTAAAGTTCACTTGGTCTAGGAACTATTCCAGGGTTCTGAGGGGTCTGGTAAGAGTCCTGAGCCTAGAAAACAAAGCTCATGTATTAACACAGAAACATATCCCAAATTTAGTTTTGGTGAGATTGAAATATGAAATCAATGCCTTGACTGAGCATGACTTCTGCAGCTCAGAGACTGCTTTCAAAATTCAGTAGTTAAGGTCTAAATAAACTGAAAACACATTGTTTTGGCCTAATTCTACTCTTAAAGCAGATCTCATAAATAGAACCGCAAAAACTGTATTTAAAATTAAATGAGAGTGAGTGAACAAGATATGGAACTAAAGGAATTTCAACCAAAGTTAATTCTATTCGTAAAAAACAGTTCTCTTGAATTATCATG
Source organism: Tychaedon coryphoeus (assembly GCA_013398595.1). Lineage (NCBI taxonomy): Eukaryota > Metazoa > Chordata > Aves > Passeriformes > Muscicapidae > Tychaedon > Tychaedon coryphoeus. The sequence goes on along the minus strand of WBND01000983.1, from coordinate 268,718 downwards.
CCAGAACAGTATTTTTATGTTATTATATATTATATATTATATATATTATATAAATATTATTATATATAAATAACAGAGATGCAATTTTATTGACTTCTGATGAATACACAGAACCTTCCTGCACTATTATGAACAAAACACAATCCTTGTAAGACGACGTGACTCAGAATTACAAAGCAAATGAAACCAAGCATTTCTGCTGTGCCTTGTCCTCCCCAGCACAGACCAGAGCTGTTACCTTTTGTGCCTGCAGAGCAGCCTCCCGCTGCTGCCAGCGCTTGTAAAGCCCAAAGAGAGGAGTGGCTCCATCCACCCACTGGATGAGGCCTGACCTTGTCCCCAGGGGTGTCACCGAGTAGTGCCGCGCGTGGAACCGCGGCGTCTCTTGCCGGTTGATCGTGGCAAACATGGTGTTCACAATGGATAAGAACTGCATGATTCTCTCATCTAGATGCAAGTCTTCCAAACCTGCAATAAATTTGTTTAAAATTTAGCTTCTACGTGAAAAAAATTCTCCTAAAGCCCAAAATATAGCATTTTTTAAACCTACTACATTTCAAATGTGAGTATCTTTATAGTATGTGGATTAAGATAAGTTGTTTGGCCTAAACCAAGTGTTTACATGGCATTTACCTACCAGTTTATGCCAGTTTGCTGTGTGAACAGTACACACAATAATTACAACATAATAAATAGGCGTTTCCCTTGAAGGGAAAATGTGAAGTCTCTCAAGTTCTCTTTTAGGGGCTATGTTAAGCTTCTGGAAAATCGCATCCAGCTAATTCTATCAACATGCAAGCAGAGCATTGCTTCTGATGGAGGCCTTGTCAAACAGGAATTTGACTTTCAGTTTCACAAGGCAAAATTCCATGAAAAATATATGGTGAAGTGGGAGGTAGGGAAGAGAGAGAGCAAATGCTTCAACCTCCTCTTTCTTTGTATCATTCAGGCAAATAAAACTAGAATTGCACGATGCAATCTTCCTAACTTCAATACAATCTAATTTATAACAAGAGACAGTACCTGGTATAAGAGAAATTTTATCACTTACCTTTGAATAGGTAGGGATAGTTCTTCCCATCTGAACCCAGGAACAGCAGCTTTTTAGGTTTGGTTTTGGTGGGCAGGATGGTGATGGTGCTACCCACACTGTGGATGGTGACTGTGTCCCTGGTGGACACCTCTCCAGGAAGTGCTATTTCAGTGTTCATCATGGCAGCCAACCAAGGGCTGATTTCTTCAAGCCGTAAGAGGTAACTGGCCCGTTTCTGTGCCCTTTGCTGCAAACTCAGCATTACCTATTCCAAAGAAATGGTTTTCTTTCAGGTTGATGTTCACCTTAACAGTTAGCAGCAAGAATAAAAACACCAAACTGTACTTAATGGTGGTCATCTTCCAGAAAACAAAGATTTCTCCTCAACTCCCTTGTACCCTTGCCATGCTAATCCAGATACAGTTTAGGATGAAGATTACAAAAACTAAACAACATCCTCTATGCAGAAAATACATCCTGTGCAGTGAGAAGAACCAAAGTCACAACAAATCATGCTCCTCAAGAGGTTTGCTCCTGTATTTATAAATATCTGAGCTGTGGTTAAAGGCAGCAGCACTCAGCAACCTCCTGCTTATGTATCTGAATGCTTGTTTGTTCTGCAAAGCAGAAGAGGCAGCACAAGGAAAAGAGATGCATGTGCATGTAAAAGCTCAGTTCTGTCTAGTAAGGTTTTAAAAACACCAGGCTTGCTCTGGATAGACAAGTGAATATTTTGTTTCTCTTTAGACCCACAAACTAAGAGAAGATGACATAATTGACAAAGGACCTTTGGGAAGAGCTGGTCATTGGAAGGATGTGCACAGCCCAAGGACTACGCTTAGATAAACAGAGAATTAGTTTGTTAAAATTTAAATCAACTGAACTCAAACACCAGAGTTTCAGAAAGGGTGTACTTAAAAGAAATAAACCCCTCTGCTCCCAAAGCTGACAGCATCCCAGACGACAGAAGATGCAAGATTTGAAAACTGCAATTTTAATGGGTAGAAATACAATAACAGACATTCAATAAGACTGGCAAGAGGCAAAAATTATAGTGTTTTAGTGCCCAGTTTGCCTGTGCTGCCTGTTGGGAAGACAAAGTTTCAGGCTGCATTTTTGATATGGTAAGGAAACAGCAAGAGGAGAGGGTCAAGCACATGGTACAGCAAGAGTAGCAAGTGTCTCCACATTGTACTCTTCCTCTTGCATGAAATACCTCTTTAAATGGGAGCCAGCTGCTTCCAGGCTTAGCAGGATTCAAAGGATTCTTAAGTTTCTCTAGTGCATTCTCAATTGCATCTCCATAGTTATCCTGAAACCACTTCTCATGAGGAGTTTCTGCAGGAGCTGCAGTGATGCTCCTCACGTGTTCCAAAGCAAACACAATGGGCTTCATCAGAGCTGTGTGCTTCTCACGCATGATTGCTATTTTCTCCTCTCTGTTATAAAACACACAAAAACTTCCTCTTAATGCCATAAAACCAAGTTCTCATAATGACACCATTAATCAACAAATGAGACACTGAAGAACTCACAAAAATTATTACTTCTCTAAAATGAGGTCTTCAGTTATGATCATGTCAAAAGATTATTTCATTCTACACTGAGTAAGGGTTCCCCTGAACCACTTAAAAAAAGCCATTTGAAATGCATTGTTCACCACCAGCAACCCTGATTAGAAGCTCTAAGCAGAAATCATTTTAAGCAATTGATTTCCTTTAATAAAGGACCTTTATACTACTACTTGTTGAGGATGCACCACACCATAAAGGAGAAGAGACATTCAGATCATTCTGTTCTCCCATTCCAAGTCAGTCCTGACTACAGAATACAAGAGGCATTCTTAAGTTTAGCCAGGTGCCCAGTGAATGGATCTGCTCTTCAACTACTCAGTTCACAAGAGAACCCAGGTGAGGGAAGAAGACTTGCTCAACACTGAAAACTAAAATAAGACATTCCATTTGCTCCAAATACCTGCATTTACAGTGATCTCTAAATAGATTACACCATTCAACATGCTTATACTCATTTCATCTGACTTGGAAATCGAGAACTATAGCATCTCACCAGCCACAATACAATCTACATTGGGTTCTAACACACTATTACTAAAGAAGTCACAACATGGATGCACAGGTGAACAGTTTCTCTTATTTGACTGGAGTAGCAGCTGTAGCATAAAATGTTCCTGAAATAAGGTCCCAGGCTTACAAAGCAGCAGCTGGGGTAGTATGAGTCCAGGAACACCACCACTGTTGATTCATGTGACTGTGTACTTCCCCAAGAACAAACACTTGCTATGATTGTCCCTGGGATTATTGAAGCAGACATACTTCCGTAAAGTGTTGTTGTTTTGGACCCTCTTGACCTCATCCTCCAGCTGCTGAATCCGTCTGAGGACGTACATGTGCTGCTGCAGCAGAACTCCCAACCAAAGCTCATCCCAGAGAACCGTAACTCTGCGCAGCTCAGCCACCAGCATCTGAACCTGGATAAACCAAGATGCACTTTTTAAAAGAGCTAAAATTCAGATTTGCTTCAGTAGATGAACAAGTTGGAAAAAAGACAGAGACACAGCAAACTTTCAGTAGGCTGACATCCAAGACACAAATTACCTATTTGTGGCTCAATACCCAAGTAACATACACTTGGATTATTTACCTGCAATACCATTGTTGGATTTGCAGCAGAGAGTTTCTCCACAATTTTGCTGTAGCAATCTTGCATCATTGCTTGATCTTCATTTAATCCAGCTTTCGTATCATCTTTACTACTCTCTTGGGAAGCTGGAGTGCTCCCTTCATCACATTCACCACCCAACAGCTCTTCTCCTTGAATATTACCTAGCAAAGTAGGGATGGCAGAAGGCAGCTTGTTTCCTAAATTAAAAACAGATGATAAAATATTAGCTACAGCAAGATATATCATTCCACAGTTGATTTAGCATCAGGTCCCTATTAAGTACTGGTGAAGTATAAGAAAAATACACAAACTCTGGTAAATCAGATTAAGGGTATCAGTCAGATCCCATAATAAAAATATCCTTAAGACCAAAACTGAGAAAAAAAAAAACAAAACACCTCAGTATCATCCTATCCAGTATATAAAAATATAGTCACTTAAGTTCACTTGAACACTTTTTCCTTTTTCCATACCTGAAGTCTGGGATTCACTGCTAAGTGAAATGGTTCCCACTATTGCAGGATAGAGGATGAGATGAGGAGAATCCTGAGCAACTCGACAGAGTAAGTTACAAATGCTCTGACGAACATACACTTCTGGGTGATTGAGGCGGGAGAAAAGCTGGGGAATGATACCTGCAGAAAGAGCAAAGGGAAATGTGCTGATTCACTTCATTCCTCTTCAAATGAGATAGAATTACAGAATTTTACTTTTTAAAGCATGTCTTTTCTTGCATAGGGAGAATGTAAATCAAAGAAGTACAAGTTTACTAATTTACAAATAAGTCAAAGAGAAGTGCAATTTTACAATAGGTGAAAACTCCCACACTAACTCCATTACTTCTGAGGAAAAGCTGAACAACAGAACCTGCAGTGTAGTGACAAACAACTACTTCTGAAACTTGTGGCTTTCACCACGCATCCTTCTCCACTATAGTTAGAAAAAACCCACCTCATTTGTTTTTTAGAGTGGTCATATGATGCAATACTTCACAAACCACATCTCTTTTCCCCTCCCTGTGTCTTCAAGTGGGGGAAGGAGGGGATCAAAATCTGTGCTACTTATCTACTTTACAATCAGAGCATATGGCAGACTTCAACATCCTCAATGACATCATTTAGCAAAAGACAGTGTCTCTTTTCCTCACACTTAAATAAAAATTTTATCAAAGTGCAATGAACAACTTTCTGCATTTAGAGAAAATGCCTCAAAATCAATTTTAACAGACAGATGACATACTTACCTCTCCAAGGAGCAGTAGGTGTAGTTTCCAGCCCATGCTCTAGATACTGACGAAGTTCTCCAGCATGTTTCACCAGCAGCCGTAACAGTCTCAGGGTTGCCATCACAATTACATCATCAGTGCTTTGCTCAGAGTTGTTTCTTAAGTGCAGTCTGGGATCTTCTTCATCAAGTGGAACCTTGAAACAAAGAAATACTCCTAAGTATATAGTTCATATCATCATTTAGAAAAGTTTGTAACTTGTTTTCCACATCAACATGAACACTAACCTGACCAGCATTGAGTTTGAGGAAAGTAAAGTAAGCACTGCAGGACAGTTTATAAAGACTGAAGATTCTGTCTACAACTTTCCTCCAGACTTTAATTAATCCTTCTGTTGCATTTTCATCAAGATCTGAAAGCCAGGGACAACTTGTTAATAACTGACGCCATATTACATCCACCATATCATCTTCTTCATTGTCCTCATTTTCTGTGATCTGTAGAGTCATATCTTCATCCTAAATGCAAATAGAGGGAAAGCACATTTGATAAAGTCCTCCAACAATTTCTATAAACAATCATAGCTCCTAAGTCAGTTTTTGTCTAGCAACTCATGCAACTGCATTACTTGATCACATTACCATAGTTCATTCAACAGGTGAGTGACCACTTAGCTAACAGATGGTTTCTTCTACTGTCTGAATTTTAAGACACTCAGAAGAGTTAACATGAACTACAAGAGGAAAATAAAGTTCATGCTGAAGCTGAACATTTTTTTAGGCAAACAAATCCACACTTACTTGAATCCCAGCTGGCCGACACACTGCCTGCCCCAGAATGCCATAGATTTTCTCTTTATCCTCCTCTGCAATGTTGTCTGGAAGCAAGTTCTGAACCTCGGATTTCTCCCGGGGGAGCAGCCGAACTCCTTCTCCCTGACTGTAACATTTAATCAATTATTGATCCCCATTACACGAGTATTTGTAGAGCTACTGCAAGTCTATATATAAAACTTCTCGAAGGAACAAACCATCTTCATCTCAGAATTAAGTTAGGTTTGTTTTACAGAGGGCAAGTAACCAAGAGAATATTCATTTCTCTGCTTGTGAAACTTCAGACCACACACAACAGTAACCGTAAATATACAGATAAGGTTTAGATAAGAAAACCAATTGTGCTGTAAAAATTCAAGCATTAGGCTGTACTTACCTGGCATTATCAACTACTTTGCGGCCCCACCTATAAGCCCAGCTAGCCAGGGCTGCCCAAGACTTGGCTACTTCAGGTGCCTGTACTGAAGACAAGTGATACAGCTGGCCCAAGATGAAGTCTGGTTCTCCAACTCCAATGTTTACTGTGATGGGAGAAATAGAGTAATAGGTTTTACACAGTAACACATACTTCTGCCTTCCTTAGCACAGAAAATAGCAAAAATTAATGACTATGCAGTGTATTTTAAGTAAAATTAGTACTCAACAGTGTAAAATTTTCCAAAATGCAATTATTTTTCAGTTTTGACACTGCTTGAAAATAAAGCCCAGTTTCCATTTGCCAACAACCACTGCTGATTTCCTACAATTCCTTCCTCTTTCACAGAGTTGGAACTGAGGCAAGGAACTCATGGTTGGTGTTATCCCTCAGTGTAATTATCAGTAACTAATTTTAATGAGAACAAAGGTACCTGTAGATTCACTTTCAATCCTAGGATATTCATCTTGTAGTGTATTAACAGCTGGCAGATCAATCAAGTTATATATGTTTTTAGACAAGGTAGACAGGCCAGTGTGATTCTGCTGCTGCCGAGCTCTATATACTTGTTTCAACTGTCCCGAGATCTCTTTCCATTCTGCTTGAATCCATTTAGCCAGAGTGAGAATAGATTTAGCAACTGCATATTCAGCTTTGGCAGATTTGCAGAAAGATATGGCACAAGAACTCAGCATTTCCATGGCATGTGTTGACTGACCTGTACATCATGAAAAACAGATCTTCAGTACACTGCTGCTATTTAAAACAATTCTGAAATTCAGCACACTCAGATACAGCTTGTAGCAACGTATTTTTACACAGAAAATTTTCTTTCCAAGAATGACAAGTATGTAAAAACTTGTGAAAACCCTTTCAAACAGACAACAGCTAATGGGATAAAATCAGTTCCTAACAACACTGCCCTACTGTGATGACTTCAAGGTGAGGGGAATTAGCCTGGTTATAAGGAAAAAAGCTCAAGTCACTACAACATAACACTCACCTGCTGTGTATAACAACTTTGTTTTCTCAATATCCAGTTCAGGACCCCATTTTTCATCTATCTGACCCGGTGCAGACAGTTTTTTAAAGTGCTGGACTAAGTCCTGTGCAGTGGTGGTTTTCCCCAGCTGAACCTGGCTGCACTGGGCGAGCAGTCGCGTAGCCAGGGCGATGTTTCCTCGCTTCCGTGCGAATTTCGCTGCTGTTAAGCCCAGTTCCATTAGATGGCTTTTAATTGAGACTGTTGGTTCTAAAGATGGGAGCAAGAGATTGTAAAAAAAACTATTAAACCACTGTCTGACACACAGAATTTCTGCCCAATGTATTGTGTACATGGCCATCAGTAAAAATTGCTTCAGAAATTTAGATGACTTCATTTTTGCCTAGAATACTTACATACCAAATCTCAAACAAAAATTATATCCATTGATTATCTGCTGGGCAAATGATTTTTTTCCACTATAACCATTCTTCTTAGCCAATGAACCTACTTCTCCCCTGACAGAACCTTTTTCTCCCATTATTTCTTATCACACTGCACATTTAAATGGCTTTCATGACTGCTTGTGAAGACCCCTTATTCATAATGTTAAAGTGTTCAAAAGTGAAAGCAGGTAAAGTATGAAGTGATGAGCAAGTAAGGGGTTATTAGGAGAGGAGTATACAACTATTAAATACTTCAGAGAGCTGTTTTTCTTTTTGACACTGTCTACATCACAGCACTAATCAAGAGAATGAGTAGTAAAGCAAGACACCTGAAGAAAAAAATTGGCTTTTAAAAAGTACTCCATCTAAATAATAGAAAAAGACACAGCTGCTGCTTTCAGCAGGTGACTGAAGTTCGAATTCTGCATTTGCTTTTCATAGCACCATCATGAGAGCTTACACACCTTTAAGCTTCTCCATCAGTTGGTTCTGGTACACCGTGTACCTCAGGGCATGCATCCATGGCCTTACATCATGCTGCTTGCACGACCTCAACGCTTCATTGAAGAGAGGGATGAGACAGTCCTAGAAGAGGCACAGAAGTTGCACAGTTGTCATGAGAGACAACTTTACTACAATGCATTTTCATTAATTAAAACCCAAGTTCATTTTTAGAGAAAACATTCTTATCTATATTAGTAGCCACACTTTATCATCAATTACGAGAAATATGTTTTATGCTTGACTTTGAGAGGACAACACTTAAGAACTGCTCAAAATCAAGCAGAATTGCCTTCTGAATGTGATTAGAAATTACATCTAGAACACTCATAGTGGTTGAAGTCTGACATTGTTTTTAATTGCTGAAGAGATTTTTTTATTAGAATATTTTTAAGTTGCTTTGGAAGTAGATTTAGTGCATATTACAATGCATTCAGAGAAGAAATACCAACACTCTAAAAGGCAGCTATTAATAAGACTTCAAAAACACTGTAAGTGTAATTGAAAGAGAGGTATATTTATAACAATAGAGAGAAATTCAGTTGCGATGTAAACTTACAAAAATTTGGGAAAATTAAATGAGGTCCTTTTACAGTATGATTAACAGTCAAAACAATTAATGTATGTTTTATATTCAATACTCCACAACACGACTTGGCAAAAGACATTATCCCAATTTAGGTTTCAAACACACAGAGTTACCTCTGATGTCAGCCTGTTGCACACAGTGCTTTCCAAAGCAGAAGAACAGTACAGCTGAAGGGTGCTCAGCACGGGTAGAGACTGGGACACGGTGAGCGTGGAGAGCCTCAGAGGCCCAATGGCGATGCGGGACGTTTGCTTCAAGTACTTAATAAGGTTTCTGAAATTAAAGGAGCAGCACAGTCACTCTTCTCAGCTAGACTTTAAGAGTAAATAGTGATATCAAAATTACTGAAGAAAAAACAAATTCAGTATCTTTAAAAGGATGATGATAAAGCGTTACAGTACCACACAAGTTATGTTACTTTATAATTAAGCTGACACACAGAAGTACTTTATCAACTCAAGTACTTTATAAACTATATGAACTTCAAGTTAAACATCATCTTATTTTTCCTCAGTAAGCTTATAACTCACAACAGCTAGAGCTGCCACAGATACTGAAGCTTTACACAGTTATGTTTAACAAACTAGAACAGGTTTTCATAGTGTATTACATTAATTCATAGCACATTTCAACTTACTCAGATATTGACTGCCACTTTTGCTCCTGCTCTATGTGGTTTACAGCTGTTGCCAGACATACTGAACTTCTCAAAAGCTGTACTTCAACTGCTTTTTGAAGTTCTCTTGGATCAGGACTTAGCATATTAGGAAGGAGCTTCTTCATGTCTACATGGAGATTAAACAATTGAAACCAACTAGAACTGCCAAATTTTATCATGTTTCACCATCTGATAATGCATTTTTGACAGTAAGGAAGTTAAGGAAAAAAACTCTTAAAAATACATTTATTTTATATGTGTATGTATACATAATAGAAACTAACCACAGATTACTTATGAACAGTCACATTAACTCCAGAAAACACATTTGCATCAACATTTAGGATGATCACTGCCAATCATTTTGAAGCTTGATTCATAAAGGTTATGGTCAGTCTACTGAAAAACTGCATTTAGAAGCTTCAGTCTATCATTTATAGAGGCAGATACATGAAGAAATATTTACTTTTGCATTTGAAGTAAATGTTAATTTATGCATTTATACCTATTTTTTCTTTGGATCCCCCTGCAAGCAGGTTGATATTTTCTCCTGGTAATAATTCTAGCTGTTCAGTGCATTCAGTAAGTTGTCCAGACTCAAAGCTGCTCAAAGACCTGCAATTCAACATTTATAGTTTTATTTTCCTATTTCTTACTTCACTCCAGTTGCTAAGTATATTACACAGCAAAAAGAAAAGACTCAAGACTAGCTCCAAATCCTACAGAGCACTTATGATTAATTCTAAGCAAAAAAATCTCAATTTTCCCATACATCAATAAAAGGCACTAGAGCTCTGCACCAAATGAATGAATCCAGTCCCAAAGGAAGGGCCCCTTTCACTCACAGAAACAGTAACTTTTTCAGACCTGCAAGATTTTATTTCACTGCTCCCTTCTGTGCTTTTATTCTCAAGTCAAGAAATTTCAGCCAAAAGGACTGTACTATGTTTACCACAATCATGCAGGAATGGAAAGCAATCAAGTTGTCAAATAAAAAGAAACTATGTTTAAACTATGAAGGTCTATTCAATGCCACAAGTATTTTTTCATGAACTAGAAAAATATCAAAGGTCAGGAAATAAATGCACAAGCTACAATTCTAAATCTCATTTAAAGAAACAAAACTAATTAATTCAGCAGCTAAGGCCACTTCTTTCCTATACTTTTTCCATTAAATTAGTAAATGAAGATATTTTTAATGACCACTGAAATACATTTTATTTAATTTGTGCAAAAGGATTCATTTTCTGCTGAGTAAAGCAGAATAAATTTGGTATATTTTTTTTTCAAGGAAAGATTTTTTTTTCTTGAATACTAAGCAGCCTCAGCAGCCAGAAAGCTACAGCAGCTATTTAGAATGATGTTACCTCTTCACTCATCTGTAAATGCCATGGCCAAGTTTTCACCCTCCCAAGAACACACCTTTCTTCTTTGCATGCCTCTACTTAGAGACTGGCATCCAATTTTTAAAATCCATTAAAACTTCAATATCTCAGTTGTAAAACAATGAACTCTAAGGTACTGTTGAGTAAGTTAATTATACCCTTACTTTATGTAGTTAAAATCTGCTTTCAGATTGATTGAGGTATTACTATTGCTTTTCTTCAGCTCATGGACCATGTTCTGCCACTCCTGAACAGCAGACCAGTCAGCAATGGAAATGTAACATTCACAGGCCTTGTTACCCAGGTAGTTTATCACTTCAGGGGAAGAGTCACTTGGCTTAGTCAGAACAGTTTTTCTAGTTTCTCCTGTGAAATAAAAAAAATTTATATAAACATACAAATACATATTTTCAAGCAGCAGTTCTATTACTCAACCATTATTTCGGTCTTTTGTCAAGAAAAATTCTTAATTAAAAAAAAACCAAATAGTGACACAACTTCTACAGCATTCTTCCACTGACACTTTTTCTAAGGGAAAAAAGAACCTTTTCAAAGGAGGTTTTGAAAAAATTTAGTTTATATCTGTAAAGGAACATCAAAAACAGAAAAACAGAACAACTAAATTAGGAACAAAGGAGGTTCATTTTCAATGATGAAACAGAATACTGCAACCAAGTCTTAGTAGTTAAAAACCTCTGAGTAACTTATAATTATGTCATAAACACTAAGGTTTAAGTTACGATGATCTAAAATAAACTAGATTTAAATTAGTAAGTTATGAAATATTTTACTTATCACCTTTAGTTTCACTCAGCTAGACCTCAGCACTGCAAACCCTCCTATCTACACAATATTGGTTTCAAGGGCATTAAGTGGTTCAGTTTAGCTGCACACAAACTGGTTTTCAGATTTCAGAGTCAGACATGACCATGACTGTACCACTGAATGTTCTCATTTTATGCACACATATTTACACAGTTGTATTTCCCTTAAAAAGCAGACAAACACTGACCATTCAAGGAATGCTTTGGGCTGGCATTATTCACACTGTTGGAATTGGCTAACTTCAGCACAGCCTTGTCAAAGCCTGTTATACAGCAATCCACTCCAGTCATGGAGCACAGGTGCTCCTGGTACTCCGCAGTTGCTTTCTCAAACCTAGAACAGTTGAATGTTTCAGTCAGCATCTTAAAGAACCAGGCTGGGAGGTTTTTTGTAAATATACAAGATTTTAAGCATCATTTTACCCCAATACCCAAAAAGCTCCTATCACCTTCAGCAAAAGAAAGATTAGGATAGGATACAAGTTTACTGGCTGAATTTCCAGGCTACAGCATTTGATAAAAGCTTGTCCATGAAAGTTTTAAGGTCAATTTCAAATCAAGTAGAGAAAGAGGGAAATAAGTGAGTTTTATATTTGACTGTCACAATTTTAACCTGAATGAGTAGAGCTGAATACTGATTAAATACATATCTCTGAAAAGACTCACTGACTACAACTGACACAGAAATTCATCAGCAGCCTTGACTTGTGCCACAGTTTAAAAGACTCAGAGCAGAACTTTCCACAGAAGTAAAAAATGCCCAAGTTTGTAGCATCCAATCATTAGTGAAAACTTACCGTCCCTCTGCTTGCTGAGCCACGGAATTGATCCAGGAGAGGCTCTTCCCAACTACAGCAGAAGACCAGACAGCAATACCCTGAATAGCTTCAGGACAGTGAAGCTCACATAATGCTTCTACCAGCATCATAATTGTCACTTCCAATTCATTTCCCTAAATCCAGACCAAAAGCATTATTTCACAAAACTCATCTAATGCAAGAGCCACATATCTGTGGGTAAATACTCAGAAATGGTGAAGCAGTATTTCATTATACACATCTACAAGTGCTTGTCATATCCCTCCACTGCACTGCTTTTGGAAAAGCAGGGGAGCCAAGGGAAGAATTTGTGCTGTGAACCCACAGCCTGAAGATCCATGGTTAGCAATCACTGTGTGGGAGCACAAAGTAAATCTATCAAAACACCTTTGGTAAAACATTTAAGCAAATCAAATTATGTACTGAAGAAACTATTCAAGCTTTTGAAGAAGGCTTTAACTACTTTATCCACCCATCCCATCCCTGCACTTAGCTGCTAGTTAAAGGAAGGACACCCCCATGACACAGTCCTACTTCTGCTCATACCCACAGGTAAGCAGCATCACACTACCACAAGTTTGGGATGGCCTCACCCTAATGCAGCACCAATTTCACAAGGTTTTCACTAAATTAGAAATTGCTCCACTGAAACTGTGAATTAACTATAGCATTCATTCCGGTGTAGTATTTGACCACATGTCTTCAGAATATCCTAACCTCCAATCCACAGTATCATAATCACAGCAAAAACATACAAATTAAAAATGTGGCTTCAAATAACTCATTTTACATACAACCTGTTTTAGCAACTACTGATTGCCTTAGCTTAGTTCTTTCAGAATATCATGGTGAATACTTCTGCAATAGTCAACAGAGTTTGCAAACAGAGTACCTGAGAGATACTATTATTAGTTTTCATTTCTGTGAGTAAATCAAATCCATGCCTGACTGTCACAGCAGGCTGGCCAGCCAGCAGTCCAACTCTCATGATGGAAAGTCTGATCCGTGTCAGCCAATCCTGGCATGTCTGGCGATTGGTGTAAAAGAACGTCCTGATAACCTTCAGAGACAGGAAAGAAGTTTCACCACAACATTGTTCTGCACAAACCAAAATAGTTAAGTACTTAAGATGGATATCAAAAGCAGGAAGGTTTCTTTTCTCCAGTTTTCAATTAATCTTTAATTTTATTAATGCAAATGATCTGAAATCACACATAGCATGCAACTGGCCAGGCACACTGGCAAGCCAGAAGTCTTAATATGAGCTGACTATAAATTATGTATTACTGTCACATCAAAGTCTGGTAATTAAACAGCTTATTTCAACAGTGAAGAATGTTTTGCACTTAGAATTACACAACAGGGTACATTGCTTATAAATAATTATTACATTCCCCAAAAAGCAATTAAAGCTTTAAATAACTGTGTTACTTCATAACAGGACTGCTGACAATCTACAAATAAACGACTGCTACAAATCAGAGGTACTACAGGCTTGCTGGATTTGTACCACTATACAGTCTGGTACAAAGCCTGGTTTAACATGTTCTGTAGGAATACACCAAATTCAAAGCCAGAGTTTTTTTGAGTCTCAAACTTTGTTTGAGAAGTTTTTCTGAAATTCCATGAACAATCCTGAAAACACTATTCATTCAACAGACTGTCCCAAGCAACATTAGCACTGCCAGACAAACCTTAGGTGGAGAGGTAAGGGCATTGGCACATCCTTCATATGCATTGTACATCAATTTCTCCAAGTTCTCCAAATACTGCAGAAGGAGAACAAGCCTGAGCTGGTTGCTACTGTGTCCTTCATCATTGTCTGCAGTAGTCCACTGGCTGACATCTTGATCAGGGTTTAACGTGTGGGCTGCAAGGCTCCTAATAATACCTATACATTTTACCAAAACATGGGGAAAAAAGAGTTACCTGATGGTATTGAATTTAAATGTGAAAAGGGATAGCAATGTCATCTCTCAATATCTATCACAAGTTAGCAGTAATTATGCAGCACCTTTAAAATCTGTAAGCACTGAAAAATAAGGCCATTGTGCCTCTTGCCTTAGACATGAACACCTTGGTTTCAGGATCCCACCAAAAAAATCTCACTAAAATGGAGTGGATTTTTTACTTTACCTTCAATTGTTTGAAATGTATCTTGGGCTCTCCCCAGAGGAGTTCGTAGCTTTGAAAGGACAGTGAACTGAGCTGCTTCCCAGACAGCCCACTGCCACAGCACAGCATCAGTCTTCAACAGGTTCCGAGGGATGGTTGGCTGATCTCTCTTGTCCAGTCTTTGACAGCTATAGAATAACCTTTCTAACCAATTATCCTTCCTGAAAGAAAACATCAGTGCTTTAGCAAGTTCATGTGCTAACAAGTTTATACTGTACACACTTCATCTCCCTATTGCTCACAAACAAATCTCTCACAAAATTAACTTCCAAGCAGCAATGTATATAGGAAACTATGCCAAAAGGTGTTTATAAATATGTAAATGTATACAAGTTTGAAAGTAAAGCAATGTAGTTTGTAACGATAATCACAAATTTTTAACTAAACAACTTGGACTTGTCTACTACAAATTCAACATTCACAGATTTCAGCTCTACAAGGAGATCTTACCCAGTTCGGTGGAGGTTCCCATACAAAATAAAACTAATGACATCAGAGAAATCCTGTGGGTGGAATGTGTTACTTGGAGCTTTGCTCATGTGACTTCTTATAGCCAAAGAAATCTCTTGTATTTCAGTGTGGGTACGGTTACTGCAGGAAGAGAAGGAAAACAACCCATGCTATAAGGTACTTGAATAAACCAAAAAAGCTGTGGAAGAGTTACACACACACTGTATATATACATATATACATAATGACTAGAACTAATTATACACTTTGCTACTAATACCAAGTGCTTTCAGAGTTCAGGTCTTCAAGACAAATTATAGGACATAATATTACTCAAGCTCTTAGAGGTATTCAGTGTTTGCTTCAGGAAGTGATGCACAGCTTATCAGAATTATTAATTACTTTGTGTACTACATACTGTTCTTAGACCTGTAAAAGCGTAGGAGAGAAAGCAAGACATTTAGAATCACAGAAGGTTGGATGAGACCTTTAAGATCATCAAGCCCAACCATCAGGTCAGGACTACCACTGTAAGCTCATGCTTTTTGATTTTGAACTAAGACAGTGTGATGACAGTCCACTGGCATCATTTTTCAGGTTAAGTGTCTCTGAAGAAATGAAACCATTATTTACACTGAAGCTGTGTGAGCAACTCACCTCAACACAACATCTAAAGGAATTGACTTCAGAAGTTTTCCAAAAGCTTGTCTCACACGAGCACCACTATGGACTAGCTGAACACGACACACATCAACACACCTGCAAAACCAAAAAGGAAAGAAGTGTTAATACCACCATTATCAGCAAAATTCAAATAACATAACAGAACTCTGTGCAAGTACCTCTGTAAAAGGTCATCTGGAAGGGAGGAAGACAGGGCATGGAGGCTACTACATGCTTGAAGACAAATGTTCACATCTTCCAGAAGTGCTGAATTAAGGAGTTGAAAGGAGAAAAAAAAAAAGTTATTCTTGCTGGAATTAGGTCATTTCTGCACTACTCTGCATTTGTTCCCATATTATTTACAGATTCTAGAATTGAATACATCACAGAACTGTTCCAGTGCCTTTGATAAATAATGACTTGTGACTGGGAAACTGGTCTACCAAAAATGTCAGTGATGTGTTAAAATAAACTGCAATCTTAAGAGATTTAAGAAAATTAATTGTTTAAGTAATAGGCTGAGATTCACTTTAAAAAAATAATCATTAAAAGAGTGTTTTTTCTTGCACAATACAATCTTGAAGCATCCTTAAGGTAAATGAAACAAGAACAGTTGCTACTATCATTGGGACAAGGCTGTTTATGCACTTAATTTTGAAATGTAAAAGACAAGTAGGTAAAAATATGCAAGATCTTACTGTTTGCTAAAAGTCCTTTGCAAAACTTATGAAAAGATGGGAGAGAAAATAACGGTGTGTATGTTTCTGATTTCTTCATCAGAAGAGCCACTTCCAAAGCCCATGTTGTAAGTAGTTTCCTTCAAAAACCAAGAGTTTAGTCACTCCACAGTTACAGAAAGGTACCTTCTGACACAACCTACTTCACATTGCACATCAGTATCACACCACAGCTCATGCTTTTTAAACAAGGTATTTCTTAACTTCACAGATGTCCCCAG
This sequence comes from Tychaedon coryphoeus, assembly GCA_013398595.1. NCBI lineage: Eukaryota > Metazoa > Chordata > Aves > Passeriformes > Muscicapidae > Tychaedon > Tychaedon coryphoeus. The sequence continues at coordinate 252,081 of WBND01000983.1, read as the reverse complement.
CTTCCACAGCATTTTAGTAATACAGGATGGCAACTATTGCAAAAGGGTACTTTCAGTGAGCAAACCCTTTCTTTCAGTAAAGTTTGATAGCTCTGATTCTACTGGACAGATCTTAGAATGGTTTAAATTTTTCTGATTTTCATGTATGAAAACAAGCAGCTACTTTTCCACCATTTCACTAAAAATGTTTAAAAACCCCCAAATATCTGACTGGTTAAATTTACCCCAAGTTTTACAAATTCAAATTACCCTGGTTTCTGAATGAATCTGTTCTACTGGACAAAAAATCCCTCCCAATTTCTAAGGAAATTTTCCTTACCTGGTATCTTGAGTAAGGTTATCTTTCTTAAGCAGTAGCCCCAAAAGGTTCAGTATGATTGAGAAATGTTTTTTTGTTGCTGTAGTTACAGTACTTATAACTGCTCCATCAAACAGAGAGGGGGAGGAAGAACTGAGACTACTGGATATGAAATGGTCATGCCTGAAAAGGTAAGGAAAAACAAACTGTAAAACTACCCCAAGATTACAGATACTTCCCTAAAGTTTACAGGAGGAGAGAAAACATCAACAATCAGCAACAAAAGTTAAAATGAACACATACACACACAAACCACACTACGTCAAAATCCAAATATTTTGATCCCTAGCCTAAAAGAACAAAGCTATAATTTGCCATCAGTCCATGCAGGCCAGTAACCTGGTTCTACACTGTGCCTGGTACCCAACCCTTAGTGAAAAATCACCACAGCTAAGAATGTAAAGAGTAACAGGTAAACTGGTATATTCCCTTACTTTAACAGCAGTTTGTATTATTAAGGCCTAAAATGTATTTACATCTGTTGTTTACATCTCATTACCTCTCCTAGACCTCTCAGTAAGCAAAACAGTAAATAATCTTTCCTCATTTACTTTCAGTAGGGCTCTCCCTTAGTTATCTCTATTCAAACACAAGATTTCTAATCTGCCTTTGAATAAAAGGCCAACTTTAAGCCAGGGTATGCTTTCCTGGCTGAGATGCAGTTTCCCACCAATTAATGAAAGCAAAAACTAATTAAGGAAGTTTGGGCAAAAGCTTTATTGTAACAGCCTATTTAATTTCATCCCTCCAACTATATATTGTATTCTATTCAGATCAGTCCCTGCTAGTGCTCTTAAAGTACTGAATTCTGAAAGCTCTTACCTGGAGCAGTGTGAGTACAACGTATAGAGCACTGCATACTGGACAGCAGGGAAGTGAACTGCTATGTCCCCATGAACAATCATCAGGTTTTTACTCAGCAGTGCAAACACAGTTGGTGAAAGGGCCCACATCTATAAACCAATTGCAACACAAGCACAGAAACATAAAATGTAGGATCTATTTTTAACTGTAATTTTCATATCATTAATTAATGTCTTTTCCTTTTTCCCCAAAATATAACTTAAATAATTATTTTCTGACTGTAACTACTTTCTTTCCCATTTTTAGAAGTCTGCTAAAAGTAGTTCATGTCTTCATATGGAAAAATCTGGAAAGCATTTTCATATGGCTGATATACTACCAAAGAACACATTGCAGCTGCTTTTATCAATCTTGAGTTTCAAAAGCAATTACTACAATGATCTTGGCATTAAACCCTTAATAACCTTGATAAGACACTCTTCCCTAGAAACTGCTTTTCATTATGCACCAACTAGAGATACAATCCACCCACTGTTTCCCCTAAGTTTTAATATTGGAAGTTTTTCTAAAACTTAGGCAGTTCAGAGACAAATATGATAATTTTAGTTATACATTTGTGCCCTACTGGTGTTATATATTAAGTAATCAAGTTTTTTTTACCCTTATTGCATGAACTGTCCGTTGAGTTTTTACTCACCCCAATTAATGAGTTTTTAGCATTTCCAATAGTACTTAGAGCACTGAGGTCAAATATAACAACAAACTTGGCATTGTCCACATTGGATATGAGCTTCTTGAAAGAGTCATGCTGGATTTCGGAACAGGCCTCGGGAAGATGTAAACTATGGAGAAGACTATTTAAAGCACAGGTCATTTCTCCTAGAATCAACCTGTAAGCAGTCTCCAGAACAGGAATGTTCTTCAGGCTCAATACAGCTTGGTACACAGCAAGGGCTGCTGAAACAACCTTGAGAACATAATTACAGCAATAACTGATTAGAACAAATCAAAATATATAAATCAGCAACAAAAAATTTAAAATCACTCTATGCATAGCTTAGTCTAATGCACATTCCTATCTTCAGTTGTCCTTATTTTCTCTTATGTACAGAATCTACTAATTATTGTCTTGATCATCCACCTAACACTGAGTATCAAAGCCAGATGAATTAAGGACTTCTCTACCTGGAATGTGGGCCAACTTATAATTTCTTATCAAATCTAAATGCTAAAACCAAGAAGTAGCTATATCTGCCTTTTCAGAAGTCTAAGATATTCAGTTAGACTAAAAAAACATATTTGAGATTATAATTTAATATACTCTAGGAAGTGCAGGAAGGCTGTTGGAATATACCTGTAGAATTTACTTATTCTTACCTCTTTCTCCTTATGATAACGAAGAACAAGTAGTTTAGACTCTGGTATAAATAATTTCTCTACAAATGATGATGGTAGTTTTGTATTTATTTGTTCAACAATCTGGGGATAAAAACCAAAACAAGTAACTTAACCTGAATTTTTATTAATTATTAAAGATTAATCAAAATACTGTTTTTCTAGTCCCCCCAAAGCAATAAAAACTTGTACAAACCAGTGTCAACAGATTCAGGACTGAAATGACATAGTCAGTGCCACAAGTCTGACAATTTTCCATTTGATCTAATCCATAGGTGATGACCATGTCACAGTGTATGGTCATACTGGGATCCAGGCTGCCAAGTAAAACCCCAACACACTCATTGGCAGCTGTAAGCACAGCTTCAGAAAAGAACACTTGGTTTGCTGCAGTCACACATCTCATTACTCTGTACAGAACCTGCAAAATTAAAAATACAAGTGAGTCAAACTCCACTAAAAAGAGATACTGTTTAATTGTATTCACACCCATTTGATATCCTGTCCCATAACCTACTCTGCAGCTTGGTCAACTCTACTCTGAATAATGTCATCTTGGCATTACAGTTCACAAGAGTAAGAAAAAACCTTTCAACTGCCTGGTTTCCAATTCAGTTAGAGACCTACAAAACCTAAGTTCATTGTTCACAGTTCTGTTCAGTTCCAACGAACATCAACAGAACTCCCCTTGCAAAAGACAAACAAGTTTTCTTGAGCTTTTGTCACAAAAATCATCTGCAGGTTAAGACAGAAGTTACATAACTGTCTTGTCTTCAACTGGGAAATCCATACATTTATTTACCCAAGAAGTTGTGTCCCTCAAAAAATTCTGCAAGGACATAAATTCCAGTTGCAGGTTATCCAACAACCACAAGACTTTGACTGCAGGTATTTTTATCTTATCTACTCACCTATTACAGAACTATAGCAGCTATTTAGCATATTATATAATATTTACTCTGAGTTTACACCATCCTATGCTACAGATATAGAGAAGTTTGCTATCAGATTTAATAGATACAGTTTCAGCAGGAATAAAAATCACCACATTTTATAAAACCAAACTAACTAGAATTCAAGTTTCTATAGTGGCATAGTTATCTGCATAAACAGTAACATGGTTTTGAAGATAACGAGCAAACCCAGCTACATGAAGTTAAAATGCCTAAAATGGTTGCTGATACAATTCCTATGTGCCACTATCACTATCTATAGTGAAGTTATTGTAGCATTTCTTGGAAAGAAGTAGATTTTCTCAGAACTGAGAATATACATATTTAGATTTTATGAACGTTACATGAATAAACTCAGTCGATGGCACTGCTGTATGGTGACAAAAAGGCGAGCAACAAAGGAAACCAGAGCAAAAGGAGCTCTTACATCAGTTACATAGGCCTCTGTGATGGGCGGTCCCCGGATGGGGCTGAAGCGCTCCCCGATGCTCCTCACCACAGTGCTGAACACGCGCAGCAGGGCGGCCAGCTTGGGCAGCGACACCGAGGGAGGAGGGATGTCCTCGTCCACTGACTCCCCAGAGGCCACGTGGCTGAGGTCCTGCAGCACACAAGGTTTATGTACCACACACATCACTATCTCACACATGGGTAAAACTGCAAAATGTGAGATTGAATGTACTTCGTCTCTTTGCCAGATATTAAACTGTACAACCCAGTTACAGATGTATTTATCCAGTATCTCTTCACTACACAGCCAAGGTGGGATATAGGCACACAGAGACAATGAGAAGCCACAGAGTAGCAATGAGTTCAACCACTGAAAGTACTCAGACTATATCTTGTAAATTAAACCTGAGGCTTATGAAGTTCCTGGTCTCTGGAACATGATCATCTATATTGCTGCACTGTTACAACAGCTGTCTGCACACTATTACCACTCTTCCAAAAAATTCCCATGCCCAAACTAGAGTTATTTGACTGGCCATTCCCATCACACATGCAGACTATGTTGATCTGGAGACCTAGAGTTCACTAACAGACTGCTCCATGCCAGCTGGCACCAGTGCCTGGGAACATTCCCAGAAGTGCTGATCTCATTAGCAGAGCTGTAGCCTTGGTCTGCCCCACGGTGAGATAAACACACTGGCTGGAAGCACCTCCTCCATGTTAGCACACGTTATCTTAAAACTCGTCTGTGACTAAGAATACACACATTGACCAGAGCAGCAGCCAGCCTGATGAGCAGTGATTTACTGCTCTGCCCTGTGAATCCTAAAGCTGCCCCAGCAAAGGCCCTGGTGTACAGAGAAGGGCACTGACCAAATATTGATTCTGCTTTGAGTCAAACAAATTATGCTCCAAGTACAATTTTACCTATAGGACCTGCATAATCTGCCTATAACTATGTATTCATATAAGCACATACACCTTAGAACACAGCACTCCCCCCAGTCCCAAAGCTCCTCCTTTAATGATAGCATCAGATAAACTCTAGGCCCTATGAACTAAGTAAAGGTTAAAAAGTTAAAATTAAGCACATTAAATGAACATAATCTACTTTTCCATCAGTTCCTGCTGCATTATTTCCTGCACAATACAATCTGCTGCTTTATTTTAAAAAGACAGATTTATCATTAGCCTTTTGAAGTATCAAGACTCCCTCTCTCCCCCCAACAGTTACTAGTTCTGAAACATTCTGAGGTTGGACAGTTAAAGAAAACACCAAAGAAAGACCAAGAATTGTCCTTACATCAGCTCTTTAAAAATAAAGGCATTCCTGTGTGGTCAATTGTTTATACTTTTATTACAACACAACATTCTCCATCAACAAAGGCCTGGTTGTGATACTAATTAAATAGTTCATGAGTATTTGTGCAGTTGGCCATTGTACATGACTAAAGCATACTCCATAATTTGGTCCTCTTTTTCCCAGGAAAGGCATGTAATTTTACTTTCTACAAAAGTAATAAAGCCATAAAAATGACAGCTGAGGATTTATTAAGAAAACAGTAATAGTTAACTCTGGTCTATACTTTATATACATAAAGTCTTGTTTACCTCAGCATAAGCTTCCATATCTTCCAAAAACTGACCCAAGAGTGTGGTAGAAAAAGTTAGATCAGCCACCCAAAAGGGTTCCAAGCTCTGCAGCCACCCTGTAAAAAAACACCAAGCCAATTAATACAATCATTACATTTTAGTTGCATATTGCTTAGGGAAAAGTTGCTGAACTAAGGTCAGCAGAGGTCATCTACATGAAAATACTAACACTAGATGTTTCTAAAATAAATATTAATTGTATCTCCTTCCTCTGTCCTTTTGCAAAAATCATTTTAAGGTTCAGCTCTGCCCCACAGCAGTGAAACATCAAGGATACAATCTAGGACTATGACACAAGAAACATAATAAACTTGCTGTGGATACTCCCGAGAACACTGATAAAGCAATTGGAAAAACTTCCCCCAATTTTTAAATGCCAGTACAGCATCTTTACCACAAAGATTTTCTAAAAGTACTTCAGAAAAAATATATCCCTTCACAGAGGATATACTAAGACCTATAAATTTATTGAAGATTGTTTTAAAATTGCACAAAGCAATTGACGTTTAAATGTACCCTGAATAAAGCCTTTCATTTTTCCAGAATTAGCATAAAATGGCAAATGCAAATTTACTAAAAAGTTAGGAACAAAGTAGCTTGCTATGCAGCCAGAAACTCAATTTCATTCTATGTCAACTTCCATGCCAGCAGAACCAAACTCGTGTAAGTAACCCCCAACATCTGCAAGCCAGAGCAGGCTCTGAGACACTCATGAGCTCCTCTGGCCAAACTCACCAGAGACCTGTTGTGTCAAAGAAGGCTTCTGAGTGTGATCTATGTGCCACCCAACCAATATGTCCACTGTGTCCTGGAAAGCAATTGTGAAAACAGAGTCATTACCCAATTTGCTGCGCCAACGTTTCTGTTGTAGAAAGGAAACACAAAGCACAAAGAAAGCTTACTCTAAAATTGGTGCTGAAAATGTGTGGGTAGCATCGAGACACCAAAAGGATGCACTTGACACACTTGCACAGCAACTCTGGTGTATCAACATTTTCTAGGATGGACTGCAGGCTGGTCATTACAAGCTGAAAAGTAAAGCAAAGCCACCAGACATTTCACTTAACTAAAACATGAGAAAGAACACATTGCAACAAACTACTTTGATTCAATCAACAGAACTCTACTCCTACAGGAACAAAATGTAAAAAGAATCACATACACTGCATGAAAATAATCACTTCAAGAGGGCATTTCCTTGATATATGGCAGAGCAAGGGAACATTTTTCTTTAGTTCTTTAGCCATAGAACAACTGTGAGTTGTTTCAAGTCCTATTTCTCCTGCTAAAGCTTTTTTGCTCTGTAAAGTAACTAATAAATCGAAGCACAGACTTGGCCATAGCTGTTCTACACCAAAAATCAACCCTAAAACTTGAACAAGGGGACCTCATCTTGTCTGCACACATCCTACTCCTTCTCAGATCTATCCACAATTTCAGTTTGAAATTGTAAATAGGAGGTAAGCACAAAACCATCAAAAGGCTGGATTTTGTGTACCATTCTACTTAAGTTCTCTTTTTGGTCTCAACAAGATTCTTCTTGGATCTATCATAAATACTAGAAAGTTACATCAAAATATATATCATCCTAAAAAGACTTGTCATTCTTTTCTAATGTATCCAGAATCAAAGAATCCCAGTTGGAGTTCCCTCCCAATTGTAAAAGTCACTTCCTATGTCAATATAGCATTACTTACTGTTCATTCCAGTTTAAAAAGTTCATTCAAGCATTGCACTGAGAAAATCAGTTAATAATCATGTTTTAACTTGTAGTCTTACCTGCATTAACGATGAAAATGCTTTCTTTTCTCCTACAGTCTCTAGTGCTTTGTAGGTTGCACACAAATAAAGAAGTTTAACTTCATCTTTTGTGGATGAACTGAATTTGCTAAAAATCCATTTAAAGATCTTCTCAGCCTCATAGCTCAGAGAAGCACAAAGAAGGCCAAGACAGCAAGCTCCTTCCTGTCTCAATTCCTGAAGCAATTTGCTACTGTATTTTTGGAGAGAAAAAAGAGAAACTTGGGATCTCCAGCCATGACAGCAGAACAGAAGCATGAACAAAACAAAGCATTTTCTAAAGCAAAAGAAAATATATGCAGAAATGAAGCTGCTTCTCTCCTACTTAACAGCAGCAGTGGTGAAGCCAAAATAAAATTTTAAGAAATATTATTTCTATGGAGTAAGTCAACTTGAATAGAAGTATACAAATGTGCTGTTCTACTTGCAACACACTATCCAACAGAAACAGTTCTTAGCCTGCAGCTGACTCTGGGAAATGACACTGACCTAAACCCACACAAACCTCACCATCCTCTTACATGCACTCTTAATTGGATGTAAATGACTCAGCTTGTAAAAAAATTTATTTCATTCTGGAAGCTCCACCACCACAGCCATGCACAGCTCCACCAGCTGACTGAACACCCCAGACTCCACACTACCCACGGCACCAAAGCCACACGTGTGCCTTCACGTTCCCTCCAAGGAGCTGTACTCCAGAGAGCCCAACAGTGCTGTTCATATGACCAAGGGTTTTTACTCCCTCCTAATTTCACTCTGTGCCTGCAATGGGACACCCATGCAAAACTAGCAAATAAATTTCTCTCACCTTTCCCCTCTCTATTTCAAACTTTATGCTGTCACTATTTTTCCCCTTCAGAGCATTTTTCCAGCTTACCTTTCATTGAGCACATCATGAATGGCAGTCAGGATATTATCCAGTTGTTTAACAAGTACCTGTAATTTAAGAGACATAAAAGGCATAATAAGCACAGTAATTGCCCAATACTGCCTCCACAATAGGTCCTGTTTATACCCACATTAAAAACAACACTGCCAGCACTCCTTGCCAAGGAAATGCCATTAAGCTTTCCATGGCCACTGCAGACTAGCATGAACTATATTAAACAACACTGCAATATTATCCTAGATGTTATATTTGATATTTATTTACAGTAGCCATGAAAATACTGGCAACCTGCTATCAAGGCCTGTTCCAAGTTTAGTTCTTGCTGATAACATTACATCACCATGGAAGACTCATTACACAGCTCATGAGCAGCATCTACTAAAGACCAAATCTATAATACTAATAAATCAATTGTATCACTGGAAAATTTAATGGAACACAATCTGAAGTATTAAAGTTTCTACTCAGGCAACCCTGCATTTCAGTGAAATGGAATACAATTTTGGGGATGAGGCATTACTGATGAACCAGTGCTTCTCAGTAAACACAACCAGAAAGACTTGTTTTCCCTACGTGCACTAAACTCCTGCCACATTAGTGATCTGATTGAAAAATCACACATTAGCTGCAGCTGTGTAACATATCAACAGGAAGTTTTCTTGACAAGTTAATAAAAAGGTAAATTCTCTTTTCTTTAGAAAGCCATTCCTCTTTAACACTGGATAGTACCCAGTTTTTGTCAGAAGTTTTGAGCAACATCATGCTGTTGAGAGATCCATATGCTTGACCCCTCAGAGCTCATAAGGGCATTTTGATAATATATCTGGTACCTGCAAGAAAGGCTAAAAAGGAAAAGGCATATCTATAATTTAGAAGCTAAAGCAGGACTCCATTAGATGACAAGTGTCTACTGACTTCTAATACTTTACTTTGAACTTGTATTTCAACTCTGAAGATGTAAAGCACTCAGTTAAACCTAAGTAGTGCCACGACCTGCAGGAACTATCACCAGGTTCACCACTGCCCATTAGGAAGTTCTGGCCTTGATATCACTTGACATCTGATCTTATTCTCATGAGTGAGCTCAGAGAAACTTAACCAAAAGTTTCTCGGTGACAGACTTTTAATATTCTGACCACTAACAAAGTTTGTCATGGCTGAGTTAGACATTAGAATGGCAATTTCAGTATGTTCTGAGATACCAATAAATCTAAACAAAATGCAGCTACAAAATGAAATTTAAAAATGGGGAAAACACCATGGAGAATAATGGAAGTAACTGAAAAAATAACCACAGAATAACTGTGGAAAGCATTTACTTCCTAAACCCTTCTAGAAACAAGAGGAAAGCTGAAGTGTTAACTAGTCTTGCACAGGGGCTGTTTACACCTGGATGCACAGACTAGAATACTCCCCATATTCAAGTCTCATGCCCTTTGAAAAAGAGTACAATTATCACTGGTTAATTAACAAACAATGAGAAAATGAACCAATTTCTTATAAATAAGGATAGACACAGATCCCATAGCCAAAGCATCAGAGAACTGCTTGGAAATGAGCGTCAGGATACTAAACCATCACTTCCTGCTTTTTCAGTACTTGGAGAGCTCAGCAGCTTCCCAGAACAGTGGGGGATATGTGTCAGACAATATGCTCTTTAATATTTGATTTCAAAACACGCAATATTAAAAATTTATACCCACAGTGGGATACTTCCCTTCCCCATATCCTTAAAAAACACTTGAGGAGATTAGAGACTTCAGCAAACCACCAAAAATCCTAAAGATGTAATGAAAATGAAGATTTACGTGGTTCTCTTCCCATGGAAGGGAATCCACACACAGAGATGTTGAGCTGGAAAGCTGAGCAGCTCCAAGATGAGCTGTCCACCAGACCAAACACCTGTGCATTTGTAATTTACAATAAGAAAGTTCTTGAACAAGACAACATGATTTTCCCTCTGCCTCCTTTCTGAGGGATCCAGAGGCTATTCCTAAGAGCAAAGAAAGCCACACACATGCTGTGTTAATTCTTACAGTTCAGGCATTCAGCAGTTTGGTTTAAGGCAATACACCCCAATAAAACACTTCCTGAATTACAGAAACAAGACAGATAATCCAGGAATACGCTCTCCTTTCTTGTGGAACTAAATTCTTTGTATACAAGATAATCCTTGCAGACGTATCCAACACTGAGATTTGAAAAAGACAGTTTTATAAAACAAGAAATAGCCAATGCTGTGGAAAAGGAAGAATGACTGACCAGTTTGTTTTCTGGTTGCTGAATGAATTCTTTCAGTTGCTTTACAGTAGCCAGTCTTCGGTCTCTGTCGTCTTCCCGAGTAATCCTCCGCAGAAGATTTGACAGTCGAGACTCGTCAGAATAAGACAACGGTCGCTCTGAAAAATGCAATTATTCCTTTTTTCCTACCTGTACTGTCCAATATGTTTATGTGTGAAAGCAGTAAATCATAAGAGTCATTTGAGAAAACCAAAATAAACACTGAGTGTTTTAAACTTTCATAAAAAGAAAATTAAATGTAAAATCTAATTTAGCTACTGAAATCTTTCATTACTTTATGTGGACAGCCCAGTACCTGTTTTGAACTCACTGAGAACTAAGCAGAACTAAATCAGACTAAGTCTGACTTCTACACAAAAACCTGGACTTAGTTCCCTTTTACATAAATGGAGCTAAAAAAAAAGTGGTGTGGGGTAAGATTAACTCAGACTTCTGACTGAATAAACAAAAATAATTCAATAAATAATATTTAGAGAAAACCTTGTGGAAAAAATAAGATGATTGCTGAAGCAAAGAACCAGATTTAAGTTCAAGCAACTACGAAGAAACAGTATTTTCTCTCTGATAGGTAGGAGGGTTCTGCTTCAAAAAGGAAAATACATCTGCTCTTCCTTCATTGAGGGACAAAAATCCCCCAGTGTGAAGAGGGACCTGGCTGTTCACTTCAGCAGACCATAACAGGGGAGAATGAACACCTTCCTAAACTTCCTAACACTTCATTAAACTTGGCCAATAGCACGATACCAGAGAGGGGTCACAACACAGTTTACCCATTTTAGGGACAAATTACCTATGAATTCATACAAATAATTTATTTCCCTCATTTACAAAAAGGAAACAAAATTTCTTTCAATAAATTTAATGTTAGATGTTCCATGGTGGTGGCTCCAAATCAGAGGACTCATGGAACACGATGAGGTTTTCTGAGTCAACATGACTTTAATGAGAAAATCCAAGACAGTTACAGACAGTTTTTTGCTCTACTCTGCTAGACAGTAGTCATCTGATATGACTAAAGCAGCTTTGCCTTTATTCAGCTAATAACTAATCTACATTGGCATTACTCCCCAAGAGTGTCAGCTAATTGTCAAGTCATAATCACAACTTTAAGAAAAAAAAAAACCAGAAGCAAAAAGCACTAACCAAGAACATGACTGAAGCTACACTAATCAAAGCACTAGTTAACCCACAGAAGACTATTTTTAAAATTGTTTAATGAATATATAACCAAGAAAACATCAAAGAACTTAAAACCCAAAATCTTGTTGCAACATAATCCCATTGCATTTTAAAGAAGGCACGAAAAACCAAAACGGTTTGCTGAAATCTACAATAATCAAAGACAGTCAAGTTCAAAAGGAGAAACTCTTGAAATCTGACATCTCAAGGACAGAAAACATACAAGTCACAGGCAGCAACTTCAGTCATCCAAAATGATATATCCTAACCTTTTAAGGATTAAAGAGATGCTCACATACTCAAGAGAACAGTCTGAATTAACTATTATTTAGTACTGGCAGAAAGTTTTTTTTATTTGAAGAGTTTTCCATTTCCTCTGCATAGACATAAAAATGGGATTATAAAGTCTGAGTTTAACTTACTCCTAAAATCACATTTTTGAAACAGTCATGTCACCACTTACACCTCAGTTCTTCCACCTGCAAAGCACATTAAACATTCTTTTTTCTCCTCTGAAATATTAAACCTTGAGAAAAAACAGTTCTCATGTTTATAACGTGTCTGGCACAAAGCATGCAGCTTTCACCAGCAGCTCAACTACTACTTATACTAAGTGATGCAATAAGTGACAGTGCTTAGTCATAAAGTTTCTATTTTCATTCAAAAATGCTTGGAATAACTTTTTGCTTTTTTTTTTAAACTATGACTCAAATCTCAAATAGTGGGAAGAGTGAAGCCTTCTTCCTCAAAAACACAAGCCCAGCATTCCTGCACCCTCTTGAAACTCCAAATTTTCTCTTGCTGCATCTCCCAAGACCTTGCCCACATTCTTAGGATGCTTCCAGCTCCTCCCTGGCCTCTACTCCTCAGCTGAGCAAGAGGGAGCAGGAGCAGTGCTGGGCTCAGGAGGACACACAGGGTGACTGAGCTGGCAGGAAGGGATCACTGCTTGTCCTGCAGCCCAGGGAGAACAGAGAATCACTGAGCTGCTCCCAAGCATTGCTGCTCTTCCCACACTAGGGCTCATTCATTACCAACTTTTTACTTAGGCATCCATTTGCAACAAACCCAAAGCAAGTTCTCCTTCTTAGAGGTGTCTTTGCCAAATCTGGCTAATCTAAGTAAGGGTTCAAAAGCCATCTAAAAGAAATTGAAAGATTGACAGCCTAGGCCAGGTAGCTGACAGATCTGCCAAACCAACGGAGGGAGCCTCAGCACAGGGAACAGTAAAACAAGATAACAAAACAAGTTTACATCAACACCATCTAATCATAGATCGTAAAAAATAAAACCCATACAGACTGCCCAGCCATAGTGAACTTCATTTCATATTCTGAACACAAGAAATGTTGCCAAAAGAGAGAACCTCTTCCTGAAAACCAGTGACGCCCTTACCCTGTGTTTTCCTCATGTCTTTTGTGGCTAAAGCACGATTCCCATGCGGAACACTGGTAAAATCAGGATTGGTCACATTGTTAACTCTCAGCTCTTGCCCCAACGACTTCCGACCATAAGTATTTTCCCCAGATCCTCCATTGACACTGTAGCCACCTGTGGACAAACCAATGGGACATTAAAACAGCTTCTCAGACCACGGATTCAGCAGGGTGGTGAGTAGTGAGTTATTCAATTCATATGCAAATCATCAGCTCTATGCTTCAGCTTCCTTTTTCACTCACTTCCACATGCATCAATGTTTTGTTATATCCTGTAACTTTCCAGGTCACAGATTTAGAATCTCGTCTTTTTTTTTAAGTACATGAAAAAACCACTATTGCCATGAAGTTTAACATCAATTTTGTTGCATTTAATGTTTTATTATTATTACTTTGACAAGAAAGACTTTGTAAAATATAAGGTGAAACTGCTAGTATACATGGCTAGATACTTTCACTTATTTGCTCCTTTTTACGCATGAAATCTCCATCCTGTTTTTGCTATGAATCCACCACACAGGCTAAGTAAAATGGCCAAAAAAGTTTTTGAAAAAACAAATATTATCTGTTTGCACAGATTGAACAACTCTCCTTAAACATGAAAAGGTCAATATTTTCACTAATACTGGTATCATCCTTAATTAAACTCAATCCTACATTCTCCCACTTAAGATACATTTTTGGTAACAACATAAAATGAAAATAAAAGCATCACTTTGAGTAATTAAATTGATCTTACTCCTCAATCCACAAGAATAAACATACTCAAATGTTAAGACTGGAAATTTTCCAGCCCACCACACCACTTGGAGCAGTAGGTTCTTCCCCTCAATACTGCAGAGAAGTGAAACTGTCCCCTGAGCCTGCCCAATCCTTCAATGTATTAGAGCTCACTTCCAAGGAAGATTTCTAAAGTGCCTTCCTTGTCCAAGACAGGAAAGAATCAACGAATAAAATTAAACAATTAATCCCACAACAACAAAACATATGAAAGATTTCTTTCAGAAAAGATATTTCCACAAGTCCACCTGATAAAAGAGTAAGTTCAAATGTTGAGGTGAACCTGGACCTCAGTAGATGCAAAGAATGTTTCTTTGAGGCAAAGCTTTTGCTAAAAAGCAGGTATTAACTACCAGTATACATTTGTGCATTCATATACACATGGGGCTACCCCACCATTAAAGAAAACCCTGTGCAAAGTCTCACTTGTAATTAGTTAACTACAAATACAGTAAAGATAGTTTGTGTCTATTTAGATTTACAACATTACTTTTTACAGCTCAGTTTTTAAATATAAACTAGCAAACGTGCCACCTTGACATTATTTTGCCAGAACAAACCAACACTGCCCTATGAAGGAAATAACTTCTAACAGCAATTAATGTATTTGAGCCTAATCATAAGAGTCACATCCTTTGAAGTTTTCAAACCTGAAAAATTTCCATAAATTCTCAATTTGTAAGTAATTCTTATTATCAACATCAGAAACTGGGAGGAGGTGGGTAGGGGGTATATGAAAGCCAGGACAGAAAAATCTCAAAATGAAAATTCCATGCTGGCAGACTCCAAAAGATGAACTGAAAAATCCTAGCAAACAAAGAAACTATTCTGCATCTGCAAGCTTACAAATTTCTCCAATAATAAAAATGACCTAGAGATACCTGGAACTTGGTTTTATAGTCAGAATATCCCAATCACCTCTTTTCAAGCCACACCTGAAGAAAACAGCACGAAGTGCTGAGCTAGCAGAGACATGCCCTGTGAGATACAGGGCTGCAGGGAGAGCCAGGTACATTTCTCTTCTCAAACGGTGCTTTCCCAGCAACTTCACAAACTACCTCCCTGAATTGTCCAAAACTCACTATTTCACTGCACTGCCAGCACACTCTTTAAATACTAGCACCCTTCAAATTGTAAGAACAACCTCCTATGCCTGTCTGTGTTAAAGGCAGTACAACATTCCATGTTAGCAGACAGACAAATACACCCACTTCCTAAGCAGCTTCTCTACTGAAGTAAAACAAATCTTAAGGCTCTCAAACTATGCTGATAAACATGCTTCATGCTTCTGCCACCTACTAACACTACCTTCTACTTATAAAAAAATTAATTTGCATCCATCTGTAACTTCCCCTAAGATACAGCAATTATTTGCAGTCAGTTACAGGCCAGAGAAATGGGGCGAGTTCAGATACTTTTTAGGTTCCTGAACAAAAACTCCCACACTACAATTTCTGTGAGATTTTTTTTTTTTTTTAGTCTGGCCTGCCTGAGGATTTACATAGTCAAAAACTAACTCTGCAAGTAATAAATCTGCTAATTTGATCTCTGTATTTGGCAATTAAAGAAATAAAAAAATCAGAATATAGATTTTTCATAAATACATGAAAGTCATGATAGCTCTTTTCTAGAGATAGTATTTCCATCCTAAAAATAAAAGTAAAAAAACAAAACCAGTAAAAATATATGAATCACACATCACACCATTTATATGAAATCAGACTGAGGTACATGAAAGTAGAAACTGCCATTAATGATAAAAATAGAGATCTGAGTACTAAACAAAGATTCCAGTTTGGTGCAGCAAAGCTACAACAGGCAATAGATCAGTCTAGCAGCCTGTTTAATCCAATACCAGAAGTACTAGAGACTATTCAGGAAGAAATTGCAGCCTGAAGACCAGACACATCCAGAATACTATTCTTCAGAAAAAAACACTTATTCTGTTAACACATCAGGTCTTCCCTTGCATTCTTCTCCTAAAGCAACTCCATATTCTCCTCAGTATTCACATCAACCACAACATTTCTTTGATCCCTGACAAATGTCCCAAAACAGTGATACTGTGGCAATGCAACAATTCAGTTCACTGCCTTTTACTGGGGGAGGGGAAAAAGAAAAACCAAACCAAAACAAAAATTTCTCCAGCATTTCAGTTTACTGCTTTCCCTGAATGTCCCCTCACAATCACACATGAAAAGCAATCTGTGTACCTTTTTCTTCATTCTGTATGTCAGTGTGGACTCTGATATCATCGTGTCTTTGCCGAGACACCACAGCTGAATTTGAGGGTTGTAATCCATAGGAGGCAGAACTGCCCCGATCTCTGGATGAAGAATATTTTAAATTGTCCTGGTCAGCTGATGCACTGTCAGTTCTACAAAGAGAAAAATATTTTTTTTTATGTAGGGATATGATAGGAGTGGGATTCACATTCACTTACAAATACAACACATTTAAATGACAATCCCAAATGTACTTCCCTGTGTCAAAAAAGTTGTTTGTCTAACCTGTTGCTTAAAAAGTGACCTTAAATTCACATTAGCGTGGGAGTTGACTAATTATCACAGCAACATGCAAAGGAAATGCATTCTAGTGTGCCAGTGCCTTTTCTTATGACATTCTCAAGTCTCTTTTCAGTTGGATGTCTGTACAAAGTAAAAATTACTTCCCAGAGGTGATAAATAAAATACAACTAGGTCTGGATGATACAGTGCCTACCACTTGTGAAAGTCATCACTAATCACAGATGAACATTTACATAATATGCCATGGGTCTTCATAAACCCTCTTATTAGATGGAAGAATGTAACGGATTATTAGCCCAAAAATCACATACTAAGTTTTTACAAAATAAAAACTGCAAAGCAAGGAAAGCAGGCTTTACTGTGAAAAAACTGAACGGTAAATTAAGAGCTGTGATCCTTAAGTGTAAAAGTCTGCAGATAAAAGGCAAGTTAAAAAAAATCTGCATTAAACCACTCGTATCAGTAAACTGATACAGCCCACACAAAACTTTCAAGGAAAAATACTGAAATTATGAAATCAACCCTTCTCCCTGGACATATTAAGTGGTTTAATTTTTAAAAATACAGGACTTTAAAAAACTTGTGTGTATGAGACTTCGGAACATAAACACAACCACTTTAAATGCACTCTTACAAGCAATGATGGGGGGTTGACATTAAAATAAATAAAGCAATACCCATCCAAAGGGAGAATTAGCAGAATTCTGCTCAGTGCATCCCTATCAACTGAGGGACTACACATGTTCTCAGCTAACCCCACTTCCCACAGGACAGCCTTTGAATGCTTTGTAAAATTTTCCATTGTGGTAAAATACACGAGCCTATTGTTTCCCAGGGAAAACCCACACACTCACTCATCCTGGCTTCTGGAACAGCTATCTGCAAGCTAACCTGCTCACACTTTATCACCAACTAAAAGGCGAATCCAATTTTAGTAAAAAACCACATAATTGTTCTCCTGAATATCAATTTAAGAGTCAGTAACGTCCACTGACAACACTGTTCCAACTACTAGTGTGTCCTCTCTCTCCAAAAAGGCTGTTTAGTTTTTCTCTTGGTATACAAAATGAAACAGACTTCTCAAAAATTATCTCATTCCATCAAAAGTATTGAATATGATTTGACTAACCAATTTGTCTGACTGAAGAGAGCATGGCTGAGAGCAATCAGTTTAAAAAAGAAAATCTTTATCTAGAAAAAGAAAAACAGATCAATCAAAAATATGCTGTTACTTTAGTAATATGGAAGCCTTGAGAATTTTTGTCCAAGAAACTTGCCACAATCTGGTGTATACTGTTCATTATGTGTAGCTTTTTCAGAACAACCCTGCCATATGGACATTATTTTGAGACAAAAGCCACTTAATTATTCTATTTGATTTTATTTCCAAGTACAGGACCTCCATGAAAGATTTACTCCAAGACAACTCTACTGTGTGAGCTCTACTATTGTCCAAGTCAGTTGATTTTACTTGCTTATTTGCTGTAATGCAGATAAATTCTTCATTACTGAAATTCTTATCAGTAAAAAGCCTACTTTTGCTGCTTCTCCTGTGTTGAGAAAATACAAGCGGCTGTGTTTTCTATTCATGAAATAACTGATTAACTATCTTCCTACCACAATTCTGCAATCTTCATTGATGGACATCTACCTGCCAGCACAGTAGCATTTTAAATCACCTCTTGATTCCGTGTCACTCCCTGCTTAGGCAGTAGCTCACCAATTTCATTCTGTGCCATGATGGGCATTATTAGAAGGGAGTATCAGGGAAAGGTATCACATATACACATCCTCTTCTTTTTCCACAGGTATACTCCAACAGACATTTTGGGGTACAGGATGTTGAGCTAGCTAAACCCTTGGTCTGATTTAGTATGGCTGCTCTTGTATGGAAAACGATCTGCACTCCAAGTTTCTTCTGCTTCCCACTGACACACTTCCATCTTTAATCTTTCTCACATCTCATTCTCCTCCATCTTCACATTAAAAACAAAGGTTTTTACATTACAAATTTCAGCTCCTCCATTTCACCAAAACCCAAAAAAACTCTTTGATCTCACACCTTCCCAAGCTCATCAGTATGTTTAATACAAAAGTGAAAAGTGATCAAGAATTATGGCTGCAACTCCAGAACTGAACCCATTCCTGTTCGGCATCTCCCACATGCAGTCCACTGAACTTCTTCCCAAGGTTTCCATTGATGTTTTCACAAAGGCATCTTACAACTGATCCTGCATCTCATTCTTTAAGCTGCCTTCAACATCACTACTTTTCTCTCTCCCTCCTTATCTCAGTCTTTGCTCTCCTCTCTCTCAGCTACTCCTGAGTAGAAGTCTTATCCATTTTCACCCTGCATGACTCTACACCCATTCTCAGGTGATCATAGCAAACACCTCCAACACCTCTATGTTGCCAACTTTTACATCTCTCACCTGTGCAAACTAAGGTTTCAGCCTATTTCTAACAAACGTTTTACAGGTACCTTGCTGTACATGCAAGCACAGAAGAAACAGTCCCTTTTTGAACTTTCCCTCTACACAGCACCTGCTGCTATCACCTGTTTGTCATTCACTGCCTGGATCCATCATCATGATCAGACAATTTCCACAGTGAGTGCTTGATTTTTGCAAAAGACAGGCCTCCGCCCTTCACAGCCATGTGAAAAGCACTGCTCTGAACAGCACTTCCCTGGACCATTTGGTCTAATAGGTTTCTTTGCTCCCTGCCACTATCTCCCAACCTGTCTGAATTAAAGACGGGATACTTACTTGTTCTCAGTTACAAACTTCCAGCCAATATGCTCTCCTGCTTAGGACACAAGTTACCTGGAAGGACACTGTATTTTACTGTCTTGTCTCATCAAGTCTAGATACATGAGGACCAGGCAGTAACTTGGTCTGGTCAGCACCATGCTAACTGAAATTAGTAACTCATAACCCTGACTTATGTTGTAGGAGAACAACACAGGCCATTTTCATGATTTCAGTACAAAAACCTAATAGGACGCTCTTGGAAATTTGTTCAGATGTGAAAGATGTTGTTTTACACTTTTTCACATCATCCCCTGCTAACCTACATTTATGATAGGAGAGAGAGAGAGGTCTTGTTAATTAAAATCTTATCTTCCTTTTCACACTTTCACCTAAGAATGCCATGGTGCACTCTGCACTTGCTAACCTGCTACCCTGCACTCACACTCCTGCATTTTGCTCCCAAAGGGCAGTACTGCTTGTTTCAGTACATAATTAGCCCTCAGCACTCTAATTAACTCTGTTCACACACATGGCCTGCACACTGAAGTGATTTTATTTTTTGCCCCATGAGTTGTAGCAGGGAAAATGCAGTGAGATCTGTTAAACAATGAGAAAAGAAAGTAAGAAGGTCTAGACAGCTGCAAAGACTAGGAGAAGGGGTAACAAGATCTCATCAAGCCTTCTCAAAAAACCCTTCACTGTTCTCTGTCACATCCACCCAACATCTGTCTACCACGTTTTCGTGCTGCCGCTCACTGAGTCTGGTACCCGGCAGTGCACAAACTAACACGCCTCTGTACATCAGGACAGCCTCCTCCTCTGTAACACACAGCTCCAGCTGTACACACTGTTAGAAAACCAGTTCAGGTGCATCTGATGTATGGCTGCATCCCCACACACACACAAAAGGTCTAATTTTAATTAAAAACTACTTTTCCTTAAAAAAGGCTTTGCACTCCAACTTTCAGTTTCACATTCTTTTCACAAGCCCGAGTGCTGATTACCAAGAACCGAGAGGAACCCGGACCTACTAATGAAAATCAATCTAGTCACTTTTACACATGCAAAAAACCGACTTGAAAACAATCCATCTGATGATACAGCCATGTATCAGCAGTACCTTTTTTTGCCTTTAAGAACTTGTAACAACTACAATTACTACGGCTTTCACTACTCACTTCCTTCACCTCTTCCACGCCCAGCAAGAAAGCATTTACTGGCAGTATCACCTGAAGTAAATGAAACCAACAGCCAGCAGAAAGGGGAAGAAAAAAATATGTGGGTATATTTGTGTTGTGGAGTTTGTCCAAGATCATATTTCAAATTATAAAAGAAATACAGACTGTCAATTTTATATAACAGATCTCCTTTCAATCATGGATGTGAATCACTTTTAAAAATTAGTTAACATAAAATCAGCAGACTGATTTAATCTCTGCACTGCCCTTAAATTCATAGTGTAGACTCAGGTTTCCCATCACCAAACTTTCTGAGATATAAAAAAATGGAGCACTGCATGTAGATGAAAATGTGCTGTGCTTTGGTTTCTGATTCCGGGTATTCCCCACCATTTAAAAAAGTAACATTTAAAGGAAAGGATAAATTCAGAAAAGTGTCAGGACCAGTGCAGAAGTTTTGGCTATTTCTTAGCAGAGGCTCTTGATCACAGTGTGATGGAAATAGAATGAGGCCCTATCCCTTAGGCCGCCACACTTTCCCTGGTGCTCCCAGAGCTTTGGTTCTGCTGTGGCTTTGTGGACAATTATTTTGGCAGCCCAGGTCACACAGCTGTACTAGAGAGCTAAGGAAGCACCAGACTACAGGGAATACACCAGAGCCACACACGCAGGTAACTTCTTAAACCTGCCTTATTACCAGGAACACATTTCTGCAGCTACACTCCTACTTTCACCCCTAACACTACTGAACCCACTGTAGGCAATACTACATTGGATAAAATCAGCTTTCTAACCCTAATAAAATGTATTTTTTAGATAGAACTCACAACAAATTCATATATTCAACCAAAATGCACTTACAGTAGTCATCTGCTGCAAAGACACATCCAATTTCTTCCAGGTGGAAAGGTCACAAGTTAGGGCCCAGAATTACAGAATGCAGCCCAGAAAACTGAAGTGAACAAGTGGGTGAGGACTGAGAGACCAGTCTTCTTAATTCTCTCCCCCCAAAAAACAGATGCTCTAAGAAAATGTCACATATGAGGTTCATAAATTCTTAAGTGAGGAAAAAATAGTAAATTATGTGACCAAGAATTTCAATCACAGAAGAAATTAGAATTTAAATAACCATGCCCCATACACCATTAAGAATTGAACAGCCTCAAGCACTGGCCACAGAGGCTGTGCTGCTAACTGTTCAAGCAAAAGGAAAGCTTCTTTCACAATAAATGCCAAAGTGACCCTCATATTCACCCAATTTTTCTAGTCCAAACTGCATGGGACCATTACCTGTCAATATATTCCCAAGCATGTGCCACTCTGTTCTCTACTGAAAAGTTTGTAAGTAGGGTCCCATGCTGTGTAAACTTCCAAAAACACTAAAAAAAGCCTCAAATCCACGTATTTTTTAAAACATCTAAGAAACGCCAAATTTATTTCAGATTTCTACATTACAATTTTGATGCTGAAAACAGCAAGGCTGAGCAGTACAGCAAATACACTGGCATGAGATACATTAGAAATAACTAAGACCTGAAATACACTCTCTACATCTTAAAAAAGTCAACAGATGCTAAATTTCACTAAAAAGTGCCAGGTGTAAACACACACAAAGCCTTACAACATATTTTAAGAAGGCTTGGGTGAGAGCGTATATAGATCAACTATTGTCCCGAGATGTAAAGACAAAATTTTAAAAAATATATAAATAAAATAAACCTATGTAGTATGATGCTAACCCGCAAAAAACTACGAATACTCCTGCAGCCTCAGTTCTCCCCTGGCTGTGTTCCAGCTGAAGAACAGGCTGAAAATGCGGGAGCCGAGCCCACAGCCGCTCCCCCGGCAGCGCAGCCCCCCGCCCGCCCCGCGGCCAGCAGGGCCAGGGGCGCTGCCCGCAGCCGCACACCGGCCACCGGCCGCACTCGTTACAGGCCGCAGGTCCGGGGGGAGCCGGGCGCGCTCCCACCCCGCCGAGCGCTGCCAGCCGCGGCCCCGTCCCGCCGCCTGGGCCCGCCCGCCCTCCCGCGCTAGGCCCGGCCGCCAGGAAGTGGCTCCGCCGCCGCCCCGCTCCCCCAGGCCCGGCGGCGGGGCCCGGCCGAGCCGCCCGGCCCGCTCGCACAGCCCCGAGCNCCGCTCGCACAGCCCCGAGCCCGCGCCCCCGGCCCCAGCCCTGCCCACCTGGGTTGCCAGTCATTCCAGCCCCGCGGGTGGTAGTGCTGCCTGCTGCCGGTGCCGCTCAGCCGAGACCCCGGGGCTCTGCGGCTCATTACCTTGCCCGAGACGGCATGGCCGGCCGGGCAGCGGCGCGGGACAGGGCGGAGGAGCAGCAGGAGCAGGAGGACGCGGGCGGAGAGGCGCGGGCGGCGGCTCCTCACTCGCGCTCCGCGGGCGGTGCTGCTGTCTCACAGCGCAGGGAGGGGACGCGGCCGCCGCGGCTGCTCCGGCTGCTGCCCGGGCGCGCGGCACGCCGGGATGGCGGACATGAGCCGCCCGCCCCTCCGCGGGGCACGCCGGGAGGGCGGGCACGGGGCGCGGGGGCGGCGGCTCCGCCTCCGGCAGCCGCGGGACGGGATCCCCGCCCGGGGGGTCCCCGCTGCTCTCCGCCCGCGCCTCCCCCGGGAGCGGCTGGCCGGCGGCGGCACCGCCCCGGGCCGTGAGAGGGCTGCCAGCCGCCGGCACTGCGGGCAGTCGGTGACAGCCCCTCTGCTGCCAGGGGAGCCTGTGCGGGAGGGCAGCCAGGGCATCCCAACGCCACCGGCGTGAAGGGATCGCGGAATCCCTGGGGTTGGAAAAGACCTCTGAGATCATCGAGTCCAACCTCTCTGCGAACATCACGTCAACACACACACCACGTCAACTGTACCATGACACCGAGTGCCACGTCCGGTCTTTCCTTAAACACCTTCGGGGACTGTGACTCCACCACCGCCCTGTTCAGCCCATTTCAGTGTCTAATCCTTCGTAATATCCAATTTAAACCTTCCCTGGGCACAGTTTAAGACGATGTCCTGCCGTCCTGAGGATAAGGGTATCCTGGGCCCGTAGAGCACCCTGGCACCCTGAGGAGCCCCATGGCAGGAGGCGGAGGCTCCCAGTCCCCGGCTGTGAAGGGAGCCAGGGGATCCCGGACCCAAGTCCCAAGGGGAGCCAGGGGATCGCAGACTCCGGGTCCTGAGGGGAGCCAGGGGATCGCAGACCC
>WBND01000983.1:212177-228091 GCA_013398595.1 Tychaedon coryphoeus | reverse complement strand
TGACGGGAGCCAGGGAATCGCAGACCCAGATCCTGAGGGGAGCCAGGGGATGGCAGACCCCGGGTCCTGAGGGGAGCCAGGGGATCGCAGACCCCGGGTCCTGAGGGGAGCCAGGGGATCCTGGACCTCCGGGTCCTGAGGGAAATCAGGGGATGGCGGACCCGGATCCTGAGGGGAGCCTCGGCCCCCGGCGTTGCGGGGCCGAAGTTTCCAAGGCGTGAGGGGAGCAGGGGCCCACGAGCCCCGGAAGCAGCCGGGGCTGTCAGGACCTGAGCGGGGCTGGAGGGCGGACTCTGCCCTGCTGCCGTCTTCCCCTTTCCCTCTGCACGGGTCTGCCTGTGCTGCCCCAGGCCTCGCTGGAGTCTGCAGGGAGCTGTGTCCCTCCGAACGGAGCAGATCCTCATCCCCACGCTTCTCCCCATAGGACACGCTGCCCGTGCATGAGTGACGGGGAGTCTGATGTTCAACATCCATCAGCAGAAGGCTGACCAGACCCACATTAAACACTAACTGAACCTCTAAGGTTTCCCCATCTTCCTCACAGGAAGCTTCTAAAATGCATTTCAAAAGCAAAATAGTGTCTTTCTAAGCCCGGATACGTTTCCGTGTATCTCCATGGTTATCCATGCTACCCTCCAAAGCTGTCTTCACCGTTGCTGGAAGGGCATTTGATGCGCACTGCAGGCAAAGCCTTTCTATTACCAGGAACGCAGACAATTCTGAGGAGAGAAAGATGATCTCCTCCATTTCGTAGATATTCTAAGAACATTCCCCCCAAAAAAGGTGTGTACACAGTGTCTGGCATATTTTTATTTCCCCTGCAACACCTGGAAACTTCCGTTAGCTGATTTGTTGAGCCCAATTCCTGACAGCAGAATATTCCTTAGTTATGAAAAATCGTAATAATTTGGTCAGATATTCAGCAAAGAGACATGAGTGCATCAAAATCTTTTTTTAAATTGCAATATCCGAGGCTTGAGACCACTGCAAGACCTGAGGAGACTTCTGAAATTCTCCTGGGCCTATTTCCATATTAGAAATCCTCTTCATATGCCACGGTTCTGTTGGAGTCTTCCCTCAGACAGATGGCATCCTGCCGCCTCCCTCGGACTCTGCTGGGCAGCCCTCATCCTGTCCTGTTGCCTTGCAGTCAGTTAGCAATGCCTGCAAGACACAGAGATTTCAAAATCAATTTCAGGACAAAAGGAAAAAAAATTGTATCACAAAGCTTCATCACAAAAAAATGCCACTTTCATGCAATGACCCCTGCCCATCAGTTTTTCAAATGATGTGCATTTGTGTATCTTAAGTAAATTAGTTTGCAAAACAAATCAATTCCATGAGCCATAACAGATTTTTTTTTCCCCATCCTTTATAATTGAGATGGACATCCAGAATTCCACAATCTGATGCAAAATTATTTTCTGTAAGCATAGCAACAATACCTGCTGCAAATTTGCTGACCCTTCCCAATTAAGACAAGCAGATTCTCTGCCCAGTGGTGCAGCAGGTGATTCTTTCAGTTTCATTACTGACTAGCATCCCAGTGGTAACAAGAATCACTTGAGGGACAAGGTAATAGTAGCAGTGTATTTTTAACTAGACTTCAAATTAATTCAGCAAGGGGAGGCGAGAAAGCAACCTGGATGATCAACAACTGCCTGCGTCCCCCAAGAATTTAAGAACCACTGATTCAGTGTTCAGTAGAGTAAATTTTGTATCAGAAATCCTGTATTCTAGTGGTGAATTTGCTGCAGTCTGTGTGGTCTAATGCAGATCCCTCTTCAGAGTGCAGTTGTCTCCATTTGTAAAATGGATCAGTGATGTTCAGCTTTCTAAACTGCTTTTGTGCATAGCCTTAGCACTGTAAAATATTATGTAGCAGCTAAAATAAAAGATATTCTAGGTTTGTTTCTACAAAGATGATTATATTGTGAATTATAAATAGTATTAAAGATATCCTTTTAAAAGCTCATCAAGATTTGTGAGATAGAATAATAATTATTCCTATAGCATTTTCTCAGTAGCAGATTTCAATCAGCCAAAGATGGATAAGGCCATTCAGACATCACACTAGGAATTTAGAAACCCAGGGGAGATGAGGCCAGGATTTTCAAAGCTGCCTTCTAAATTTCAGTCCTCAAGTTTGGAAGTTGGATACTGATTAGCCAGCACAGACATCAGTAGGAGCTGTACATTCTGAAGTCTTGCTAAAAAGATAAAGTGTTTAAATATGGACCCTCTCAAAATATAAATATATGTACTTAAAAGACCTGCATTAAATTTAAGAAAGAGTCAATGACACTTGTGGAGAGATGTGCCCTGTGTCACTCCTGGGTGTATGCTCAGTCCACTCCATCACACTGCCCACATCCATCCTAATGCACAACTCTGGAGTGACAGACACTGTGAACCACATTTTTCCTGCTTTATAATTCATGCTAATGATTTCTTGACTGAATATATCAAAGAAAGCTGCATTAATCTGGGTGTTATTTTTAGTTGGAATGAAGTGCAGATTGTATATATTTAATGTGCCGAAATAGGGTGGTAAGCACCATATTGTGTCTTTTACCCGTTGCTAATTCATTTCCTTACTAAGCAGTGTGTCTGAAGAAACCAGCATGTGCTGAGGATTGCAAGTCACTCCTGGCCCTTGGCTCTCTCTGATCCATAATAAAGCTACAGATTGAGAGATAAACAATCACCAACCACGAGAGGGAAAGAGATGCTATTTCCTCTCGTGGAAATAGGACAGAAGCCAAGGAGCAAAACAGTATTTAACTAGAGAAGTACGAATCACCAAGATTCTGAAATCTTTCCTCTTAAAAATTAGAAAGAATTCCTAGAGGAGTTACTCCCTGTACCTGCCAATTCTATTGTTTTGATGGCAGAGTCCAGTTTCTATCAATAATCAACCAAATTCTCAGTTGAATGGCCCCACAGACTAATTTCTGGGCATAGCAGCCTCAGAGCACATGTGACGTGGCCAATCTGTGCAGCACTGAGAGCGCAGGGTGTCAGGAACACGCTGTCCTCACAGCTCCCACGCGTGCCCAGGAGCTCCCCCAGGACTCCCACTGTGCTCTTCATTAAAAACCTGGGCAGCTACAAGGATCTACCCAGGTCTCTGCCTGCCAGGGACACTGTCCATCAGCAACAAATGCTGCAGCCCCTCTTGAGACATACCTCGTCTGATCTCAAACTGGAATTTTTCCTTATCCATGTATTTCCTTATCTGTGTATTGATACAGAAATTCAGCGTACAAGTCACAATGCATATTGAACCATTCGTTCACTGCCAGTTTTGTGTCGAAAATAATTTTTGTGTAAAAAAGTCAATATTTTGTTTTGGAATTCCAATTTGAATATCAATAAAAATCATATTTTACCTTCTTTTATGTGTACAAGGACTAAGGAAACACTGTTTTATTTTTTCTGAGTATTTATAAAGCCACTCTGAATTTAAGTGGGATAGCACATGCAACCATCTGCTCCATTTCCTCAAGGTCCTTTAGAGGATATCTTTTCCCGAACAGTATTCCTCTACAACAGAGCAACAAATATGAGACATTAAATTTCTTAGAATTTGCTCTCCCGAATTTCCTTATGATTCTTACATCTTTAAGGCATTTTACATACCCTAGGTGAGATGTACATCTCCTAGCATTATGTACAGTATCTGAGTAAATATCTGAGTTCCTATCACAGACACCACCCTATCATATATTTATTACATCATGGGCTACATTAGTCCTTGTTTGTGTGTATAAGCTGTTTCTTCATATTCTGTTTATTAACAGTATGTTTTTCTGTTTATTAAGTGTATACTTCCTTTAAAATCCTAGATATTATTTACATATTACCAACAACAGTTATACATAATATACAAACTGAGCACTTCCATATAAGTGACAGGTTTCTAAACAAGTAGTTTTTGCAGTAATTTCAACCTGACAAATACATAACCTAAACCAGTTTCAGGTCTTGACATATTTAGGTACTAAAAGTCCAAGGAAAAATAGTAGAAGAGTAATTTTTTTGCCAATACAAGCAGTCATATCTGTTAAATTTCAGCCAGGGTAAA
Source organism: Tychaedon coryphoeus (assembly GCA_013398595.1). NCBI lineage: Eukaryota > Metazoa > Chordata > Aves > Passeriformes > Muscicapidae > Tychaedon > Tychaedon coryphoeus. The sequence continues at coordinate 224,004 of WBND01000983.1, read as the reverse complement.
AATGGTGAGATAACCCAAAGCAGTATTGTCCATGCTGCTTTCAGGAGAGTGGGAACTGCAGCAATCCTTTTCTGAGTTTTGGAATCCACGCAGAGCTCCTTAGAGGAAAGTCATAGTCTGCCTGCCTGCAGTGTGTTACATAGCTAAACTGACAGCGTTGTAACCACTCAGTTACAAAAATCTTTCAGTGTCTCTGAAAATCAAACTTCGTGGAACAGCTGAATGTCTGATGTGCAGACAGCTCTGACTGAGAACCAAGCGTGCTTTAACTCACACCAACTGCAAGCTGCTCCAGCAGCAGCAGCTCCCTCTCCTCTGCTCAGTGAGACAGCGCTGTCCTGCCTGGGATGTTTTGTTACCTGCAAGCCAAGCATGGCTGCAGATCAGTTCATGGTGCTGCCAGAGCTGGCTGCTCAGGCAGCCGTGGGGAGATTTGTGCTGCTTGCATTATTCCTGAGAGCCTGGGCAGAAGCCTGAGAAGCGCTGCACCCTGCCCGAGGGAAAAGCTGCATGGGGGCTCACGAGCGATTGCACGGTATGAAATGCTGCACGGCGGCGGAGCAGAGCTGGCGTGCGCTGCACTGCACTGCAGAGAAAGGCAGAGCTGCAGCAAGAGGCAGTTCTCTCCCACCACAGATGCCAATAGTACAAGACTATTATGCTGTGAAGCCCTTTTGAAAAATTAATGGTGTACTTGATGCTTCACCTTTCTGGTGAATCTGAGAATTTCCACCTGTTAAAATAACTGCTCTTGCACATAAATTTTCATGCTCTGCAGACCCAAGTTTATGTCATGTTTGTTGAAAGGGTAATTTGAAAGAGACTGCCAGGAAAGTATCGAGCCTTTAGGCATAATAAGCCCAGGGAAATTTGTTTGGATGGCGTAATTAATCCAACTTGTTAATTTAGCTGAGTTTGGTGCTTATGATGATAGTGGAGTGCTATGAAAATGAAAAGAAAAATTGGTCTAAAAGGTGCAGTACAAATAGAAGTGAGACACACAGTAAACTCCCCCAAGGTATTTATCCTTTAATCTTCCCTAATTTTAATTGCTTTTTCTAGGTTTATTTTCCTACCTGTTTTTATAATGTGTTCCAGATCTCAACATTACCTTATCTCTCCATCTTTCCTTGAAGCCTCTGGAAAAGCCTTTGATGAGATCAGTAGAGATGTCACTTGAGTCATACTTCGTGAGACAGCTCGATAGCCGCCCTTTACGAGAGAAAACACAGTAACAGAGCATGAAAGAGAGGAGCCATGAGTCCAGAAAGAGAGATTTAGCAGCAGATTCTTATCTCTCAGAGTTCAGTGCTCTGACCCAGACAGTGCTCTGTGGGACTAATTTTATGTGTGATGTACAACCAGATTATCTGTTAGTTTTGCACACATTTCTGAAGCACCACTCAGGTTTTCTCACAGCCCTTCATTTTTGTGGAAACTCACAAGTTTAGGTGTCGAACCACAAAGCCCGCAATGCGACCAAAATTAATTCCTAGAGGATCCATGACTCATCTGCAGGCCAAGGGACCATGTTAGCTCTACTTTCATATGGAACCAGCTAAAAAGACAAAATATTTCACATTTCTGGATATTTGCATGATAATATGATAACAGGAAAATACTCATCAGCAGAAAAATTGAGTTGGAGAAACTTGTGGGATGAGGATAAAATCGGGATAAACACAGAGAGCAACAGCAGTTTCTCTGGGTCTTCAGCAAGCAGGGTGCTGCAGAGGATGGGCATCCCTGTGACAGCAGTCACTGGCACTATCTAGAGCAAACCCAGGAGGGTTCTAAGTCTCCACAAGAGGAATTGAGGCCCAGGCACTGCTTGGTTGAAATCTCACCTGCATAGTTGTTATTGCATGTTATTTTTGTGAGAAAGGCTGTGTCCGTGTCTGAATAATGACACAATTCAGTCTGAATCAAAGGAGGATAAATTGCCTTTTACTGCCAGATACGTGCAGTGCAAGGGCTCAGTATTCCTTTGAGCCTACGAAAAGCTTGGTGTGGGAGAGCTGTCTAGCATTATGTAAAAGAGAATCTGATTTCCCAAATAACATACGAGCATTGTAACCATCAAATCATCTTCCTGTAGTGCCCTGTATAAATCACTACAATTTGCAGCTTCTCTAACAACAGCCTTACAAACCACAGCTTCCTTCAAAAGCAGCTTTGACTCATCTCCAGGCCAGGGTGAAAAAATAGCATATGGCTTTGTGCATGAAAAGCACACATTATTCCCAGACAACCTGATTTCTGACTTTTTCTCTGATTTTCAAGTTTTGCTTTTTTCAGCCTTCATAAAGTTCTTTTAATTCAATTTTTGCATGTTTAAAGAGAAAACTCCAAGGATTTACTCAGAAATAAGCAAAAGACAGCAGATCTCATCAAGCCCTATTGACATGTTCTTTCAAATTTTTATTTTGTCATACTTCTTAGTCCCTAGTACTTGTGATTTCTCACATAAAAACATATTATTCTTTAAACTTTTTCCGAGTTCCTTCTAACACCACCATCCTCCTTACCCACAGCTCGTGCAGCCAAAGCACTCAGAACATTACAGCCCTGTTAACAAACATGATCAGCCTTTCACTCAGCTAGAAATGTTACACAAATTTACTGTTTTCTTTCATATAAGTTCCTTTAAATTCTTATTTGAGATATTAATTAGGTTGTTTTCAACATTTGGTTTGCAATTATTTGGTTCTTTCAGTTTCTTGAATTTGTTGTTCCACAGTCTCACAGATACGGCGATCCTTCAGAATGAATAAAATTAACCTTGCAATAATCACTAATGCACAAAGATAGTGCTTCATCATGGTGGTTTTTCTTGTTATTTCTGTTCACTGAATATGAAAACAGTCGCTGTTTTGTTCTCTCAGCTCATTCATTCAGATGTTTTTGTAAAACACTGACACTAGAAGCTGCCCTGCATTTATTCCATGTCTGATGTGCCATTAGTTAAACACCTACTCTCCAGATAAATGGAATTTAGCTCCAAGCGTGCAGACCCAGTCCACCAAACCCTTAATGACATGTTTGCAAATCCATAAATCCTGGCTGTAAGCTTTCACCAACACACAGCTGAAGAGAAAGCCAAGCCTTTAAATACCCAGAAGAAAACCCATGATGAGACAAAAAAGTGCCTCTGAGAAATGTAGCCATATGAACCAGAGCTGCACAAGGAATTGCTGTTTGGGCACAGATACCCCTATGAAATGCAATCCCATGTGTGGTGGGTGCATACACACATTTCTATGGATACTAACTGCATCAACATAATTGGCTTCCTTCAAATCTGGGATCCAAGTTGAAAACAACAAATCTGAGTGAAATATACCCTTTACCTTTTGAACTTCATAAGATTAAAAATGGCCCTGAAGCAAATTACAAAGCAGCCCATCACTGCTGAGACACACTGAAATCAGCTGCTCAGGGCAGATTTCTAATGCATGTCCCTCCTCTTTTCCTTCTCCACTGCCTGTGTGTCGGCTGCAGTGTGCTGGCTCCATAATGCAGAGGGGGATTTCGGGGTGCACATCCCACACCAGCCCAGCTCTGGGCTATGCTGAGCCAGCCACAGTGCAGCACATGGAAACAGCCCAAAACATACCAGGGAGATGCACATCAGCATTTTAAAGCAATTTCATGTGCAGCCAACTGATGTTATAAATCAGTGAGCAGAGAGTGATTTGCATAAGTGACAGGGTATGTGTGAATCCTCTGGGTTTCCCAAACCCTACTTCAGTAGAAATCACGTGTCTTAGTAAAATATATAAATTTGTACATTTTTGTTAAATCAATTGATTCACTACTTCATTTTATTTATTTTTTTTATATTCTATTTGCTGGGTTCACCTGTTCCTAGTACCTGTTGAATATTTACGGCTGTGGAGCACTAAGGTGGAGATTTGGAGACTGTCTGGCTACTCACAGATTTCTGGGTACAGATGGACTCTGACTTACACAGGAAGGCAATGGGGTCACTGTCCCCATCTCCGAGCCCTGCTGTGCCCTTCCTGCCCCAGCAGCCAAATGACAGCCTGCGTGCTCCTGAGGTACTGCAGGGCATAGCCTGACATATTAATGCAAACTGGAATTGGGGATTAGGTTAATATGTCAGATTGTGCACTGGAGTGGGGAAACAGGGCAGGGAGCTGGGAACTGCAGCTTCAGCTGCCATCTCAGCATGACCACAGAGCTCTAATTCCCACTTTGGACATGGGACTTAATCATTTCATAGGCCGCCCTATTTTTTTTTTTGCCTGCTTGCTTGCACCCACTTTGGAAGGGACCTTTCCATGGTATTAAGTCCCTGTTGGACCATTTGACAAGGATCCTTTTCCCTTGTGTCTCAGAGGGAAGACACTCTGGTGTGCTGAAACCCACGGATGCAGGCCCTTCAGCCAGCAGTGGCTGCTTTCCTGTGCAGCAGCTCTTGTAAATCCTGAGTGATGACTTCTCTTATGGCACATGCACGGCTTGTCTCAGCTTCCAAACAGTCCCCACTGAAGACACCTTTGTGTAGCCTGCCCTTAGAGCCATGCTGTGTCAGCTTATGAGGGCTCAGCACAGACAGTCCCTGGCATAGCCAGGCTGGACATGCAGGTGAGCAGCCAAAAATTAAACAGCACTCCTTGTTCTGAGGAGTGAGTTATGAAATACACATTCCTTGTGGGGCACTGGGGAGTTGCTAAATGAGTTTGTGATAGTCTCCATAGCAATGGAAAAGCATACTAAGAGGAGAAACCACAAAGAAGATGTATGCCAGAGATACGTATCCTTGACAACAACCCAGGCATGGGACTGGAGAGAGAGCTGCCTGGAGGAGCTAAAGCTGGATCCTCATGTCCTTCTCTCTGAAGTGACTCAGGACATCAGAAGGAGCTGCTCTTAATAAAAGCAACAAGCACCAAGACAAGAATAAATTAAACCACTAACACTGATTTACATGAGTTAGAAATATATGTCTGGGTATATCAGTTCGTTTACATACCTATATGAATCATGTATGAATTTTATATATTCATATGCTGTGAAGTGTTCAAAAATTATCAGTCTTACTCTAGGCCATGCAGCTGTCTCCAGTTCTCCTGCCTCTTTGCCTTTTAAGATATTCTTTAACAACATGATCAAGGAGATTTTTCTTGTAGGACCCATGCCTTGTTCAGCACAGTGGGCAGATGATGCTCACTGAATTGTTGAGTCAATATTTTGTCTTTTCCTTGTTCTTCAATGACTTGCCTCAGGCCTTCTCTATTTCATGCAGTGCAAACATACTCACAAAGATAGAATAAATTCCCTCATGACAATTTCTGCAGCAGTTATTACAGCAACAAAGTTAAATGCTACCAAACTGGAATAATGCTAAAAATATCAGCAAAAAACCCAACAACCAAAAAACCTGCAGCTACAAAGGCAAAAACCAGGAGACAGCAAGCCAAAATTTCTCCAGCTGTGCCACTTACCAGCTTGCCTGCAGCCAACAAATCCAGCTGTTACTTTTGCTCTCATGTCTCTTTCTATTTGCCCATATTTTGATATGTTACTCCAGCCTGGGACTACTGGAAGACTCTCCTCACATCTTGCTGAGTGCTCAGCCCCTTCAGGAGAGCCTGAGATGGCTTTGTGCTCCGTAGAGGAACTACAGTACTTGGGGGGATCTAAAAAAATATTCTTAATTATGTAATACTCAGACAAGCAGGTCATCATTCAGTTTGGTGTTGGGTTCTCCCAGTGAACTTTGGCACTCCTAAGAGATATTGCTGCACGGACATGGGAAAGTAATTTTAAAACAAAGTGTAGGCCCTGTTTTCTTTTTCAATCTGGTGATGAATATTAAGCAAAGTCCATACCATGGTTTATTGACTGAATGGTGAAGGTAAAGCATGGTAGTTTCAGGCAGAGTATCACAACACAGGAAGTTCTGTCACTTTAAATTAAATTAAAATCATAGCTGAGTTGGTAGAGGTATTACTGAAATTAAATCCTATTGTTTCCCTCATCTCGTTTATAATTAAATGAAGTAATTGCTCTTTGATTGTTTAGGTGATTTAAAATTAATTTCATTGTTATCCTACTGCATTTATTAGCTGACAGAGGCAAATCTCCCAGGACCATTGAGTAGCTCTGGCCGTGTTCCTCCTCCCTCCCTCCTTGCTGACTCTTCCCTGCCTTGGAGTTTGCAATATTCCCTGGCAACCAGGAAAAGCCCGTGAATTCTCCTGCAGCAATGTCAGCAGAGAGGACTTTACAGTTTGCTGCCAGCAGTCAGCTTTTAAGAAAGTGAAGAAGGAAAAAGAAGGAAAAGGCAAACCACAGTGAGTACCTGGGGCTCAGCAGGCTCCAGCCCTGAAGTGACAGGTTCCCCAGGCGTGCTGAGGAGCCCTCCCTTCCAGGAGGCCAGCTGCTGCTCACCCCTGGCGGGTCCTTCTGGACCACAGCTCACCCCTGTGGGAGGGAAAGGACCACCAAGGCACAAGGATGAATTTGCTGAGAGCTGGGTTTGTCCTGCACGTGTAATTGCTGGGACAGAATGAAGTATGACCACACTGACCACATTGAGCACATTTTCTGCTAGCAGTCAGTGCTATTACTCCCTGTGATCTTTCTGAGCATATTTTTCATTTTCTACACAAAACAGCAGATTTATATTGCACTTAGCCCAAAGCTGCATACACTGCCCTGCTCCCTGAGGAACTTTTTATTCCAGAGACTATGATGTCATGGGTGACTTGGACCTGGCTACTCTGGACACTGTGTGCAGACACTGGTGTGCCAAGTGAAAAAGAACAATGACAAAATATCTCCAAGGATGCCAACAAGACAGACCGTGGCATGAGGTGCCTGCTTGGGAAGCCAATTAAATCCACAGGGCTTGAAGAGAGCTCGGAACACTGGGTGGGAGAACAGAGCCCTGCACATGGGTCAGGCCCAGAAAACATCTAAAACAACAGGGGAGGTTTCCCTAATGCCTTTTATCCATGTGGGCAAAGCTGACATCTTCAGATGTGCAGACGTAGATCTCACTCACATTGTGTGAGTAACACCACAAAGATCTACCACTTGTGTCTTGTGGTGAGAAATGTCTCTGTGTCTGCTTGAGTCCAGCTTGCAGCCCACCATCCTGGGGTACCTTTTGCTGTTGCTGCAACACAGCTGGTTCTGGAGCAGGGAATAACTGCCCAAAATACAGCTCAGCAGTTTCTCAAGGCAAACATGCAGAGTGCACCTCTAGCATCCCAGGCTCTGGGAGTGGGTCAGGCCCCTTAGAGGTCAAATATTCTCCCTGGAGTCAGGGGATTCCATACATAAAGGTGAATATGGCCCAGGTGGACACAGTGGCAGGGGCAGCTAACTTCAACTGAGCTAAGGTAAGCAGGGCAAGAGGGAACACTAATGTGAAACTGCCTTTTCTCCTGCCTTTGCTTCTCACAGGTTTGGGTATTTTTCTTTAATAGAAACAGATTTGAAAGAGGAACCCTAAATATAATAACACCAAACTCAGCATAAAAGGAAGTGTTCATGAATATCCCAGTCTCCAGCTTTGTAAGGGATCAATATTCATTCTGTACCAGATGTGGCAAGAGTAACAGCAGCATTAAGTGCTACTCAGGATATTATTAAACTATCAAATAAGAAAGGAAATTGGAATGCAGTTGCTATTGTAGGCCACAGACAGATCTCAGCCACGTGTGGAAAGATTTTCATTTACAATTAAGGACTGTGGTAAGAGTAAGCACAAAGCTTTTCACTTAGGAGGGTGAAAAGGAATTGCACAGGATTTTTGGTCAAGGAAGGGACTCCCCTGTAGGGCCCTGTAACAATGAATTTGTCCCCGTACCTCTAACAGAAATACCTTGCTCTTCCATAGGACATCTCCACCAATTCCAGAAGGTTTGTTTTTCACTCTAAACTAAAACAAAAACATAGTTCTCCAAGAAAACAGTGACAACACTGTATTCGAGCTCTGCAAGTCTGGGCTTCATTTGTTCAAAACAGCAGCTGGGTCTAGATTTTGCAAATTGTTTAGGTCTTTATAAAAAACCAAGCTATAAGCCTTATGGCAGACATCTCTTGTCCAAAACTGTCGAGTGTGAGGATGTGCCCTGTCACAGAGAGAGCACAAACTTGAATGGCTTCTGGTGAGACCAGAGAGATGTGAAATGAAAAACTGAGTTGGAAAGTAAATGAGCAGAAGTGAATCAATACATTGCCTGTCACATATAGAAGTGATTTTCAAAGTGATGACAGCTGAAAGTAAATAAATGCATGTTTTTTACAGATGCAATCAGGGTCCCTACCTGACACAAATCATTGCAGCAGTAGAATGACTCCAGGGCTGAACCAGGGGCTGATAACTTCTGACATGAAAATTTCCCCTTCTCCTCCAGAGCAGCAGCAAGCACACCCTGAGGACTGCTCTGCATGCTGGAGGTCTCAGCACTGGCCAGCCAGGGGACCCCCTGCTATTGAACTCCATTGATTCAGCATCCCTGCAATGCATTTCTCACCTCTTACCCAGTTCTAGCTCCAGCTGTGGAACATCTCCTCCCAGCCCACAGCCCACATTGGAGGCTCAGGTGGATACAGATCAGCTGCTTGTGTTGAGGGTGGGCTTGCAGGGCAGAACTCTGGCTGTGCTGGGAAAATCATGGTTAATCGAGCAGAAAGAGATGTAACAAACATGTTTAGGAAAGATCAAAAGAGAATGTCTGTGCTATTTTTCTATCTCTCTTCTAGAAACCTTCCCTGACTCACTGTGTTTGTGTGGGTTTAAAAGCCATGTCCTCTATTTTCACCACCCAGAACACCACCTCAGTACCTGCTGTAGGGTGCCAGGGATGAGCTCCTGAGAGCTCCCTCAGATGGGAGGAGGATCAGACCCTCAGGTATGGTCAGAGCTCACCTGAGTGCCTTCCTTTGGGCATGCTGCAAGATCACATGCCCTTACAGAACTGTTTTTGCACAACACAGTCCCAGCTTTCCCACCTTCTTTTAATTTAGACCTTTCCCACCCTCTGGGTTTTTTCATCTCCCCTTCTTTCCCCTCACACCTCTCCTTTTCCTCTCTGGCCCAGGTGTTGTACCCTGGTTTTGTTCCTGGGTGTGGTCCATGACCCTGTAGGTCACAGCCATCAATGCACTCCTAAAAACACCTCCAGCCACTGAAAGACAAACCTTCCCAGCAGCCTGGGAGAGCTTGCCATGGGCCAGCAGGGCCAGCTGCTGGCTGTCACCCACAGACACTGTTACAGCCCGAGATGGTGAGCTCCAACCTGGATTTAGGTTTCTTTAGAAGCCAGGAAGCCCAGATGAGGCTGTCAGCCCCCTCCCACCATGTGGAGAGCCTCTCAAGGTGTTGGGGTCCCCCCTCCTGGCCACAGCTTCTGCAGGAGCCAGTGTGAAGGGGCTCCCTCCTGCCATGCCCGTGCAATTCTTGCTGTCGGCAGCAGATGGCCAAATATTACCACACATACATAACATTTACATCCAAAAGGGCACATAATTGGGTAGAAATCGCCTTTCCTTGCCAGCACTTATTTATAAAATGGCATATGTACACTTGGCATTTACCTTTCTATATGCAACATTACTAAATGTGTGACAAATGGTGACACTCATTTCCTTTCCCACTCCTGACTTTCCAAAGTAAAGAGCCTTAAGCAAACAAGTAGTAGGATAAAGCCTTGTCCTAAACCACTTAAATCTTATTTCAAATTTATTTTACAATATAAAAAAAGCCCTCAAGGCCCAGACCCAGCTGCAGCAAACCCAGGTCAGCAGCAGCTGGCAGCAAGTGGCAGAACTAGAGGCATCTGGAATTTGAATACAGAAAGTGTTTCATTAAACATGTCAAAAGGCCCAGTGAGGGATTGGGTTGGCAAAGGCACAGGTTCATGATTTTAGCTGTTTTGAAGGAGAGCACACAAAGCTTTCTCTCAGTGTTTCACAAGGATAGAGAAAGGGGTTTTACCTGCACACTTATGCATTGCACAAAGTCTGAAAACAACTGATATGGGCACAAGCACTAATGTGACAAACAGGAGCAAAAAGGCAAGGGATTACCTTTCCAGCAGCACCTCAGGGCACCCTTGTGCAGACAGTCAGGCACACACTGGGTTGATTCACCCAGGACACGTGCCAGACACTGAAAACAAGGCTGGGATTGCAGAGGATTGGGAGCACAGACACCAGGGGTGTGAAGATGCTCCAGATGGGATCCTGGGTGTAAAACACAGCGGCATAACTTACTCCAGACTAAACAGGGTGTGATACTCAGTGATCATTACCCTTGAGCAGACATCCAGTCTCTGGTTTGGATGCTGCTGAACTCCTCCTGACAGCTTCTGACACACAGCAGAAACCCTCTCCTGCCATCAGTGTTCCAGCCCCAGTGCCTGACAGAAACCTTCTGTCTCACAAGCAGCATTCTCCTGAAATAGCATCTGTCCTTGCAATAACACATCCCTCCCAGATAACCAGGCAATGGGTTGTCAAGGATCTTCTAGACCTCCAGTCCCTCCCTCAGCTGCCCAGATCAAACAGTTTCCCACTCCAACAGCCCTCCCTGCACACCCTTGCTGCCTTCCTCTTCCCAGAGCCTCCTTTGCTCAAAGCCCTGTGGCTCTGCATCACCACTCTCCAGCTTGGACACATTCCCTCACATGTCTGGTCACACATGATGAGGGGATGCAAGTGCAGGAACAGGAGGTGCAGCATGTCCTGGTGTTGGGCAGACAGGAATAGGATGTGCCCCAAAATGCACAAACAGCCTCAGCCTAATTTTTCAGGTTTATCAGATTATGGGACGTGCTTACAATTGTACATCAGCTTGGATTTCTGCCATTTTGGAAACCAGTCCCTGAAAGTCCTGTGTGTGTATTGTATTTGTACCTGCAGTAATTAATTTCAGGATTTTCTTGCTTTAGAAAGGAGACTGCCAGGGCATGGAGACTTAAAATAAATCTTTCTTCAGCTTAATGTATTTACAGTCTTATCTGTAGCTCAGCAATCCGATTTGATCAATGTGAGCAGATACAATTTAAGTACCAGAGATTTGAATTTGAGAAAATAACTGCTTTTTTCTTCTGAGAGCACTAATTCTAACTGAGGGTATCACTGACTTTACAACAAACATAATTCCCCTCTCAGACACCGGCAATTCTGGTAGTCAGCTTTACACACATGCAATTCTACATTATGTCAGAGAAAACAGATCATCTGAAAGCAAAATGGCTCACCAAAGAGTGAACAAAGCATCCTGCCAAGGTTTATTGCACCACATTTCCTTGGCTGTGGACTCAGGACTTCCATAGGGCCGCGTGTTTTGAGCCCAAGCCCCTTTTTTGACGTCTGTTCCCAAACAGAGCAAAGCCAGAGGGAAGGGTTTGCTTGCCAGAGGGGTGAGGGTGGGACAGGGCACACAAGAACCCCTGGCAGGTTGTCACTGCTACACACAGGGGACATCAGCCGGGGCCAGAACCCCCTGCCCGGCATGGCCGGGAGCTGGGAGGTGTGCTGGGAGGAACCCACAGGAAATCTCTGCACGTGTGCATTCAAAGGGTCTGTTCCTGTGTGCATTCATCCATCAGGCCTGTTCCTGTGGGCATTCATCCATCGGGCCCACTCCTGTGTGCATTCACTGGGCCCGTTCCTGTGGGCATCCATCCATCGGGCCTGTTCCTGTGGGCATCCATCCATCGGGCCTGTTCCTGTGGGCATCCATCCATCAGGCCTGTTCCTGTGGGCATCCATCCATCGGGCCCGTTCCCCTGTGCATCCATCGGGCCCATTCCCACATGCATTCACTGGGCCCATTCCC
>WBND01000983.1:191724-202088 GCA_013398595.1 Tychaedon coryphoeus | reverse complement strand
CCCTGGTACACCCCCGGTGCATGCCCGGTCCCCTCCGAGCAGCGCCACCCCCGGAGGACACGGCAGGAATGGTTTTGGGCACTTTGGACTCACGGTCATCCCCTCCTGAGCAGGGGATGGGCTGTGCATCCCGGCCTTTGCCAGGTGTCAGTGACTGGCTCTGCATCTTCTGAGCGTTGTTTGGGGGAGGAAAAAATGAGTTAAGAGCATCCTTTGTCCAATTGTGCCTCTGGAATGACTGTCCCTTCCCCTGTCCCCTGCACAGTGTGGCTGCCAGTGCCCCCAGTGCACAACCTCTCGTTTGAGTGCAACCATCGGAGCTCAGCAGTGAAACTCTGAGAAAAACCTCAGTCTTACTGTTTGCCTTTCCCAAAATAATATAAATATTACATGATTGCCTCCGTTTGCTTTTTCCCCTACTCTATCCCTATTTCTTGCCTGGCTTTGCTCTTTGGGGTACATCCCCAGGAGCCTGCTGTGCTCCAACCTGGCTCACTTCCCACGGGAAGTGAATTGCCACTGCCTGAGATCACAGCCTGCAATCCCAGCACCTTGTAAACACAAGAACCTGAAGTTTGCTTTCAGGCTGTGCTTTATAATCCCCGTGAGAACAGAGGGAACTGAGCAGGGCAAAGCGCTGCAGGTGGGTTCAGGTGGCAGAGCAGCCCACAGGAGGAAAGGCTGGGGTGGCAGCGTGCCCTGCCATGGCTGGAGGCAAGCACTGGGTGCACAGAAAGCCACGGGTGACAGGGCACAGCAGCTCACCAGGAGCTGCCCTGCCTTAGGATAATCTCATCTGGGGTGCATTAGGGCCTGTAGCTCATACAACATATGGCAATGCATTTTCAGAAATTTGGGATGCAGAGAGGGAGACACAGCATGTGCCACACCAGGCAAGAGGGTCTCTTGATAACAAAGTTGGGGCATGGCTGCAGATGGGCTCCTGCATCCCTCTGTGCCTGGGGGAGACACATGAAACCCAGGGAAGTGATGGTGGCTGTCCTACATCCCAGCATCCCCCCTCAGTGTCTCACCTGTGTGAGCTGCACCTCTCACACCCAGCCTGCTTGACTTCCTAACGGGGAATGCAGGCCAGAAATACCCACAGGAAACCATGCATCCTTTGGTTAATTAAGAGAGGTCAGATTCCACTTTGCCAGAAGTATCTGTGTAGCTCCTTTTCTTTTTCTGGATGGTCTCATTTCTCAAACACCAAAGGTGATTTAGCCCAATCTACAGACTGTGAAGACATAAATCAAGAAGCAATTCCACTGCCATTAATGGTGGTATTCTGGGTTCATTCCAGCACACTAGAAATGAGAGCCTGGTGCAGGCAGGGATAGATGAATTATCAATATATCATTGTGTCTGCCTTCTTCTCCTCCCTTTATTTTTTTCTTTTTCTTTTTTTTAAGCAATTCAGGAATTATTGCTACATATTTTAGTGACTTTTTTCAGGGCTGCATTTGCAACACTCTGGGCTCCAGCTCAGCACCACCACTGTGAGCTCTACTGCAACATGAACACAAGCTGGGGCAAATCTTGTTTAAAGGGAACCCCTCTGGATTCAGGACTAAATCATTCAAAGAAAATCACAATAACTGTGCAGGAGTACAAACATTCAGTAAGTCCTTGGAGATGGCTGAAACTAATTTAACCCTGTGGCTGTGCCATGTAATTAGCACTCTTATTGCCAAATAACATGCTGATTGTTCAAAATCGTATTGTAAAAGAGGGCAGGGGAAATCACAGTGATGTCAGAGATTGCCAGGGATGCAGTGGAGATGTGCTGCAGTGTCTGCATGATGATAGCTTGTAATACAGCAGCCCAGAGCAGCCCCAGCCTCTCTGAGAATGAGACTCAGGCTTGTGCCAGCTGAGCCCCCGACCCCAGAGCTCCCCAGGGCCTGCAGAAGCTGCTGGAGCAGAGAGCAGCTGGGAGGGATTTCCCAGTTATCAGGCCAAAATTCCATCGCTGAAGCCTGCCATGGGAAACTGCTGTGCAGCTCTGCTGGGCTCTCCAGGAGGCACCAGAGATGCAAACTGCCAGCCCTGCCTTCCCCAGGGTGATGAATGCCACAGGGGTGATTCATTTCTCCCTCTCTATCCCACCTTTTAATCAAATCTGATATCATTTTCTCTTTGATGAAGCTGTACATGGGACTGCCTCTGCATTGGTAAAATACCTTCCTTCTCCTCTTCTGCTTCTTTTTTGTGAGAAGCACCATGTGGGGAGGGATCCCCTTCTCCTGCTTATGAGAAGAATTTCAGCACATTTCTAATATGGAAAAAGTGTTAAGCATGAAAGCAAAATCCTTTTAAAAGTACATAGACTAAATCTTTTGCATGAAGCCATTTGGCATGTGCCATTCATTGTGAGGGCTCCTTGGTGAGCACAGACAAGGCTGCTGCCACTGCTGGAAAATTCAGACATATCCCCCAAATGGCATATTAATAATGAGATCTTTCAAAGGAGGATCCATGACTCATCCAAGAAGAAAAATGGGGCATTCACTGCACTGAACTCTTCAAACAAAATAGCAGGTTTTTTTTGGGTTTGCCCAGTTTAAACCAGAAAAATAGAGAAAGTAATGGGAGAGAAAATGTGGTGGCTGCAGCTGCCAGACAACATGAGCAGTGAGAGCCTGCTCTGTCATTTTGGGGTTAAAAATCCCACCCTGACAGGCATTTGCTGTCTTGTATGGCTGTTTTCTAACAGGAGTGCAAGAACTGCAGCATCCTTCATCATCACCTCACCCCACTCCACACAAAGCCACAAACTCTCTAGTCCTTCCTCAAAAATTCACCAAAATCATCCTGGGGGTACCCAGGGTTGAAGGGACCAAAGCCACCAGCACCAGGATGCTTTGGGAGCCTGGTGGCTCTTGCCTTGGCAGTCACCCTGCAGGGGACAAGCCTGCAGCAGGGAGCACCCAAGGGGGCAGGGCAAAGTGCAATGAGTTTGCTGTAGATACAGAATACACCCAAAACCATCAAAGCAAGGATTTTCAGTGCCAGGGCAGGAGCTGCTCTGCCCCAGCTGTGTGGGTATGGGGCCCTAACACTGAAATCCCAGTGGGGCAGGACACACAGGGATCAGAGGGATCACCTGCAAAGGGACACGCAGCCCCCAGCCAGCTCCTGCTCATCCCTTGGTGGTGTCAGCACAGAAAAAAGGGCAGGTTGCAAAGCTGGCATTTAAGATTTCATTAGAGCTGTTAATCTTATTGCTGTTACTACATTACAATCACTTTCACAACCCATCTAAGTCCAGGGCAGCTCTCCATACTGGATTATTACATTCATCATTTGCATTTATTTGGGACCATGATTTCATATAATGCTTTGGAGATTAATAAAGGCCATGGCCCTTTCCTGTAAGCAGTTACCCTCCACACTGATCAAATACCACATTTAATTGCTTTAATGCATACTGCTGCTGTTTCCTTCCTCTCCCTCTGCCTGGGGTCTCCACATTGAGTGTCTGCTGAGTGCAGCCCGTGCTGGTGTGAGGACAGAGGCAGCTGGCCATGATGGGGTAAGGTCCAAGCAGCCCCCATGCTCCACACCTGTGCCAGTGCTGCTGAGCAGAGAGGGACCCCATGAAGGTCTTACATCCTCATGTGGACAAGCTCCTAATTTAATTATCTCAACAAGACAAAAGAAGCACATGGCATGTGGCTTTTTGCTGCTAAGCAAATACTTGACAAGGAATGCTGAGCTCTTAAACAGCTGCTGGGTTGAGTCAATTGACTTTCAGGAGCCCAGGGCCATAGAACCTAAACAGCATCCAAATCAAATTAATTTTTCCTTCAGGATAAAAAGAGAAGCCTGCCCTATCCTCTTCTACAGCCACCTCTGCAAGTTCCAGCCAGCCCTGCAGCACTGTCCTTTCCCACTGCTCCACAGTTTATGCCAGCTTTGCAATACCAAAACCCAGTGAGCATTTCATGTGAGCTGGCATTTTTCCAAGCCTCAAAGTCTCTGTGCACTCTGGAAGCAGGGGATGGTGGTTATTCCCCTGTGAGCAGGATCACAGCCATCCCATCCCATCCCATCCCATCCCATCCCATCCCATCCCATCCCATCCCATCCCATCCCATCCCAGCTGGTGGGTGCTGCTGCTGGGGCCCCTCCACTCCTGTGGCTCTCAGCTCCTCTCCTGAGCACATGGGACACAGTTTAACCTCTTGCCTTCCTGCCCTGTGGCTGATTCTCAAGAACAGCTAGAGAAGGATATTTTATTTGAGTGCTTTCCATGTAAGAAGACAGCTTCCTGTCAATCCTTCCCCCATCCCACCCTGAGTGTGGCCTCCCATGACAAGTCACTCAGAATTCATGTTAAGTAATGGTACAAGTACAAATGGATGTCAGAGAGGATGAGCAGAGCAAGCACCCTCTTCCCAGGCCATTGGTGTGTTCCTGGTGTCTGTGGGAAGGGTGCTGCCAGAACACACCCACACTCCAGCAGAGTTCCATTCAGAAATCTGCTCAACAACAGCACCACTCGCTCCCTCAGCCCTTGACAAACAGGGATTTGCTGGCATCCTGACAAAGAGCCTCACAAACGAGGCAATCAGCAGCCCAGTATAATTTTCAAGAAATACAAATGAGCAAATACCTAGTTGCCATGGTAACCCTGAGAGCTGGACCAGACTTTTTTTTGGTAGATTCCCAATCACAGCTACATTCTGCCTGTGCCCAGGACCCCACCTGGGGACAGCAGCCAGGACTGCTGAGCAGCATCAGCTCTGCCAGCATCAGCCCAGAGCAGCCCCAGCACCCACAGGCACGGTGCCAGCTGTGGGTCCTTCCTCTCTCGTGTCACCTGGCTTGGCTCTGTGTCCCCCTGGCTGGCGCTCCGAGCAGGGACTGCAGTGGGAATTGTCACATCCCATCGGATCTGTGCCTCACCTCTGGCAATTTGCACCCAGGAATGAAAGTTTCCAGCCAAGTGACTGAGCCCCAGCAAAGCAAAAGTGGTTAATGAAGAGTATAACCACCCTTTTCAGGTGGCTGTGCTGCAGAGCCTGTGCCAAACAGGGGCAGGGGTACTGCCCCAGCCAGCTCTCCCCATCAAGGCAGTTTTCTCACGAGGCCTGGAAATCCTTGGCCAAAAAAGAGGAGGAGACTTTTGGGGTACCAAAAGGGAACAATCAAAAGCACAATGGGCCCTGGCATGAGCCAGCCCCATCCCAGGGTCCCCCAGCCTGGAGCAGCCCACGGCAGCTGTGAGCCTCTCTGGTGCTGCTGGAAGTTTCACTGAGCTTTTGCAATTAGTTCAGTAAATCAGTAATTGCCATTACACACCAGCTTCCAACAAACCCAGCCTGATCCATGCCTCTTCCAGGAGCCATGGCTGCTGCAGCTGAGCCCCTGGGCTGCCCAGAAGGAGAAACATTTCCCAGCAGGTTTGTCCCTCCTGCTTCCCACTGTCCCACTCAAGCCCTGGCAGCAGCAGGGAGCAGATGGCACGGGGTGGGATGGGAAAACCCTCCTGCAGAGCAGCAGGAGCATCTCAGTTAAGCCAACATCCACTGGCACCCACAGAGCACAGAGCCAGATCCTGCTCACCTTCCCTGTGCCCCACTGCTCCATCTCTGCCTGCTGCAGACATTTGGGATGCACCAAAGCTGTGGGTTTAACACTAACCCCACTGCATGGATGGGTAACCTCATTTATCAGAAGGGTTTGTGGCTTGGGGTTTTTTTGCTGGTGGGGCTCACTGTTGCAGCCAGTCTGTAATGCACTCTCTGAGCTGCTCAAAGCATGGTTTTTGGTCCCAAGATATTTTTGCTCTCTGTCAAAGGGAACCACTCTGTGGCATCCTGGCCTCAGGGCAGGAGTTGAGCCACTACTCAGGCAATTAAATCCAAGGGAAATGCACAAGAAAAAACTCATGATTCAGCCGTGCAGCCCTTATTCTCCCAGTCATTTATGGGAGAAAAAAATCTTAACCGAATTAACAGAGGAAAGGACAGCCCAGCCCAGCCCAGCCAGGCATCAGAGCATCAAGAGAATCACAGGGGAAGAAAATCCCCACAGGCTGTGCCAGGGCAGCACCAGTGCCCACAAGCTGTGACATCCATCTCCCATATCACAGCATCCAACAGCACGTCTCAGGAAATAATCAAAGCAGGAATCAAAGGAATCAAAAGGTCAGAGGTGCAGGCAGAGCCATCTCTTCCCACTGCCATGCCAGGGCTGGGGCAATACTGCCTCTACAGCTCAGAAACAGGGCACAGGAGGGCAAAGGCTATTTTGGTTCGCTCCCAGGATAGATCACACACTGTTCACACTTACCCCTGCTTTCATGCATTACAAAAGAAGGGGTTCAACCCTTAAGAAAATCAGTGCCATAAAAAAGACCTCCGGGAATCAGTCGTTTGCAAGTGACGTGCAGAAGAGGTGTCAGAGTCCTGCTGCTGCCACGTTTCCCACTCCTGCACCTCAGAGAGAGTCAGAAGGGACAAATTCAAGACAACAAGGGGGCGAGGGGTTATGGGACAGGAAGAACAGAAAAATAAAGAAGTTCAGCCTGGAATCTGGAGCTGCTCCAGGCCGTGCAGAGTCTGGAACCGTCCGTGCCGAGAGAAAGGGCGTGGCTCATCTTTCATCAAGCCAGATCCACTAGAAGTTCATTAAGGAGGTGCAAACTCCTGTTGTTTCCTGAATTTTATTTGATTACTGTGAAATAGAAGACACTGGCAAGGACAGAGAGTTGATTTTTAAGTAAGGACCCTGGAGGCAAAGAAGAAAGACGGGGGGTTGGGAAACAAAGCCCCTATTAACTTTGGTCCTGACTTTCAGGTCATGCATGTTCGGTTCTTTTTACCTGGAAATGAAGATGTTAATTGGAGGTGACAGCTTTCACCGGGCTGCCCATTAGCAATATTTTTAACCACAGTAGGGCCCAGGTCTTCAAACGCTTTCCCAAGGGAAGGTTTTAACCTTTCTTTTGAAACATCTCATACCACTTGCAGGGAAAAAAAGACAGTTGTTTGGCTGGAGGCATACCAATCCCCAGGCGTGATGAACTGCCGGCTCCTCTGAACAGGAGACACGGGAGGAGCAGGGAAAACGAGCTGGAGCCAGCCTGGCACTGGGAGCAGCATCTCCTGCAGCCCCCAGCCCTGCCACGGGGACACTGGGGACACTGGGGACACCGGGGACACCGGGGACACCGGGGACATCGAGCACCGGGGACACTGGGGACACCGGGGACACTGGGGACATCGAGCACCGGGGACACCGGGCTGGGCTGTCCCCACCCCTGGGCTCCATCCAGGACACCACACTCAGCACCAGCACTCAGTTCATCATTCATGTCCTGCAGCACACTCAGCTCCTCAAACCCTTTTCTGCCACAGAGCACATCAACTTTATCCAGCTTGCTGCATCCGAGAGCTTGCTTTCTAAACAGCTGGTTTCTTTACACACTGGTATCGTCCATACATAATTTATTATTTTCAGGTGAAACAAAAGCCTCTAGAAAACACATCCAATGCTGAAATCCAGAACTCAAAACTACACAAATGGCTAACTTTCCATATAAATATATTAATAGTGTGTAGATTTTAAAAATACAATAAAAATTTTAGTTTCATTTATATGTATTATCCATTTTTATATATATATGTAAATATTTTTATTCATAAAAATACAAAATCAGGGATGACAGCACTTTCTTATTTTAGAAACTTGCTCCAGCACACACATTCCATTTACAGCACCGTTATTACCCCCACCAAATTTTCCAGCTTCTCTCCAAGTGGAAACACAGCTGAAAGCTCCACTGCCATCTGAGGAAGCAGCTCCAAGCTCCCAGTGGAGCCTCAGCTCCTGACCTCAATTGCATCCAGTGTGATCACTCTGGAAAGTTTTAGTCTTGGAATGTTTTGTGTCTAAGATGGTGGCACCAAGGGGGAACCAGACAATTTTATGGCAGTGCTTTACTCATCCTTGCAGGCAGCAGCTGGGATGGGTCAGAGCCTGTGGCTTTGCCAGAGCAGGGACGAAAGGGACTCGTGGCTCCCTGCAAAGCCACCTGGATGGAACAGGGCTGTGAGGGATCAGGGCTCACATCCCACTGGGTTTGCTGTGTCTGCTGGCTCCAGCAGTGCCCTGGAGCTGCGTCCCCTGCAGGAGAAGCCTGGTGTTCCCTCAGCAGCACTTGGCACCAGCACAGCCCCACTTGCACCCAAACCCTGCAAACCCACCCTGCTCCAGGGAGGGGTGTCCCATCTCCACACTGAGCAGCTCAAACAAGGCACAGCCACCCTCACCTCCCCAAAAATCATTTACCTGGGAGACAGAAGTACTTCTGTGGTGCCAGTGCAGCAGAGGATAGCAGCAAGGACTGGGGGAGAAAACATCTCCCAAGGAAACAGGGCTGCAGTGCAGGCTGTGCCCAGGCAGGAGCAGGCTGTGGGGCTGGGCTGGCCCCAGGCAGTGTGTGCCAGCCCTCACCTGCCCTCCAGCCTCTGAATCAGCTCCACCTGCCAGCCCAGGGCTGCTGCTGAGCTTGGGGCACTGCTCACACCCTCCATGGGGACTCTGGGTGTGCTGGGGGCCAGGCAAAGGGCAGGGTGAGCACACAGGCTGCCCCCCACACCCCAAAAAACAGGCAGGGTGATAATAAATAAATAAATAAATAAATAAACAAACAAATAAATAAACTTTCCTAGGCAGCTGCTTCCCCCAGCACACCTCTGTAATACAGAGCAGGTTGGGGAAAAAACAACTTCTTTCACATGAAACCCAAATCCCCAGGGAATCACTGCCACTCCAGTGCAAGAAAGACACCAGAGTCTCCACCTGCTGTTTGCTGTTTATTTTAGCAGAGAGAAAAATGACACGGACAAGAGGCATTTCACATAACTTAACAGAAAATAACACTTTTCCTCCGCTCTTGGCAGGACAACGGGCAAAAGCATTTCCTACACACGGCTACTTCTGGGTGCTAAGTTTGGTGCATTGGTAAGATCATGGGTTTCCTCTAACACACTGATCTGAAGCCCCAAGCCAGACTGAGTGCAGCTGCTGCCCCTGCTCAGTGCCAGGCTCATCCCCAGAGGGATCCTGCAGCCAGGGGCTGGCTGGGCACCCAGGCAGCTCCACGGCTCTGCCAGCCCTGCCATGGCCTGGCTGCCCCTCCCTGGCACAGCTGAGGGTGGCCCAGGATGGAGGGGGTGAGGGCAGGGCTCAGTCCAGGGCCAGCGAGGGGATCTTGCAGACGAAGGGGAAGGCTCTGCCACAGGCGTTGTCGTTCCAGGAGCGCAGAGCTGCCCTCCAAAAAAAACAAGGCATTAGCTGGAAAAGGGCAAAAGGAGGGAGCCACGCACTGCCCTTGGGGTCTGGACCTCCTGCCATTATGGGATGTGCTGCCATTTGTGCCATTCACAGCTGTGCTTCCTGCCATCCTCATCTGGGGGATGTGACAGGGGAGGCTGGGCCCAGCTTGGACTTGGGAGTGGAGGGGCAGCTGCCAACAGTGCTGGTCCCCCAGTATTGTCTGCCCATGGGCAGCACGTTCAGGCACAGCTGGGAGGCCTGGAACACCTGGCAGTGAGGGTGTGAGGTGGGGTTTTTGCACAGGCAGGGTCTTGTCCCACTTCAGCAGGATGTCCTGGCCCAAGCACGGGAGAGAAAAGCTGGCAAAAAACTGCCTTGGTGAGGAGAGCTGGCTGGGGGCTGTACCCCTGTCCCTGTCTGGCACAGGCTTTGCAGCACAGCCACCTAAAAAGGGTGGTTGTATTCTTCATTAACCACTTTTGCTTTGCTGGGGCTCAGTAACTTGGCTGGAAACTTTCAAGGAGTGTTTCCATAGGTTTCCCATCGGGGAGGGGAAAAGGGAAAATTTGACCTTTGACTAAATTTGGTAATTCTTCAAGGCAGCTGATGCTCCTGTCCTGCTGCTACTATGGGAGAGGGAGATGGGCAGGGAGCAGAGGGAAAATGAGCATGTATGCATGTATGTAGATGGTGAAAGGGAAAACACCTTTTCACTGTAAAGAAAAAAGAAGAAAATAACACTAAAAAATTAAAATGCAAATCCTCTGCCTGCCAGCAACCTCTTCAGAAAAGCAGGAGCCGCGGCGGATTGAATGTATTGACATGCAAATAGGACGGGAGGTGCCCCGGGCGCTCACCGCTGCTGTGCCTGTACCAGATCTGCACGCAGTCCTCCTCCTCCGGGATGGAGTGGATCCCATCGTCAGGCTGGCTGCCGTCCCAGTAGTGGTAGTCGAAGGAGGAGCCATCTGTCCACTCAAAGTGACCCTCCTGAGAGCAGGCCAGTGGAGAAAGGCGTCAGCACAGAGCTGGGACTGCACAGGGTGGGAGGCACACTCCCATGGAGACCC
>WBND01000983.1:167668-181657 GCA_013398595.1 Tychaedon coryphoeus | reverse complement strand
GGGACAGGGACCGGGACAGGGCAGGGACCGGGACAGGGACCGGGACAGGGCAAGGACCGGGCGGGGACAGGACAGGGACCGGGACAGGGACAGGACAGGGACCGGGCGGGGACAGGACAGGACAGGGACCGGGACAGGGACAGGACAGGGACAGGACAGGACAGGGACCGGGCAGGGACCGGGCGAGAGCCGCGATTGCACCGGGGCACCCCGGAGAGAAGCAGGGAAAGGCTCCCAGGGCAGTGGGGTTTAACTCGTCCGTGCCCCACTGTGCCCATTTTTCTCCGTTTGGTTTAGTTTCGAGGGGGAGGTGTGGTTTGCTGGTTTTTTTTCCCTGATTTGATTTGGGATTTTTTCCCAGGGCAAGGCTGACACACTTAAACACTTAAACAGCCTGGAAGGAGGAACGCCCAGCTGTGCCCGGGGCTCCAGGGCTGCTCCAGGAATTCACTCTGTGCTCATCTGCCAGGTCTGTGCTGGGTCCATGCCGTGTAACAGCAAAAACCTGATACGGTACAGCAGTCTGTACCAATATAATCCAGCGTGTCTCCTTCCTGAGGTCAACATTTTGTTAGACATAAACTTCAGATTTTTAAAAACAATGTATAAAATAATTTTCTAACTGTTGCACTCGTAAGGGAAATAGTACAGGCACAAATACTATACAATTTTGTAGTCCTGTTCAATTTCCAATTTATGCCTTACATCAGCACTGAAGGAACTGCTTAGGAGCACTCTCAATGTTGTTCCCTTTTTATTCTTAGCTACAGATTAAAATTTTCAGCATTTTGGACCTATTTTTAGCGATTCAAATACAAACAATTTGGGGTGACACCAAGCGTTCAGTACAGTAAAGCATCCAGACTTAACTCATTCAATCAACTTTTTTATATTAAATTTACTTTGTATTAAATAAAGCCTTTTAAGAACACCTCCCCCCTTCCATACATTGATCTGAAATTAACTGGCTCAAGGAAAAGCCTACTGCTACAGCAAAGCACTAAAAATGAAGGAATTTGGATTATTAGAAGTCAAGACATGATTCTTCCCTTCTTTCCTGTGCGCCATCCTCAGATAAAGCCAGTGTTATAAACAACTTTTAGCAAACTGTGGAACAGAAATCTTTGAGCATATTAATCTACTCCCAAAGCACAAATATTCGCGCTTAAAGAGGGAGCAGAGACCATGAATAATTTTTTGCTGTTTGTTACCAGCCAGCCCCGTGGCAGCACTGAGCCCCCCGTGCTGCCCCTGAGGCACAGCCCGAGCCTGGCACAGCAGCTGGACCAGCTTTGGGCACGTTGTGCACGCAGTGCCAGCTGCAGCTGCACTTTGGGTCACTTTCCAGCTTCACCAAACATGAGATGCATTCACCTGCTGGCTGCAGAGCCAGGCACAGCCCATCCCTCCTGCCCCTGTCCCTCCCACTCTGCTCTGTGCTCTGCAGGCCAGCAGCTCCCCAGCATGCTGCTCTTCTGCTCTCACTCACCTTCCCTCTGGGCAGCCTCACCAATTTTTGGCATCCTGTGTTCATGACTGCTCCTTGCTGTGGGACAGATACCTCATGACTTCAAGGACACACTCAGGCAAGGTTATCTTCTGTCCACACTTCATCCCCAGTGCTGAGGAAAGCATGTGTCTGCCCTCATGGACATCCTGAGCTCATTCTGCAGCCCACATGGAAGAATATTAATGTCAGCCACAGCAACTGCTGAAACCACAGCCCCTTGCCTTCGTGAGTTGCAGGAAGAGATCAGCCTCCTACAGCATGTTTGACCAGGACTGCCCATGGGGTCCCTCTGCACTCTGATTTTCTGATGAGACAAACCAGGAGGAAGCCAGAGAGCAGAGATTTGCCATCAGCTTCACTGCAGGACAGAGAAGAAATTCCGTGTTGCAGAGAGATGGGTTAGAATGGATACCCAGCACCCACGGTGTGCTCAGAAAGGACAGCCCTGCAGGCACCACTGCTGTGTGCTGCTGGCACAGAGCAGCTGTGCTGGAGAGCAGCAGGGAGCCAGGTGCCATGGGCAAAGTGCTGAAGGGATGCTGATATCAGTCACAGCACAGACCTGCCCTGCAGCAGGAAAACCTGCACAGCAGCAGGGATTATTGACCCACACACCGACACCTGCCAAAGCAAGCAATGAGCTTTTCTGGTTTGGGTTGTTTTGCTGTGGTTGGGCTTTGTTTTGCTTTGCTTTTTAAGACTCACCTGTGCCTAACTGTAGCAGCTAAATAACAAACAGGGGTGAAAAAGGCTTATGTGTTGTTTTTTCCTTTTTAAAAATCAAAATATTAAAAGCACAGGAGGTACTGGGGTTTCATTTTGGGCTTCATTTAATGAATAGAGGAGGGAGATGAGTGCTGCCCTTCCTGCCACGTGCCATCTCTGGAGTCTGACACATCCAACCCCCAGGGTGTTATGTGGGGTCTGGCTGGGAACCACAATGACCAGACCAAGGCACCCAGCTCACCCTCCAGCAGGTGCCCAGTTTCTCTCAAACTGCTCCCAGTTTATCTGCAGTGAGTAACAACATTTCAGATTTCCTTCTGCCATAAGCATAACTGAAGCAGCTCAACACAAAGGTGAATTCAAGTACAAGTACAAATACAAGTATCACCCCAATCTATGTGGCACAATTCAATAGAATTTTATTTTCAATAAATATACAATCGTCATCATACCAGACAATACATTGTGGAAAAATAAAATGTACAGAAGCAACTGACAGGACAGCTTGACCGTAGCTAAGTTCACTTGGTGACCTGCAGAACTACCTGGGTAAACACACACAACACAGAAAGAGCCACTGCAGTCTGTGAGAGAATTAAAATTGTGTTTTCTGGGTCTTAACCGCCAAAATCCCTGGAGCAGTTTTATTTATTTATTTATTTATTTTGCACAGCACATTTGAAAGGATGCGAGCTGGTTTTCCCAGGACAAATGCTACTGGAAATGTTTATTTTGCTATATCAGCACGGAATCTACTACGCACACAGACTGGCAGGTCACCACCGAGGGGACACGGGCTCTGTCCCACGTGGGGCCACACAAACACACACACACCAACAGCAGCTTAACTCCGTTAGAACTACTACAAGGACAAAACCGGTCAGAATCGATTTCACCACAGGTTTAAAAAAGTATTCTAATCACCACGTTCACCAACGAGAGCACAGTGGGTAGTGTATCTCCGAGAGCATGAGAGGATCTGGACTGGAGGGACAGCAGAGGCAGCTCCCAGCTTCTCCATCCGTGCTTCCCAGGGCGTGTCCCCGCACACATGGGATGTGCACAGCACAGCAGGGCCAGGCAGCCAGATGTGCAGGGCCAGGCAGCCAGATGTGCAGCCGCCCCCAGGGGCACGCGGCCACCGCGGTGCTGGCTTTAACCGGGGCTGTGGTGGGCTGTGAGGAGGGCTGTTTCTCTCGCTGGTTCCCACCTCTCCCCGCTCTCCCGGCGCCGCCGGCGGCTCAGGTGGCCTCGAGCGAGGCGGGGGACACGCGGTCGCACTCCTGGCGGGAGCGCAGGCTGTGCCACTGCTCCGCGGCCGTGCGCGGTGCGCCCAGCATCCGCCGCCAGTGCCCGGCCTCGGGCGCGCCCGTCGGGAACTGCCCCAGCACGATGCGCCCGATGAAGTCGTTGCTGCTCTTCACGTTGTGCCCGTACACTGCCGGAGAGAGGAGCAGGCTGGTCAGGGCAAAGCAGCGCTCACACATCCACCCACCCAGCCAGAGCCCGGCCCTGGGGCACGCTCTGTCAGGGACGGTGCTCAGGACAGGCTCAGTTTTGTTTTTGAAGTTTGCGGTTTATTGTGAAGGACGTGGGTGTGCAGGGCCCTGCTGAGAGCTGCCAGCCACAGCTCAGAGCAGGGCAGAAAGAGAGTGGGGGTAAGAGAAAGAAGAAAGAGAGTGTGGGAGAAGTAAGAGAAAAGTAAGAGAGTGGTGGGAGAAGTAACAGAAAGAAGTAAGAAAGAGAAAGAAGTAAGAGAAAGAAGTAAGAGAAAGAAGTAAGGGAGTGTGGGAGAAGTAAGAGGAAGAAGTAAGAGGAAGAAGTAAGAGGAAGAAGTAAGAGGAAGAAGTAAGAGGAAGAAGTAAGAGGAAGAAGTAAGAGAAAGAAGTAAGAGAAAGAAGTAAGAGGAAGAAGTAAGAGGAAGAAGTAAGAGAAAGAAGTAAGAGAAAGAAGTAAGAGAGTGTGGGAGAAAGAAGGAAGAGAAAGAAGGAAGAGAAAGAAGGAAGAGAAAGAAGGAAGAGAGCGGTGGGAGAAGTAAGAGAAAGAGGTTAAGAGAGTGATGGGAGAAGGAAAAGACTGAGTGTAAGAGAGTAAGAGAGAGAAATAAGAGAGTGATTTCCCCATTTACAACACAAAAAAAGAGCCAGCAGAGACCTCCTCCGGGCATGACAGGAAGGGTCCGAGATAAGGCTTAGAGATAAGAAAGCAGTAAAACATGGTAATGGAGCGATTCCTATAGGTTGTATGTAAGTGTTAGAGAATTTGTATCTTGTACTAGGTTGGTTAGTGAAAGAGCAGAATATTCAACATACGAGATTTAAGACTTTATAAAAGGAGACCACGCTCTCTTGCTCTCCCCCCCTCGGCCACTCTCCCTCCCTTGCTCTTGTCCCTGCACCCCTCACCCTCGCTGTACCCCCTTTGTTATCTCACTCCTCTGGGCCTGCTTTGAGCAGTGTCTGGCAGCTCCCAGTTCAGCCCTTTGCACCCACACCCGATGGAATAAACTGCAAACTTCAACACCAGAATACAGAGAGTGCCTGAGCTTGTCCTGAGCACCGTCCAGCACCAGCTCCTCCTGTCCAGGTGCCAGATGGCAGCATTTTTGGTGTGCAACTCTGAAAAATGTTAGAGAAACAGGAGCTTGTAGCTTGTGCTACAGACTGAAATACAATTCAAACAAAGAAGACAAATCCACAGTTACCACTGTATTTACCGTGAATAGCTAAAGTAGATTCATAAAATGATTTGGGTTGGAAGGGACCTCAAAGATCATTCTAGTCCAACCCTCCTGCCCAGGGCAGGGACACCTTTCACTGGAGCAGGCTGCTCAAATTCCTGTCCAGCCTGGCCTTGAAGAGAATTATATCACATAAAGAAGGCCAAAAGTTCTGCCTGAGCATCATGAAATCACAAAAGCAGCCCAGCAGCCTGAGCCCAGGGAAATGCAGGAGCAGCATCTCAAGCTGCCCTCCTCCAAACACATCACACAAAGCACTCCAGTGCCAGCCAGGAGCCTGCCCTGCACAGAGACAGGAATTACACATCCAGCCTGTCAGCAGGATGTTTACACGGTGACAATTTGCCATAATTATCTCTGCAGCTCCTTGTGAAACGTCCAGGAAAGCAACCCAGGGAGAGACATCAACCCAACACCCTGTCCTTTGGATTAGCCTGGAACAAAAGATCACAGACAGCAGCAAAGCCTAATGATGGGCTGATCCTGGGAAAGGCTGAGCACTCCCACCAGACAGGAGCAAAAGCACTTGGGCTGCAAACTGAAGCCCTGCCTGAACTCATTAGAAAGTTGAAACAAAGTCTTTGCAAACTGAAGCCAGGATATCCACAGGCACTGCCTGGAATATTAGTGATTACAAAATCTCCTCAGGAAAGAGAGGGATTTTTAAGGACAAATGTCGACAGGAGCTGCAAATCCAGCTGGGCTGGTGCAGGCAGAGCATGTTCAGCCTGGCATGGAGCCCCTGCCAGCAGCACCAGCTCTCCAGGGCTGCTGGAAACCAGCACTGCCAGCAAAACACCACCTGGGGACCCCCATGGCATCCCCCCTTTGTGTGCACACCCTCCCAGGCAGGCAGGACACCAAGCACAGCACACCCAACCTCATTCTAACCACACACCTTTGTCAAGGCTGTGCATTTCTGTTACAACACAGCCCCCAGCTGGTCAGCACTCCCTGACCCTGCCCCTCTGCCATCCCCACACTGCAAAGGCTGGGATCTGCTCTGGGTGGCTCAGGCACCACCTGCCAGTGCAGTCCTGAAATCAAAGTGCCAGGTTACATCTCACTTTATCCCTTCTGACAGCTCTGACACGCACAGTTTATGGGCAGAGATGGTTCTGCTCACCAAATCACCTGTGGATATTTTAGGTGACAGCAAACCTTCAAATGCTCGAGTCATTTGTTCAAATAATTGCTCTAAAAAATCTACCCTGCAACTCAGAGCCCTGTAAGTGTATCTTCCATGGACATTTAGGAATGATCTGGGGTCCAGCACCCCAGCAGGAAGACTGCATCTCCCCTGCCTGTCACCATCAGTTATCTGGGGCTGATGCCATCAGGATGTGTGGCCAAGCAAGTGTCCCTGTCAAGAGCCAGGCTGGTGTTTTTTGGAAAGGCCACCTTCTGAGGACACAGTCAGCAATTCTAAGCCATCCATCTCCAACTAATACACAGCTTGTCAGGGTTATTAATGAGTTCTGCTACAAGGCAATGGATCACAGGTGTAGCTAACAGGACTATACTGAATGTTTTGCTATGATTTATTAGCCTACAGGAAGCAAATATTGTGATAAAATGACATAAAAATACCCCAAACCCAAAATTTTCAATAGGATTTTTTAAATTTTTTTTTCTTTTTTCAGGGTTTTGGTTTGTGGGGGTTTTTGCTTTTTTTTATTATTTTGTTTTGGTTTGGCTTTCTTTTTTGTTTTTGTTTGGCTTTTTTTGGTTTGGTAAAATGAAGGAAGATGAAGCCTAATCCTAGGAGACAGTACCAAGTAATTTAAATCAAGAAGCCTTACAGGCCATCAATTAATCACAGGATAAATTAACAGTGGAGAAGTACCCCAGGCATACCAATTCTTCAAAAACACTCCATGCCAGGACTGTAAAACAAGCAGGTGTGCTAACTAAGGGCACCTGTTATTCTACTGCTGATCCAAGTATTTTGAATTCTTGTAATGCAACTTGCTAATCTCATTGTGTCAGGTAATTAGCATGCTGAGTCCTTTGGGGTATTAACGGGCTAATTATACAAGCACTGTTGCTTCTATCATTAACTACTGTAGATAGCACAGACTATTGCTGAGTGAAGACATTTTCCAAGGCTAAATGCTTTTTCTCACACAGACCATAAGAGGTAGCACTAGACTGACCTCAGGTTTACAAACTCACAGCTTCTCCACAGCAGCTTTCTCAAAATAAGAGTACTGGTCTAACACTGGTACTCAGCTGTGAGGGACAAAAGACTCTCTAACAATTTAAAGTTACAAAGTGTGTGTTTATTCAGCGCTGGCAGCAGTGAGGTAATCCTCTAACACACTGCAAAACCACAGGTGACCACAGAGTCTGTTTATTGACGGAGAATTCAAACAAATACATATTTATAATAACAGCCCCTCCCATCCTTCCTGTGGTAATTAGCTTGAATAGCTATTAAGCATTGATTGACTTCTTAAATTAAGCCTGGGGTCGTTTTCATGGGGAGGGTCTTAAAAGGGGGAAGTAAGGTGAGTCTTCCTCACCCTAAATGCTTGAGCTTTTCTGTCAATGACAATACAAATGATTTCTGGGGATAGCCCAGTTTTTCAAAGAATGGGTTTCTGGTTGCATTGTCTGTGTTCCTTTGGATCTGCTCACTGGTTTCATCTTTTCCCATTGTAGGCACAGCTGAGCAAACATGAAATGACAGACAATCAATTATTTAAGTTTCAGATAACTACTCCCTTCTAACTTCTAATTATTTTCAGCAAGGTAACTAAAATCCTAATTTTCTAAGATGAGTGTTTCACTGGCTGGAAGGTGCCTGCACCAGAGCCCTCTGCACACAGGGACACACACACACACACCCTCACCTGCACTGCAGCCAGTGCCACACAAACTCACACCTTCAGCCTTGGAGGGGCAAAAAGCTGCTGCTCTTTCCTCCCAGCTTGTTCCCTGGGCAGCAGCTCAGCACTCTGCCTCCCCCTGGGTCCAGGGCACTGTACAAATGGACTGAGCTGTGCTCCCTGGTGTCTGAACACGCCCTGACAGAGTCTGGAAGGAGCTCACAGTAAATTTCAGATTCAATCTGCCTTTGGCCATGAAAACAGTGACAGCGTGGAGCTGCTTAATAGCAGAAAAATAAATAATTAACATTTGGGATTTTCAGACTGACCCAGACTCTGGTTATGAACTGGTAGATGCTGCTTTCCATTTAAGAAGCATATTTTCCTGACAGAAACTACACACCTGATCTCATGAGCTCTTTTTCCACGGTCACAGTAATTTACACAATAGCAACATCCATTTCTAGGCCAACAGAGCAAAAAGCAATTAAAGAAGCAGAGGTCAAACCAATTCCTTCTGCAGCTGCTCTTCAGAGGGACACATTTGGAAATAGGCTTCTTAAAAAGACATTCTTTATAATAGAAATGCTGAAATACAGAAGGAAATCGTGTTTACTTACATTCATTAAAAGGGTTGAATTCTTGAGGGCAAGGTACATGACGTAAATAAAACATTTTGATGTTATGTACTTATTGATGCAGTGCTGCTAAATGATCCATGCCTGGCTGGTGGGGGCCTGGGTGCCAGGTGAAATGTTTATTTGGGGACACAGGGACAGGAGGCTGAGCCCCCCAGCCTGGCTGCCTGTTCCTGCAGGGCTGGGGCACAGCCAGGCACTGCACACCAAGAGACTTCAGGGCATTCAGGGGAATCTCCTTGGAGCTCCAACACCTGGGGACAGCTCCAGCCTGAGCTTTCCCTTGCCTCCCACCAGCCCCAGGCACATGGAACCCCTTTTTGCAGCCAGCTGTTTTCCATGGCACTCTGTAATTAACCCATTGGATGGCATCAGCCCTGTCACCAGATCAGCCCAAACATCTTTCACCTTTCCCTCTCCTTGCCTCTCCACTGACACTTGCACACTGAGCACTTGTGCAGAGCACCACTGCAGACCATGGCCATCTGTGAGTTATGTGCAATAGTAACATTTCAGCTGGCATTTCAGAAACTAGCTCATCCTTTGGTTTAACATAACAGCACCCTCGAAATGACCAGGGAGGAGCACTGAGAAAACTTCCTTAAGCTAACTCCAAGGCTGTCAGTGTCATTTACAGGATGGGGACAAGCTTGAATGCTGCAGCTGGGGCCATGAACCACCTGCACCTGCTGCAAACCCTGTGCCAGATGTGCTGAGCAGTTACTCAGCAGTTACTCAGCAGTTACTCCTGGAGGAACAGCAGGGGAATCCCAGCGTGCTGCCACAGCTGAGAGCTCCACACAAATAATAACTCTGCTCCACTCACCCACACCAGCACCTGCACTGCAAATAAAACCTTTCAGCTCAGAGAAAAGCCAAACCAGCCAAAGCACACCACAGGCAGCTGAGGGGCAGAGTCCCCCCGAGCACACAGAGCTCATGGCACTGTGCTTACCTCTGGCAGAGCCACAACCCTGCTGGCACTGACCCATCAGCACTGGGGGGGTCTCAGAGTGCCCCTCTCACCCAGCTGCCCAGGCAGGAGCAGTGCCCAGTGCCCAGTGCCAGCCCCTCCTGTGCCCACTGGGGCTGAGCTGCCAGCTGAAGTGGGACTGCAAACTGCCTCTCAACTGCTTGACATCAATATTAAAGGGCTGTTTAGCACAGAGAGGTGCTGCAGGAGCAGCAGCAGCTGTGCTAATGATGCACTCTGAGAAGGTCACAGGCATGGCCCCAATCCCAGCCCTTGCTCCTCCAGCCTGGCCTGTCATATTTAGTAGAGAGGAGAGAGAAGATGCCAAGGCTTCCCTTTATCAATTTAATCTCCATCAGGGTCTGATGGGCACATTAAACTCTTTCCAGCCTTCCCCTGTGCAAACACTCCCTGCAGTGGCTGCACCTGCCCAGCCCCAGAGAGAGCTGGAGCTGCTGCAGCCCCATGGAGAGACTGGAACCCCCCAAGGGCAGCCCCTGTGCTCCTGCACCCCAAACCACAGGCTGCTCTCAGACAGGGAGAGCAAGCTCCTGCAGCAGGGATCCAGGCTGCAGCCAAAGGCACAAGTGTGCCTTGCAGAGATCTCAAGGGATGCAGGGATGACACCTCATGGAATTACCTCATCAGGAGAAACTGGAATATGGGCTGGATGCATCCATCACAACAGCCCAGAAGATACTGGAAATGAGTGTCTGTGGCTGGCTTTTTCCAATTCCCCTTTAATAAAAACTGCATCCTAAATCTCTGCACTGTGAGTCCCAGGTCCAGCAAAGCCCACAGATGGCTCCATGCATATTTACACACTCACAGGAGAGGCTCCAGCCACCCAGCTCTGCAAACACAGGCAGGGACAGCCACGCAGGAGAGGTGGCTCTGCCTGCATCATCATCCACCTCCTGGGACAGCCACAGGCACATTCCACCTCTAGAGGCTGCTCTGCTGCCCACAGCAGCTCCTGCCACCCAGACTTTTCTCCATTTGATACACAGCCTTGCAAGGTGCTTGAACAACTGCTTTCACTGCAGTGTGAGCCAAACAAGATGAAGGGCTGGGGGCAGGAGAGCCATGACTGCTGGAACGAAGGTAAAAGGAGTGAGCACCCATCATCAGCCTGGAGAGAGGAGGGTTTGCTCCTTTCTTTGGGAGAAAAAGATTAACAAAAGATTCCAGAGAACTCCAGGACAGGCAGTTTCTGCCACATCAGATGCAGTACATTCATTAACTAAAGTCAGGCTAATTTTGCCTGCTAAGCAAGCAACAGATCAGATCAGGAAGCATCAGCATCTTGTTGCTCTCACCCTGATTAATGGCATCTCACTCCTCCTCACTAAAGTCAGCCCGCTGCAAAAAGTCCAACCCAACCCCAGAGCAGCTTTCCTGAGTGACCCCAAAACAGGACTGACCCCACTCAGCACCTCTGAGCTGCTGCCACCTGCTCCAGGACCAACAGCACCTGCCTTGGGGAGCAGCAAGCCACAGAGGGGCAGGATGGAGAGCAGAGCTGCCCCTGCTCCTCCCAGAGGGGTTTGCACAGCTGGAGATGCACACAGGGCTGCTGTGAAGGGGCTCTGCCAGGCAGGCTGGGCTTCAGGGGCTCCTCCCTGAGCCCTCTCAGCTGCTGGGCCACCTGTGTGGCCACCAGGGCTGCCCCAGGCAGGAGCTCCCTGCTCTGCCCAGAGCTGGCCATGCACCATCTGCTGTCTGCTGCATAAATCAATGAAGTGCTTTGGAACACCAGACACAGAGGCCAAATGCTGATCTAAATTAAACAGGTGTAAATCCCCAGAAAACACAGTGTTGACATCAGTGGGGTTTTTTTCCCTTTTTTTTCTCCTTTGGCTAAGATAGGATTACATAGGTTTAATCAGGGATTGGATTTTGCTTCTGAGCTCCAGATATGGGAAATATACAGACAGTCCAATACTTCCAAAAACATGTCTAAGAGATGACAAAAAACTATTTTCTAGCAGTGAGTTGCCTAATTATCTGTCCATCTAAGAGATGTTATGGTGCCCAACGTGATAGTATTTCAAAAGAGAAACCACTTCCTCCTCCTGCATTCCAGCATGGGAAAAAATAATTTAATTTGACTCATATATTAGAGATTTCTTCCCTATATCTGTGTGCAAAAGACAGAGTCCATTAATGTTTGCTGGGTTTTCTTGTGGGAAAAAGCAAGAGGAGAAAGGAGAGATGAGCAAGTCAAAATGAGGATGTGTGATGACTCCAGACACATGGTGGTTTCCATCCCTGCCAACAGCAGCTAGAGCTGATGCTGGTATCTCAAGGTCATACTTCCACATAGCCAGGGAAATCAAAATTCAGACATATTTATGGAGGAAGCCTCAGGACAAAAACTTTATCAGCCTTCAACCTGCTCAGCTAATTGGGACATTTGGAAATCAGTCTGTTAATTAAAAAAATACCACTAAAAAGCCCCACTAGCTCTGCATCTTGTTGAAACAGGCAGCACTGCTTCAAAAATAAAACATTTCAATGAAAGCAAGCAACACCCAGAACTACATCATTATCAATACACACCAACAACTTTTTCCCCCTTTCAAAATACAAACTTCATTAAATGGTCCCCATATTTTCCTAAAGGCCAACTGAGAATGAGACAACAGAGGAACCAGGTATACTGCAATAGAACAGCAATCTGCCATTTCAATCAAGTACTGCCTATTAACTGGAAGTTAATTAGAGCCCTGGAATAAAGGATTTAAGTTATCCAGGGGTCTGGAGACACACACAGTTACAGCACTTGGGGCATGGAGGTGGCTGATAGCATTGCCAGGGCCCCTCTGCTGCAGCCTTTGAAACACAGGTACAGGTCTGCAAAGTCTCAACACTCTCTCAGGAACAAAAATGTTAAAAAAAAAAAAAAGAAATAAAATGGAAAAATTAAAAATTGGTTCTAAGAAGATTTTACCTCTACAGCTGCACAGAGAGTACCCAGAGATGGAGATGATTTCTCCCTCTTTGGGGACCCTGCTTGTGTCACAAGCCATGAAAATCCTGCCATGCAAACACATCCACGAGCTCATTTAAGTGGAGAAAGGCACCCAGTCACCAGAAGGAGCTGGGGGAGACAAACACCCCCCAGCTGTGAGTGCTGAAGGTTGTCTTTATGGCAAGTGATGAAAAGATGCCAAGGAGTCACCGAGCCACAGCCTGCCCTGGGGTGCTGCTGGATTTTATGGGGCCATCTGGGCTTTACTGCAGTGCAAACAGCATTACTGACAATTCCTATTAACAGCATTATAATCATTAACAAAATACTACAGTGCTCAGGTTTCAGGTGTTGCCTGCCTTCCTGCTGCACAGCCCAAGCTTTCTGACAGGCTGGGATTTAGAGGACAGCCCAAAATCCCCCAGTGGGGAGAGCACTGGGTCTCTGGCTGCCCATCACCCAGCTCTCCCAAGCACCTGCATCTCAAATACTCTTTTTTCTTCATGGAAATGACCTTGGGCAGCAGCTGCCAGTGCTGCTGTCGGGGCCAAACTCCACCTTTCCCTTGCCATGAGAGTAACTAACAGCTCTGTTCACAGGTGTGCATGGTCAGGAGAGCACCCTGCCTTTCAGATTCCCACCTGCACTCAAGCAGAAGATGGCACGTGGGGGATGTGTGTCAGGTTGCCAAAAAAACCCCAAAAAGTGGAAAAAAGAACCACCCAAAAGGGTGCATTTCTGTCACAATGTGTATATGGCTGCTCATTACCTAGACAACATGTTTGATGAAGTAAATGAAAATGAAACATCCTCTCCACCAGCTGCTGCATGAGGCATGAGCAAGCCTTGCTCACAGAACAGCTGAGGTCAGTGTGGAACCTTTGGGAGCATCCTCCCACCAGCAAATCACACCAAGCACCTGAAGCTATTTTGCCACTGCCTGGGCTCTCTGATTGTTCACTGCTGCCCTCCCATTCTGCTCAGGTTTGACTTCATGCCCAGGCTGGGGCCGCTGAGAAGGGCAAGGAATGCTCCTCCTCTCTCTCTGCACTGAGGCATTTCAAACAGGGCTGGCTCCCAGGCAGACCCCAGGGATGGGTGGCAGTGCTGGGACAGTCCTGCAGGGACAGAGTGCCCATGGAGCTGCCCAGGGATGGTGGCAGTGCTGGGACAGCTCCTGCAGGGACAGAGTGCCAGTGGAGCTGCCCAGGGATGGGTGGCAGTGCTGGGACAGTCCTGCAGGGGACAGAGTGCCCATGGAGCTCCCCAGGGATGGTGGCAGTGCTGGGACAGCTCCTGCAGGGACAGAGTGCCAGTGGAGCTGCCCAGGGATGGTGACAGTGCTGGGACAGTCCTGCAGGGACAGAGTGCTCATGGAGCTCCTCTGGGATGGTGACAATGCTGGGACAGCTCCTGCAGGGACAGAGTGCCAGTGGAGCTCCCCAGGGATGGTGGCAGTGCTGGGACAGCTCCTGCAGGGACAGAGTGCCAGTGGAGCTCCCCAGGGCTGGTGGCAGTGCTGGGACAGCTCCTGCAGGGACAGAGTGCCCATGGAGCTGCCCAGGGATGGTGGCAGTGCTGGGACAGTCCTGCAGGG
>WBND01000983.1:95476-167483 GCA_013398595.1 Tychaedon coryphoeus | reverse complement strand
AGCCCTGCCCAGCCAGCCCCACCACCACAGTCACCTGTGAACACCAGGCTGGCATTCTCCAGCTCCTCCTGGGGAACCTTGAAGCTGAAGGACTCGTTGTAGAAGGGATCTATCGTGCCCCGCATGCAGGAGGTCTTCTTGGTTTTGGTTAATTTCAATCCATGGACAAGCTGGATTTTCACAAAGGGATCTGGCAAAAAGCACAAAGCACAGGCTCTGTGTTACAGGGATCACAGGTCAGCAGCCCTGCTCATGAGGCTGTGCTGGGAAATGCCTTTGGAAAGGGCTGGGATTTGTACCCCCAGCTGCTCCCTGAGGTTTGCAGCGGGGACAAAAGTCAGGCAGTTGGATTAAAAACAGCACAGTTAATGTCAGCCTTGACAGAGCCCAAGCATTCTGCTCTTTTTGGAAAATGCCAACACTGTGGCTGGGGCAGGAACATGGGGAAGCCACTGAGGACAGAGGCACAGAGCAGCTCCAGAGGCAGCAGGAGCAAAGCCCAGGGCACAGCACAGGGCACCACAGCCCCTCCTTCCTCACTCAGCCTGGCCCAGACACCTTCACTTTACCTTTGGCAAACCCTCCTTTCTATCTCAGGGCAAGTGCTCCAAATACTTTCATTATTGCTGTCTATACATGCAAGACAGACACCCAGAGCCTTGTATAACAGGAACTGAGCATCAAATCCCCCTGGGTCCCCCACAAATTGCAGCCTCACTGATCTGCTGTAAAGGCACACATAATCAGTGCATGAGTAATGTGAGAAATGCACTGCCCTTTACCTGAACCTTGGCTCATGTCTGTCTGAAGAAGCTGTTTTGCTCTAATGATGTCCACGTTCAGCCTCCCTGCACTGGGCAGGTAGTTCAGTGACAACAGCAGCTCCCCCAGCTCCACCTCATTCTGCAGGGAAAAGAGAATGTGGAGATTTAGAACAGAGCTCGGAGGGGAAGGGAAAGCAGAGAAATTAAATAAATCCCATTTGTCTAAGTGCCTGAAAAATGAATTTTAGTCACGCTCTGAACTGCAACCAAGAACCATCTGGTGGTGCCTCGTGCTAAGCAGAAACAAGAAACCATCCCCAGCTGAAGATCTTTCCCTGATCACCAATCCCCCACGGCCAAGCAAAGAGGTACAAGGGGTACAAGGCCAGCAGCTTCCACCTGCTCCATTTCCAGTGGTTCCAGTGGTTCTGATCTTACCAATGTGCAGAGCACAACTCTCTCTCTCCTCCCCAGCCACCTGGGGGGTTCAGGGGGGCAGTGGTTAATGCATCCCTGGGCCAGCAAGGCAGGTCAGAGCAGACATCCCCCTGGCATCTCCCAGGGACCATGGCACAGCCTGCCTGTGCCCCTGCTGCTCACCAGCCCCACATCAGCACAGCTCTCCAGCCAGCATTCCTCCTCCTTTTATTTTTTTTATTTTTTATTTTTTATTTTTTATTTTTATTTTTTTATTTTTATTTTTTATTTTTATTTTTTATTTTTTATTTTTTATTTTTTATTTTTTATTTTTTTTTTTTTATTTTTATTTTTTATTTTTATTTTTTATTTTTTATTTTTTATTTTTTATTTTTTATTTTATGATGCTGAAAACCAATAATTAAAGACCTGGAGAGCTCACATCACTGCTCCTCAGATGTGAGGGTTTAAAATTAACTCTCCCCCTTTGCCATGGCCTGGCTCTGAGAGGCTCTTGCTGTCAGATGCAAAATACACACACTGAAACCACTCTGGAGGCTGGGAACACACCAGCCAGGAATTGATCCATCTGCCTAGTGCCAGGCAGAGTGCAGAGCTAGTGCCTCATCCCACATATCAAACAATCCAAAACCAGCCTAGATCAGGTGTCAGAGCCCATTCCCAAGAGAAAAAGGAGCTGTAGTGGTATTGCAATCATAAAAAAAAGCTTAAATGTCTTTACTGATGCCCCAAATAATGAGCTTACAGAAAGCAGAGACTATGGGTAGACAGTAAAGTGAAAGGCTCTCAGAAGAGTCACAGCCAAAGAACCAGGTTCATCAGCAGATGGGCCAGCACCAGGCACAGCCCCTGGCCAGGAAAGACATCAGGGGCTCAGGGAAACTGAGGCTGGGGCTGCAGGAAAAGCATCTGATTTCTTAATTCTAATTCCTTTTGTCACAGCATCTTGTGGGGCAGTGTTGTGACTCCAGAGCACACACTCACATTTATCACATGCATTTTCTTTTGTTGCTACAATACTCCCACCTCACCCAGAAGGCAGCTCTCTTCCATGAACCTGGGCCAGCTCCCACACCACAGTGCTGTTCAGTTATGATGTTTTAAGTTTTTTCCACCAGAAAGTCACTTCCCAACACAAGCCTGACCCAATGTGCACACAATACTCACACCTCTGGCAAGGCCAAGCCATACCTGTGGTGCCCTGTGGCTGCACAACGTAAGGATCTGAGAGTTTCACATCCAAGATGGTCTAAACACCATCTAATTGATTTTCACCTCATTTTGCCAAAAAATGCTCCTCTCAGGCCTGTGGCTGGAACAGCCTGCAGACACGTTTATCATCAAGAACAGTCAGTGATTTTTAATCCCATTACCAGGCCAGGATGGAAGCATCACAGAGCCCACACCACCCCCAGCAGGAGCCACACCAGGCAGCCCTGCACCCCAGCTCATTGTTATAACACATAAACTACAGTTTCAGCAGACACAGTCCTACTTCCACTGGTGGTCTGGCTCCATTCAGGCTTCAATTCCTAGAAATTCAGGTGCATTTGGACAGTGCAAATTAGGAAACTGGTCAGTGATTTTATTACCTGCTGGGAATGACAAACAGCTCCAGCTGCAAATACCAAACTCCTGGCACAGGGCAGTGATGCAGGACCTTTCCAGTCACACCTCAGGCTTAGAGAGCTGAAAACCTGCATTAGGATTTGGGATAATCACTTGTGGAGCTGCCCATTGATGGAATCTGCTGGCCTTACCCAAGAACTGCAGGAAATAAGGCTTTTCCCTGGGCCAGAGAGGAGCCCAGGAGCTCAGCAAGGGAAGGCAGATCTCCATGCTTCCAATTAATTTGCATTTATGATCCATTTACAAATAAAAGCCTGATGTGACAGTGTCAGGCTGGATCTGTGACACCCACTTAGGCACTGGAGGAGAACCAGGTCCCTCCATCCCTGCAGATTATGGAAAGAGCCACTACATGTAACCACCACACTGCTGCCCAACCCACCCAGCCTTCCACAGGTAAAGGTAGGACTGAGTTTTCTGCAGGACCTCACCTAACAGAGATTTCAGCACCTCTGGAAAAACCTTTTTGGCTATCCAGGCTTAAATCTGCATAAGGAGAGATATAAAATGACATATTCTGTGTGATCCACCAAAGATGGCAGGCAGACTGTGAGCAGCTCTAATCAGTCTCAGATCAAGAACTCTCAAATCTCAGCAGCACCTTCTGCCACCTCCTGCTTTTCCAGCACAATGGTGTTAATTATTTTGGGGGAAGGCACACAGAGGCCCTGCCAGGATGCTCAGAGGCAGCAGCAGCACCTGCAGCAGTGCCAGCAGGTGTGTGCAGAAGGAAGATTCCCAGATCCACCTTCCTGACAAGTGACTCAGCCTTTCCAAGGCACTGAATGCCAGCAGCCAGCTACCCCTGATGTTATAAATGCATTTCTGCTGGCTTAGCCAGCAGGAGCAGGGAAATGCCCCAGATGCTGCCTGGTGCCTCAGGGGATGTCACACACACAGAAAATGTCACACACAGAGAAATGAGCAGTGGCTGGCACTGCCCCACACCTTCACTTTCCCTGTGCCTCAGCCACCTGCTGTAATTAACAAACAAGCACAGAGCTCACAAGCAGCAGGAGGGAGGAGGCAGGAGGGCTCAGCCCCCTGACCCAGGCACAGGAGCTGCCATCAGCACACTGCTCACCACAGGGCAAAGTGCCTCAATTCGAGTTTCCTGGGTCTTCCATCAGGAAACCACAGTGCTCCTGGTTTGGTTTTGCTCAAGGCAGGCAAGGCATCCTCTCAGCTGCCATTGTCATGCTGATGGTGCTGAGATCCCAGGTGACCCTGGAAAAGCAATTTCCTGTTGGATGAGATGAGTCTGGGGTGTCTGAGGCTCTCCTGGAGCCCTGATTAACATTTCACTCCTGGCTGTATTCCAGGCTGGATTTGCAGCCTTGGCTCCCCTGTGATCCAGAACCTTCTCCAGGCACTGCCTGGGCTGAACCCAGAACTTCTGAGCCAGAATTTTTTCTGTCCCTTTCTGTCATCTCTGAAACACAAAGAGGCTTCCCCAAAGGAAGATGAGCTTTTAATTAATGCCATTCACACATCCTGTTTGACCAGGTAATTCCTCCCTCACAACCCCCCAGACTGCTCCTTGTGCATTGCTACAACACCAGCAAAATTCTGGAGCTGAAACCCTTCCCAACAGGAAGCAGAGCACCTGACATCAGCACTGACATCTGTGCATCACTCCTAATGAAGTTTCAGATTGATTTTCCTCCTCAAGATTATCTGTGTGGTACCTCCAGGCACATTAGAGAGCTAATGGTTTAGAATAGTTTGCTCTAACAGGTTTCCTACAGCACCCTGTGACATAGGCATTGTTTTTGGAAGGTTGAGCTATTAAGGACCAGAACCTGAAAAAAAATAGACTTACCAATGAATAGGAGCAGTGCTTCCTACATAACTGACACCACCTGGATGTTTGATGAGGAGAGTCACAAAATCCCTTCTCAAGTCAAACTGTCTGTGCACCAGTTTGAAAGGCCATGGCAAAGCCTCTGTTGTGCAAAAAGCTTTGGGAAGAAGAGATCCTCTGGAGAGGTCCTGCTCCTGGACCCCACCAGCCTCTCCTCTGAGTTCCTCCTCCACAAAATTCACCCCACAGCACCCCAGGTCTCTGCAGGAAGGGCAAGGAGGGAACAGCACCGAGGGAAAAGGATGGGGTGACCAAGAAGACAGATAAGGATAAAGTGAGAATAGTCAGGAAGAAAAATTTTTCAGTGCTGGAGCTTTAAAGAATCAAAAAGGAAAGGGGGGAAAAACTACTGAAATGGAACTGAGGAAAAATAAACATACAGAGTGAAAGAGAAGATAGTAGAACAACACGAGCCAAAATATGAAAATAAACCACAGGTTAAGAGCTAAAAATGTTGTTACCATGATGGACAAGCATCCATCACAGCATCCCATCCCAGTTCTAACCCCAGTGACCTGCAGGGTATCCTGCCCTCTGCCAGGCTTTGCCCAGGGCATCACAGGTAAGCTGCCAGGGTGACTTTAACCTCCAGCTGATGGGCAAACACAGCCCCATTCAGCACCTCACACCACCCAGAACATCAGAACTGACAGGGCACTCTAGTGCACTCATACTATGAAGTTAAAAAAGCAAGTCCACACTCCCTCTACTATAAAAATGGCTTAATTTGAGGGAAGAAGGAATTTCATGCTATTTTCCCACCACAAATAGGCAATTTTTTTTTTTTTTTCAGAATGATCTCCAAGCTCTCATTACTGCTGGTCTAAAACATTTATTCCTGCCCACTCAAATCTGCCAAAAGAGAAATGAATCATATGTCAATAAAACTTGGGGTCCTGAGCATGTGCTTCAGAATTAGTTTTAGTGGTGAAATATGGGAATCTGAGCCCTGCTACAGCGTGGGCCTGCCAACTTCATTCATGGTAATTAAGCAAAGCCACACACATTCCAGGAGATATTTAAGGAGTGCAGAGTGTTCCTGTGGGGACTGGACTCCAGAGCCTTTCCATGAGCAGCTACTGAGCTTTAGAAAAGCATTAATTACCCTGCAAGAGAAAAACTCCCAGAACTAGCAAGGATAAAGGATTTGGCAATACCTGCACTGACATTTTCCACCAGGAATAAGGAATAAATCCTTCTGCTTGGCTGCTGGCTCTGATGATGCACTGGGCAGCAATCCCCCCAAACAGGGGATATGTGATCCAAGCCCAGAGACACCAGAAGATCCCTGGCTTTCCCACCTTTTGCAGCTCATGCACAGCCCTGTACTAAGGCAGTGCTCCAGCTCTGGGGTGAGGGAACTCCAAGTGGGACAAGGACTGAGCCCCTGACTTTATCAGCACACTCTGTCAATGGCTTCCAGGTGGAGACAGCGAGTGCAGAACAGATATCCACCTCAGCCCATGTCACCTGGCCACTTTCTCTGCTCTTTCACAAAGCCTGCAGTCCTCCCACTCCCACCAGTATGAAAACTTCTCCACAGCTCCTGCCATCTGGATTCACTTTCCTCCAGCTCATGATGTTTCTGTCTATAAATTCCAGCTTTAAAAAAAAAAAAAATCACATATTTTGTGCCTTTCGTCTTCACATATCATGCCTATGACTGTCTGTGTTTCTCTCCCTCCTGTTGCTGCTTTTCCAAGCACCTGTTTCAGCCTTCTCTTCTGTGGCTGTGGGGTGCTGCCAGCTGCTGCTCTGTGTCACAGCCCCAGGGCAGCCAACCCAGGCTGGCAAATGAACCATCAGACCTGCCCCAAACAGCAGCTTGTGGTGCTCTGCAGGATCCAAGGACACCTTCTGCAAAATAAAATGCAACTGCACGTAGGTATTTTTTTTTTGTCCCTGTCTATCACCATCTCTCAACACAAAGCATTTCTCAGCAGGCTCAGGTTCAATCCAACAAGAAACTGATAAAGGCTGTCTGTCCCTCAGCTAATCAAACAGAAAAGTGAGAAGTGTAAAAAAAAATTGTCAACACGTCAAATCTATCATTCCACAGGCAGAAGGTTCCAACTAGTATTAAAAACCGCCTCCGAAATTTCTAGCACAAACATCAGTTATCAAAAGACACTAAAATGTAGTTTTTCTAAGCAATAAGCTTTATTGTTTTACTTCTTCCAGGATTTATCTTAATCCTTTTATCAATGAATTTAATCACCACTAGGATGAATTATGCCTTACTCAACGAACTTAAAAAATTTTATCATTGAGAAAACATGGGAAGATGATGCCAAATACCATCCCTGGATGTCCTGTACAAGCACTGTTGTTCCTTTTACAGTTGCAGTCTGCCAGCTGAGGTAAAAGCAGCAAAAAGGTATGAAAGGACCACTTACTGATCAAAGTGTGGAGGAATTTTTGCCCAAGTCTTTCCATATGATAGCAAGGGGATAAATGCAAGAGGTTTTTAAGCCTGTGCATTCAAATGGAGTTTTGTCTTTCTCCTTCCTTTTATAAATATCAGAAATGCCAACTTCTGCATAAATAATTGGATCTTGAATGCTGGTGAAGCAGACAGCACTGCTGAAAACAGCAGCAGCTTTCAATGAAACTTTGGAGAGGGGGAGAGGAAGAGCTGGCTCCAAGCTTGGCACACGAAGGCAGAGATGATCTTTTCTAATCAAGGTCTGTGTTAGCTGTGGAATGAGTCCATGTTGCTCAAAGAGATGTAAAATACAGAGAAGTATTTATCACACAAAAGCTGGGAGTGGGGGAGAAGCAAAACTGCATGGTGGGAGATAAAGGGATGCAAAGACATGCCCTAGAGAAGCACACTCAGGGACCCCATGATTTTGAGTTGTGCACAACTTCCAGAACTTTCCTTTCTTGTCTGAACATGGTTCAAGCTAATCCCACAGCACTCTATTCTGTCTCAGGAAATCCAGCTGGCTCTCCTGCAGCCCTGATCCTCCTCCCCTGGCACAGTGCAGCAGGGCTGAGCCAGAGAACAAAGTGCTCCCTGCACACACAGAGGGGCAAAGCAGAGTCACAGCCCAGCTGTGCACTTCCAAACACTGCCTGGGGCATTTCCCTTCCACAAGAGTCTGATCAGAAGTTTCCACTCCAAACCAAACTCAAACCCACAAGGTAAAACCATTGTGAGGCCAGTGATTTACTGCTCATTTCCTCCAGTATCTCTGGCTATGGCACCCTTTTGTGAACACCTAAAAATCAAAGAAATAGTGACACATCCAACAGGGTTTCAGTCAGCAAAGACTCCTTGGAAATTGCAGTTTGTGAGCTGGAAAGGAATTGGGAGAGGCAAGTTTGTTACACCAACCTCGTGTGATATTCCTGTCCTGAGTAAAAAACCTTTGAGATGCTGCTCACACTGTTCTCCTCTAGGCTTTTCACAGGGTTCTGTGCCTCTAGCTATGTATGTGATACCACTGGTGGCAAATTTGGCAGGTAACCACCACTCCTGGCTGCAAAGCTCAGATCTTCCCACTGAACAGCCCTTCACCTGGCTGGCAAGGAGGTGGCCCTTCCCTGAGAACAGAGGTGAGAGCACACAGACACTCTGCATCTCCTCTTCCCATCCCACTGCATGGCTGAAATGCCCAAAATGCAACATCCCACAAATTGGTTATGGCAAATTTAGC
Source organism: Tychaedon coryphoeus (assembly GCA_013398595.1). NCBI lineage: Eukaryota > Metazoa > Chordata > Aves > Passeriformes > Muscicapidae > Tychaedon > Tychaedon coryphoeus. The sequence goes on along the minus strand of WBND01000983.1, from coordinate 159,126 downwards.
TCCTTCAGGGATCTGATGAAAATCAGTCTGCCACTCTCGTGCAGATTGTTGTTTATGCATTATGCCACAGGTCTGGATAGATTTCATCTTCCACATGTTTTATTGGATCAAAAATCAAATCCCTGCTGAACTGGCACCAGCTGCTCCCCTCATGTCCTCAGACATGTGTCACAGCACTCCTGAGAATGGATGCAGGTCACTGCAGTGACAAGAAACACTTTCCCAAAGGTGCAGACTTCCAGAGCAGCCTTGAGTTGTTCTCATTTAAGCTGACATAGGATTTTTGCTCATGACTATAAAAGACAGCTCCTCTACCTCATGCTGTTAGTTATAAAACCAGACACAAGCCCACATAATCCCAACCCAGCAGATGCTGTGTTAACAAGATGACAATTACTAATTAGAAGCAGCATTACTTGCCAACAGGCAAAGGAACTACACATACACAAAAAAACCCCAAAACAGCAAGAAAAACTGTGGCAATAATTTGATAAATTCTGTTACCTGAGAACTAGGCACAAGGGCTTTCCACCAGTGTCCACCTTTCACAAGGTCTACATCACTCAAGGGCATTGACACTTTGCCAATAACACAGTGGCGTGAGAATTTGTCAAAATCCACTACAGTTAAAAGCAGAGTTCTTCTCTGGGCTTCCAAAAAGGGGATTTCAAATGTGTACCTCTCCTCAAACACGGGGCTCTGCGTTTTGCGTTTCACTCCGGTCTGCTTGGAGTTCTTCTGGTCAGGGAGGAGGCAGATCTTCACATAGGGGTTGGAGTGAGCCATGTCTTGCCTTGAGCCATCGTAGGAAATGGGAGGAGGCAGATCTTTGGCCTCAATGACTCGCACTATTAGGTAATTATGCAGCAGATCATACTGTGTGCTAAAATGCAGCATGCCCAGCTGGTACTTGGACAAGATCTCCTCGTCTGTCAAGGAGTCCATGTCGTCACTATTTGAGTCAAGAGAGTACAGCCTTGGTTCAAATTTTCTAAAATAGTCATCTGGGGTGTAGGTTTTTCGCAGGATTGTTGGCTGAACTATTTCTCTCTTAGCTCCTATTATTCCAAACTCGATGGGTTTGATGTCAATTAGGGGAGAGCTTGGCCTCCTCGACTCCAGACCTGAACGAGAGAAGCACACAAATGTGATTGTTAGAAAATCCTCTACAGCAGCTACAGGTGCTGCTTGGGGTTCAGCTGTTCTGTGTGTGTGCAGTGCCAGCACAGCTCCATGGTGGGGCTTTTCCCCCTTGCACTGCCAACAATTAACAGCACTGAAGCAAAGCTCTCCTTCCTTTTTCCCTCCTTGCCCACTTGCACGTGCAATTACCGCGCTCACGCTTCAGCAAGAAGAACAGGGCCCTGTGCTCCTGCAAAACAGGAGATTTTAATCAATGTGCCTCCAACCTGACTTGGTTCCCTGTCTAAAAGAGGGAAGAGCAAGCAGTACAGTTTGATTTTCTGCCCGCAGGAGTTGCATGGGTGCAGGAAGGACGAGCTTACTGGAGATGCGGCGCGTGAGGCTGTGAGCGGAGCGCGATGCGTCGCAGGACGAGCGCCTTCTGTCAGGGGACACATCCTGCAGGGGAGGCAGCTGGCTGGCTGCATTATCAGAGTCTCCATCTTTGTCCTCGTTCTGGCTGCTTATCCTGTTGTAATGAGAGACCTTTGGGTGATTCAGCCCAGCACAAGGCGTGTACACAGAATAACAGCGTGTTCTGGCAGCCTGGGGTTAGTCTTGGTGCTGGTCCCTCCATGCTGGGGGGATCTGCTGATCTATCTGGCAAGCAAAAGGCTGAGCAACTGACTTCAGACCAATGTAAAAAACAGATTCTTCACCTTTCTGCCTGCCTTTCAAACAGAGTTTTATCAGTATTAGGGCATGACATAGGCACATATAACTCAGATGTTGATCAGAAATATTGTACTTCTCTCTAAGGAAAAAAATCAAAACTCCACAAACCTCAAGCAGTAGCTTCCTGCTGTAATTCACAGCACAGACTTCACCAGGAATGAACGAGCACAGAAAATCACCATGCTCAGATATCCCAGCCTGCCACACACCTCCTGGTAAAATATTGCAGCTTTGCCAATAAAGTTTCAAAACTTCATCTTACAGACACAATTCATTATTTGCTATTTATTGGCATGCCTTTTAAAATATTTGGCTGCTTTTTATCCACTTCTACAAACCAGATGTGATGCTCAGCATAAATAATTTTACTGCCCAGGGATCTTGGCGGGAGCAGGGAAGTTGGTGATGCCTGGAAAGGCTGACCTGGAGCAGAGACCAGGCAGAGCAAGAGGGATAAAATAGGAATTTATTGAAAGGATCCACCTTGGGCAGGGCAAGAGCCCAGCTGGGGCTGCACCCAAATCAAATCCAAGAGGGATCCTGGTCATGAGTTTTTACACTTTTATAAGTTTTGGTTCATCTCCATCTTGGGGTCACTTGTTCAACCACAGCCCCAGGCTGTGAAGTCTCTGCCCTGGCTGCCCCTTCCCTTTGCTGCTGTTTTTGCTTTTTTGGTAGCAGTTATCTTTGATTCTCCAGCTGGGGAGGGATTGTTTTGTCTGACCACCCTGTGAACAGAACTCACTAACACCTAATATGAAGTTTCAGAGTTACACACTAAGCAGCAGAGAATCTGAAAACTATAAAGGCCAAAACCCAAGGCATCATTTCTCCCCTAGGGCAGGATCTAAATGACAAAGCAAGTTTTGTAGTGCCTTTGAGAAGACTCCTCAGAAGGCTGACATCACAGAGAAGTCCACATGTAACTCCCCTTTCAGTTTGTTTAAATGTACACACAACAAGCTGTTCTTATATAAAACAACATTCTGGTTAAAAACCCCAACATATCACAGGTGCAGTGGCTCCTGAAAGAAGTGAGGGTCTCCCAGATCTGGCTGGGAGAAGGGCAGGAGGAGAAGTCTCAGCTGTGTGCTCAGAGGGGAGTGCTGCTGGTGGAAATGGAATCACACAAGGGGTGCACGACGTGTGGAGATCCTGCAAAGCAGCCAGGCCACCAGGCAGAAAACAGCAGCAGATCACAAGGAAACAGCAGCACAAAACCAGCAAACCAAAGGGGAATTCTGTGTGAATTTTGCTTCCAAGCCACCCTTTCTGCGTGCACAGCTCAGCTGGGTATAAATGAAATATATTGGATCATTTCCATTAGTAACCAATGACTGGAGCAGAGCAATTGATATATTCTGCAAAAAGCAGTAAACTTGCAGAAAAACCCAACAAGCATTAAAAAAACAAACAAACAAACCCCCAAAACTAATTGGAAATTCTTATCCAAACCCACAAAATTCACAGCAGGATCCACGCAAATTTCACCAAGTCAGACTCACACAACTCATCCACACTAAAAAAACCAAAATTCTGTTAATAATCAAAACCAAACCCTCTGCTAAAAGAGGTATACAATATTTGCACAGCTCTGCAGCCCATTAAAGGCAGTCCAAACTATAGTTTGATATATAATCAGTACTTGGAACACAAATAGCTTTTTCATGCCTAAATGCAGGCCCACACAATCACAGGTGGCATTTGGATATGCTTGTGTTTGAGAAGCAAATGCACAGAGCAAGGCAGGGTGAAAAGGGAATCAGGAAGAGAGGCATTAAGGATGTTCTACAATGGGTAAACGTAATAGTGAGTTAATAACATACAGATGACCTTTAGTAAGGAAATTGCTACTGAGCCACAATAATTTTTCCTCAAATAAACTTTGGCTCTGGTTAAAGCAGCTCTGTTTCTGTTTAATCCGAACCTTTGGGAAGAGGAGTCGTGTCCTGGTCTCAATTCAGTCTCACAGTGTGCACTGTTTATCTTTGGGGTTTGTGTAGAATATTCCATAACAAGCAGCTCAAACATCCACCCTCATTCCCAGGCCCTTTCTGCAAGGACCAGGATGCAAGTGCTCCCCATGAAATAACAAGAAGTTACCATGCACTCAGGTCAATGCAACTGGACTCATTGCAGGAAGAGGGTGTTTTTTTTTTTTTTCCTAAGTTGCCACTGCAAAAAATTCAGAAAATGAGAAAAATCCATGAGGAAGGGCTTAAACTTATAGCTTTATCATCCACTCCTGAATTTCCAGGACAATAAGAGCTGCCAAAGGGAAAACCTAGGGCCAAAATATAAAGGGTGGGTCATTAACCACGAGCATTTAGATGTTTGCTCATTCACCAATGCAGACCATGTAAACAGTTTTCTCCTGGGGAGAGGGCAGGAAGGTGAGGAAGGCACAAAATGCATTCTGCATTACACCAGTGTCTCAGGCCTGTGAAGAATAGGCAAGATGGAAAGATCTCCAGCTGAAAACATAGATCTATTTTTAAGACACTTTCAGGTTGCAATCAGGGAATACAATAAATTGATTTGTTCCCAATTCAGTGCATGCATCTAAATGCAAAATAAGGTGACATCAAACCTGCTTTTCATTGTAGGGGTTCCCACTAAATGCAAAAGCCCTGTCCTCAAAAATAGGAGGAAAAAAAAAGAAAAAAACAAAAGAGGTTCAACTGGCATACACAGAACAAGTCCAAACTCTTACTCTGCTGACACATCTAACTCCAGAGATCATTCCCTATTCCCTACATCCAAAAACGCATATAGAGATATAAAAACATAAGGTCAACACAATGAGAACAGAATTCTTTGGTTTCTGAATTCTGAATCAACATGGGATCATTTCCACCTTAAACATGCACAAAAAAAGGTTGGTCTCCTAACTTGGGTCTCTCAGCAAGCAAAACATACCAAATGTGGCTCCTGCTTTTAACTTTATTTCCTCCTCCCTAGCTGCATCACACCATCCAGAGCTGGATGCAAGGATGGATAAATAGCCTGGACTGGGGCCACAGGTCACTGTGAGCATCTGTGGGTGAAGCATAAAGTGCAACAGGGTTCAAGAACTGGGCTGGTTTTTACCAGAGAGTGTTGTCCTCTGCTTATGGCCATTCCAAGAAGTTACTGTAGGGGCTTTCAGATGGAGCAGGACCAGGGGAAACAATACAGGCTGGAGAGAGCATTTTACAATTCCAAAGGTCTCCATGCTCTCTGCCCATGGCAAAGCTCACCTCATCTGCAAAGCCACCATACATCTGAGATTTGAGAGAATAAGAACAGGGCTTCAGTGCTCACATCACCCCTTGAGCCAGACAGAGGAATCCAAGAGTCAAAAACTACACCCTGGTACAATCACACCACTGCCCAGCACACCAGGTAAGCTCTGGGTCAGCCTCTCACAAGCCCAGCTCCTTGTGCCCAGGATGTAATTGCTCCTGCACCAATCCTTCCATGTCCAATACTGCAGCCTCATCACTGTGCTCTCCTGTGCGTGATGCTTTCCTATTTAGCATTGATTTTGTTTCCATTCCCCATTAATTGCAGGTGAATCAGTTTCTGAGCATGTATCAGACTCTTAAATATGCTGCTCCACATTTAAAAACCACTCTAACACATCTTGAACAGCTCTATTTTTATTGCTTCAGTATTCATTGCCATCCTGTTCTACCTGAATTCAAAAGGCTGCATGGACAAGACTGTGGTTTAAACCCAAGAAAATTTATTTCATGCAGCACCAAGACATGAACCTTCCAGAGCTGCCAGAGAATAACAGCACATACTCACAGGAGTAGATAAAACAACCTGAGTGCCTCAGTGCCCAAAGCCTGAGCATCAGATGATGCACTGAACATGTTCTGCACAAGTTCTGGACACACTGAAGCTGTGTCCATCCAATGTTCTGCTCCCCAAGGCCAGCCCAGCCCAGCTGACAAGGCAGCCACTGGAACACCAGGGAGCTCTGCTCTCTTCTTGGTTTCACTATTGCCTCCACGGGGTCACCTCTGTGCTGCAGACTCCTGGCTGAGAGTCAAAGAGGGAAGACTTCACTGACCCCCTTTGTAGTGGATTTGCAAACACACTAATCAGAGCTCCAGATAAGACCTGGTGCTGTGGTTCTTTCATGATTTGAGAAGAAATTCTGAAGAGTACTGTGGGGATGCAGGAGATCAAGTTGTGCTAAAGGAAACTTAAATGAATTTCCCCTTCAGAGCACGTAGGAGCTGTGCCTTTCATCTGCCTATATGATAACCACCTTCACGCTAGGATAAGTACTTCAAAACAACCTCATCAGCACTGCAGCCAAGCTGGAGTGCTCCAAAGGCTTGGTCCATTTCAAGAGGAAATAGGATTGAAGATGAAAGGCATCTTTAGAGAAGGGGGCACAGCTAAACCAGTTATCAGCTTGTTATGCCAGCTTACAAAACAACTTCTGTCTTACCCATCAGAAAAGTTTTTACAAAGACTAACCTTGATACTAGAGTTAACAGAGCTGCCCTTTTTCACCATGCCAGGAGTAGCCTGCATTCCCACCCTCAGGGATGCTCTAATTCATCCTCTGCATGTCCCATTGCAATTCATATCAACACTCCCATCACAGCTGAGCAGCCCTACTCCTTGGTTAAAGCTAGGAAATCGTGCATCCAAACTTACAGCCAGGCTGGAGTTTGAGCAGGAAATGGTCCCAGGATTTCAACTTCATCTTCATTTGTTTGACAACAGCTACAGTCAAAACACTTCTGACAGCAATTTCTGCAAGTCCACCGGCACAGCAAGAGATCCGAGATTCGGGCGAGCAGACCCTGGAGCCATTGCAAACCAAAGCACAAGATTACAACCCATCAACAGCTATTGAGGGAAAACACTCAGCTGTATTTGTGTTTCTGCAACAGAACATTAAGAACTGTATTTATTTCATCTATACCAACAGACAAGTGCTATGCAGTTACCAGCCCAACCCCACTGATGCCATAACAAGGCAGGAAAATAAGCATTCTCTGCAGGTATTTTCCCTTCTAGTGGCAATGTATTATTATGTAGGTTGGCAAGAGGGTGATTTGCAGAGCACCATGGCACAACAATATGCTGGAGTGGAAACATGCATATTCCTCCACACACATCAACAATCTAATAGATCAGCAAACACACAACAGAAGGAATTTAAAACAGAAGGTAAGTGAAAGCTTCAAATTAATCCAGCAAGGATCTATTTAATTAACACAGCTATGTGAACACACTTCATCCCTGTAGCTGTACCAGCAGTGTTTGTACCACCCATACACATGGAGCATTACAGCCCAACAAACTCACCACTAAAATGGATTAGCCAGAGCACACTATCCTCATGCTTCTGCTCTGCTACCAAGATAATTAATTGAAGAACCTTCAATGATATTTTTTAGAAGAATAGTTGACCCAGAAAAGTCTTCCATTTCCCAGGTTTCCATGGTGGCTCTGGCAGCACCCATGGTCCCACTCCCATGCCATCCCCACAGCCTGCCCCCCACTACTGCTTTACAACTGTGTGTGACTTTGAAATGCTCCTGGGAAACTGAAGAAATAAAGTATTTGGGAGATTCTCCACAGTAATTTCCCCAAAATGCTCGAGACATTTGCAGTATTCATGAGTGTGGACCATGCAGATGGGTTTCCTCAGAGGAAACTGATCTGCAGAGAAGACATTGGAACATGGGTTTTTGCTACAGGAAAACACACATTTTTTTCCATAAACAAAATCTGGGCACTGCAAACCAAAAAATTACCAGCCCAAAATGCAGTACATTAGTTATATCTAGGACATCAGTAAAGAGACAGAAAACACGAGACAATCCCCTCAGGATGGAGCAAGGAGACAGAACGGGGAGTGAATCATCAGATTAACTCACCTCATTTATTGGTTCCAACTGTCCTTTTAGACATTCAGGATGAAGCAAAGGGGAACAAAACGAAAAAGACAAAAACAAGTTAGCAATGCTCAAACAACTTTAAATTTTCTGCCATGACATGGCCCAGCCTGGGATGAGTTTGAAGTTCTGGCAAGACAGTACCTTGTAGGTGTTGGAGGAAGGAGAGGTCTGACCAGGCATCAGATTTTGCCATTTCCAACCTTTCCCTACAAAGCTTCTTCTACTCCTCCTTTCCCACAAGCAAAACTCCCAAACCCATTCTGAAGCATGAAAATCCTGCTCATTGCTCCTTGCTAGTGGGTATCATATGCAACCACTTATTTTGTTTTCTTTAGTAACCTGCCTCTAATTGCAGCAAATACTTGCTGCTGACAGTAAACCATATCCATATTTTTCAGTGGAAAAAAAGGCTTTTCTCCACATTCAGCCCATATCAACGTGGTTCCAATGCCAATTCATTAAAGCAACATTTCTAGGAAGGGGTACAGACTGAATACCCTCCATTAAACCCACATCTCTGGGCACCTTCAGCCTCATCCTCAGATGTGACTTGAAGAGCACAAAGGATAGAAGTTAAAGGCTTGAGTTCCATAATCCCATGCAAAAATCTGCACTGCAGCCACCTCTCCCAATCCACAGAGAAAATCTACAGCAAAGGAAGAAGGCATCACAAACCAGTTTTTTATTCACAAAGCCACCCTTGGAACAATATACATATATATAGATATAATGGACCCATTTCCTTTGGAGACTCACTAGCACTTCCTGATACCTGCTGAAATGTCTTACCTATTGCATTCCCTTGATAATGTCTGAAAGTTTCCTTTATTTGTCCTGGCTGCCTTTGTATATGGGGAATATCTTAAAAAACCCGAAACCAATAAAAAACCACAGAACAAAACAATAAAAAAAACTCCACAAAAATCCATCCTACTCTTCCAAATGTAGAAATTGGTTCCAGCTTCACGTTCATGACATGACACCAGCAGCCTTTTCTAAAGAAGCTGGGATGCAGAAGTTGCCTTTAGTTCCAAGAGCTCTCCTATGGACCACAATTTGGTGCAAGCCTTCCTTTTAAACTTCTTGGAAGGCAGTGCTTGTCAAAAAAGCTACCACTTATTAGGAGCAGTTAAAAAGCCAGAAGAGCTGTGGTGCAGTGAGACAAGACAGTGATTACCCATGGGCCAACTGTTTAAGAAAATGCTGAATGGTTAAAAGGGCTTTATCATTCCTTATTAATACAAAGTTGCAGCCAAAGCTCAGTGGTTTAGCAGGGCTGCAAGGAGGGTATTTAAATTGCTCTAAAACAAAGCGGCTGGACCGGTGCCACACGATGGAAGGCTGGAGCACATAAAGGGCTTTTCCAAGGCGCACAGGGACACAGGGCAGCGCTCCTGGTCACCGTCATCACCCCTGAGTGCCACCAGCCCCGGGCACACAGGGTGACAGAGCCAGCCTGTGACTGCCCGCGAGCGGCAGGGCAGGACCGGAGCGGGATATGGGAGCGCTGGAGGCAAACACGGCAACAGCAGCACTCCGGGCTGGAATGCGGGGCCCAGGAAAGGAAAGCAAACACGAGCACCTGTGCACCCACCTGTGTCACAGCAGGCACCGGGGACAGGGCAGGGCTGTGGGGAAGGACAGGGCTGTAGGGCAGGGCTTTAGGGAAGCGCAGGGCTGTAGGGCAGGGCTGTAGGGAAGCGCAGGGCTGTAGGGCAGGGCTGTAGGGAAGCGCAGGGCTGTAGGGCAGGGCTGTGGGGAAGGACAGGGGAGGGCTGTGGGGAAGGACAGGGCTGTAGGGAAGGACAGGAGAGGGCTGTAGGGAAGGACAGGGCTGTAGGGCAGGCTGCAGCAGGCGGGGATCCCGGCACATGCCATGTGCTCAGCGCCCCCCGGAGAAGGGCTCAGCCCCCAGGGTCAGGGAGGCTCCATCCTGCTCTGCCACGTCATCCCGAGCACGGAACGAGGCAGGCGGGAGCCTCCAGCCACCAGCGAGCCCCCGGCAAGGGCGAGGCTGGGGACAGGGCTCCATCGGCACAGCCTGCTGCAGGGACCTGGGAGGGGGAGACCTGCCCCAAGGGAGCGGAGCCGCCGCTCCCAGCCGGGTCCTCAGAGCAGCGACAGCAAACCAGGAGTACCCCAGGGATGCTGCAACAGGGTGGGGTCCCTGCTGGTCACAGAGCGCCTTTTGCCCAGCAGTTACACCCCAGGAAAGGCTCACAAGCTCCATCGGCAGCGGACACGGCAGCCTGGGGACAGTGCGGTCCCCTCAGCCTCACATCCCCCACCATCCCACCGTGACCGGGACGCCGGGGTGGGGATAACGGGGTGCTGATGTCCTGCTCCGCACCCGGGTACCCGCACCTTGTCCCCCGACGGCCGCGCTGCCGAAGGCCCGGCCCCAGTCGAGACCCCCGAGCCCCGCAGGACCCCTCGGGCGGGTCCAGCCCGGCTCCCTCGGCAGCTCCCGCAGCATCCCCGCTCCCATCGAGGCTCGGGCACGGCGGGGACACGGCGGGGACACGGAGGGGACACGGAGGGGACACGGAGGGGACACGGAGGGGACACGGAGGGGACACGGAGGGATCTGGAGATGCCCCCGCGCTCGGGTTCATCGCGAACCCGCGGCTGCGCTCGGGGCAATCAATGGCTGGGAAGGGCGGCTCGGGGGTCACTCCGGGTTTGAAGCAGCCCGACAAAAATCCAGCCCCACAATGCTGGGAGAGCCCATCCGCCACGGCGCAGCCCAGGGCGCCAGTGCCCCCCACCCGCCGGAGCGTGCCCGCATCCCAGTCTGCCCGCGGGTTCAGCATCCTCCTCCCTCCAACAAGTCCTTGTGCGGGATCGGGACGCGCTGCCACATCCCCGGGGCCATCCCGCTCCCCCAGCAGAGAGGCCCGAGGGCTGCTCGCCAGCCCCGCGGGGATCCTCTCCTGCCCCGCTGTCTCGCCAGCCACAGCTGCCGGCCCCGCTCCTGCCCCGGCCCCTCGCCGGGGGCTGCTGTCGCCGCCGGCAACTCCTCCCCAGAAGTTAACCCGAAGTTGCGCACCCGCCCCCGGTGGGGGCCCCGCGCCGGTCCCGCAGATCCCCCCCTCCATCCCGCGGGGCTCGCCCCGGCCCGCCGCGCCCCGCACGCACCTGGATGTACGCCATGGCTCCGCGGGGCTCCGCGGGCTCCGCGGGCTCCTCCGCCCGCCGCCCCGGCCGCGCCCGCCGCAGCGCAGCGCGGCACCGCCCCGGGCGGGGGGACGGGGGCGGCCCGCGGGCAGCGCAGGCACCGGTACCGGCTCCGGTGCCGGCTCCGGTGCCGGCTGCGGCGGGCCCCGCCGCCCCCGCGGGCGATGGCGCTGGGAGCGGGCGGGCGGCTCCCCCCGGCCCGGCCCTGCCCGCGGAGCCTCCGCGGGCCCGCAACAGGTCCGCCCAGCGCGGGCGAACACTGACCTCCAGAGGGCCCGCCGCGGAAATTCAGGGAGCCGAGCCCCTGCTGGCCCCCGGGACACGGCCGGGGACGGCTGGGCAGGTGCAGGCGGCTGATGGAGCGATGGCACGGCCGCGCTTTGCCGCGGAGAGTTGGCTGGATGGGAAGGCACACCTGAGTTTGGAGACAGACGCGGCTGTTTTGTGAGCTTGAATGGACAAAGTCGAAACGCACAAACTCAAACCTTGCCCAGCTGAGCCGAGCTGGGGCGGGGAGTGAGCCTGTAACCCACAGAGCACGGCGAGCATCCTGTCCCTGCGCTCATGTGCCGGGTCCGGCCAGAGACGGGCGGGAGGGAACGTGCTCCAGCAATGGGCAAATCCCACCACGGGGGTGGCTGGAACTGGGGAACTCGAGTGGCAAAACACTGCTGAGGTCAAACTCTTGAAAGGGAAAGCACAGGAAAAGTGGAGCTTTTCGGCCGTTCTCTGGGTCACTGCCTTGGTGCCGCACAGGTCGGAGGCTTCTCAGCATCCTGGTGTGAACAAAGGCTTCTGCCCCCGGTTTTGCTGGCAGCTCTCAGGTACACTTCTGGCACCTTCCTGGGACACTGATTCACGCTAAACCCTGGACAGAGGCAGAGGGGCAGCAGCTTTCAGCTCAGCCGGGCTGGACAGCCAGGGCAGCTCCCTGACTCACCACAGCTCTGACTCACCACATTCCAGTTTCCTGGGGTGAGTGGTGGAAACATCTGCTCTGGAGAAGGGAACGCTACAGCTTCAGATATTGGCCAGCCTAAGAACACTGCTGACTGCTGCTCCCTGTGGTAAGGAGGGAGCATCTGGGCCAGGATGTCTTCGGAAAGCTCTTGCATTACTGATCTCGTTTAATGGCCCATTTAAGTTCTCGTTGGATTCAATGAAAAACTGCCTTGACTTCCGTGGGAAGGGCCATACTCTGAATTTTTTTTTTAAAATGAACTCCCTTTTTCCCCAGAGAGAGCAGTTACTGCTTTAGAAGAATAATTATCACAGTGGAGATAAGCAAGAAAAAGCCTGTAGTGCTTACTTGTTTCAAACAGTTTTGAGCATGTGATTAAGTGGTGGTATAAGTTATTTGTCAATTTTTGCTCTGCAATTCTCTTTAATTACACTTCTTTCCAAGTGCCAGTGTTTAAAATGTCAACCTTTATTTGAATATTGTTGCTCTTTTCCCCACCGCCTTGATGCAGCTTGCAATAACCAAACACACAGATTTTCTTTTCTCTTTTTCATGTTGCAACATAATGAGGAGAGAGGCTTAAGCTTTCTGATTTTTTTTTTTGACTCGTTAAAGGCAGAATGCTGTGAGTCACAAAACTGTGGCAGGCACTACACAAACATTATGTGCATGTTTGCACTTATTCCTTTAAAAACTTTTACAGAAGAGAAAGATCAAATGCTGCATCAATTCACAGTGACTTTTTTGGCTGACACACATAAAAATTATGAGCCAAAAAAAGAAGAGCAAAAGAAGTTTATATGGGGAGTCCCCAATACTATTGATTTTTACATGAAAGGAAAGCCCTCTTTCCCCTTTCACACACTTTGGTAGCAGCTTGTAGCACAAAGCCATAAGATACATGTGCTCCCCTTGCATACTCATATATATACATGCATTTAAGTGCTTTTTTCATCATGGCATGGAGGCTTTTAGATAATTTTCTCCCAGCACACACATTCCCAAAACAAGCACAGCTCTAACCCAAGGAATATGACAAGGATTCAAACCAGTAGACAGGTGGTTATTGTAAAATCTAATTTCAAATCTGCATATGGCTGATGCTCTGATTAAGCTCTGCTTCCACAGCACTCAGAATAAACAGATCCATTTGACATGATGACAACATAACCTTTGGATGTCCTTTGCTGTGCACGCTCTGTGCATGATCAGACACATTCCATACTTCCCACATGTAATGGCTGTGATGCAGATGGCCAGGCTTGCAAATGCCGGATTTTTAAGCAGAAAATTAGGAAATGAATACTGCTTTTGCAGAATGTGATTTTATGGCAGATTTCTATTCTTACTAACACACACTGGGAATAACATCAGCTCCATCCAAAGAATGCACTCAAATCATTACAACCAGCCCAGCAAGTAGCAAAATCTACCTCCAGCACAGCAAATCAGCTCAGCAGCTTCTCAGACAAACCAAACCAGGCATACTGGTATTGAAAATGCCACACCATGCTCAAACCTACCCAAAGACTTTCAGCCTCCTTGTGCCTTGAAGTTAAGAGAAAAGCACATCACTCTGAAAAAAGTAAAGAAAGCAAAGGCAGGCAATCTGATGGCTATTGCAGAGCATTTTCATTTGAGTCCTACTAAAGCAGCTGACAGTGCTTTCTGCTGCAAGGGGGAAGCAAGAAGAGCAGAGGCTGTACAAGGTAAGATGAGGTGTCTTCCTCTGCTGTTCTTTTGCCAAATACTTATTATCAACACTTGAGCCTGCTGGAATTGACAGCTACCACTCTGCTTAAAAATAAGCTTCTTATCTCCAGATGTTTTTATAAATGACAAGCCACTGTAGCTGGTGCTTCCCCACTGCTGTTGGCAGCTGGTAAAGGTCCAGCTTCTCTTGTCATTACAGAATTGCCTTCAGTTCCTTGCAGCAGCATCCCTCTAATAAAGGTATCTGCAATTAACTCTTCAGAACCATCTCTAGCAATGTTTGTTTTGTGGAAATGCAGTTTCTTTCCCTGTGTGATTTTTCAGGCTTTTTTCTGCCTTGGGTTTGTACCCTGAAGAGGCAAGTCCAAGAGGTTTATTCTGGGCAACCAGGAGCAGAACTGTTTCCTACAACCTGTACCCAGGAGAGCAACCCCCCCCCAGTCTTTCAGCAGGAAGGATTAGTGTTGACTTTGCCATAGGGACCTGTATTTATTCTAGCTCTGTGGCTGACTCAGTGGCAGGGGCAGGGAATGCCTGAAGTGAGCTGAGCTGAGCTGAGCTGAGCTGAGCTGAGCTGAGCTCTGCTTCCAGCTGATGGCAAAGCTGCAAGCTCAACCCTGCTGGCTGCCTCCCAGGCTCACCTGCTGCTCCCTTCAATCCTTTCTCCCGAATTCCCACGGGGCACCATGCCCAGACAGCTCAGTTTGGAGTAGTGAAAGGTTACCCCCTTCTTCTACATCGTTCCTGGTGTACTTCAGGGATCAGCAAGAAGCCAGCATCTCTATCTCAGGCTCTGGTCCCTTGAGGCATGAGAGAGTCACAGCAACTGATCTTGTGCCAGTGATGATGCAGTTTCCAGCAGGAGCTGGGCTGACATCAGTGTGACAGACACAGATTCCAGCTAGTGACAAAAAGGGAAGGTGCTACAACCCATTTCCATGACTCACCCAGCCTTTGGTCTCAGCTGCCTCTAAATCAGCCCATCAACACCAGGGACAGCCTGATGTGATGTGGAGTCACAACTCCATTTCCAGGCTTCTGCCTTGCCAGTGGTCAACTGCTCTTTAGATTTTGCTGCATTTCCCTCCTTCCTCTCTGCATTTTTCCTCAGCTCCTATCCCTTTATGGATTGGCATTACCTACCCCAGGCTCTCCCTCCTGTCACATCTCCCAGACCCAAGTCATGCCCGTGGCCAGGAGGAACTGGCTGGTGCTGTGCCCTAAAAAACTCTGCTCTGCTTCACTTCACAAACAGCCTCTGCTGATTCTGCATCTTGCAGCACCTCTGGGTTATTAACTGGCCACCTGGCAGCTCCCTAATTGGCAATATCAGTAAAAGTCCATTTTTCTCTGAAGTCTCCAGATAAAGCAGTTAAATTTGATCTAAGATCCTCACATCCTCCTTGCCTTATATAATTTGTAATGACCTTGTCTACACCACAAAAAATTACAGCTACTTTTTTTGCACTCACACACTTTCTAGTTTCTCTTTAACATACACTCTGGCAGGGAGCTGAATGACACAGCATAATCTGCTAAAGCTTTTCCTATAGTAAACAGAGATAAAACCACAGCCAAAGGGCATGCAGGCTCAGGGGAAGCAAGCACCGTGTGTTATTGTACCGAGCACTCCAGCCCAAGTTCTGCCCGAAGGAAAGCTGTCCCTGGAGGGAGCTGCCATGCCCAGTGAGGTCATGCAGACCACAGCCCAGCCTGGGTGGCCTCACACAGTGTCACCTGTGTGAGCCCAGTGTCCCCAGCAGAACGTGTCCAAGGGGCACGCTGGCTGCTGGGTCAGGTTTGTACAAACACACAGCTGAGGTCGTGCTCTTTCAACGACCTCGTTCTGCAATAAAAGTGGGACCTCAGTGACCTGTGACTCGCTGGCTCACAGGGTCCCTCCCCGAGGCAGCACAGCCCCAGCAGGGGACAGAGCCCGGGGGAGGCACAGCACCACTGAGCCTCTCCTGCTCGGGAACCCATCCCTGCACCCAGGCCAAAAAGCTTGGATACAGCAGGCTTTGGGTCAGGCTAAAAAGCCCAGAGTATTTTCAGACTTCCGAGGAGAGAACGTTGTATTTATAGGGAAGTTCAGTTCTTCAGTTGCTTTTGTAATTCATGTTGTTTATGACTGGTTTTTTCAAGCTGTAGGGCTGAGTTGGCTGCTAGATTTCTGTTCCAGGCTCACATTTCTCTTTACAGACATAGGACAGAGCTATTTTTGTAATATAAATCATTACAGAGAGAATATCTCACAGTCCCCACTGAAGCAAATTCCTAAGGAAGGGAGCTCCATTTTAGAAGTCAATTTCGACTTCGTATTTTCTTTCAATTTAATGACTGAGAAACAAGGAACACCAGTCTGAAGCCAGGCAGTGTCCCCATTTCTCAGGAAGACAAACTGAGTGGAATGGGAGCCACTTCTGCCAAGAGGGGCTGGGTGGGAGCTGCAGATGTGGCTCCCCAAGCCCTGGGGATTGAGTGTGACCCTGGTGCAGGGGCTGAGCAAACAGGGACAGAACCTTGGCTTCAAGGTGACACAGCTTTAGAGGTAAAGGTACTCCAGATACTTTCAGTGCCCACCTTAAAAAGTAAGGTAATATCTTCTAAAAAGGCCAGAGTGTGGAATTTTATAGAATAAGGCAAACTCTGTCTCAACATCATCTCTGTGAGACTCAGGAACAGAGTTGTAAAATAAATGCTTTGAGCTGAGAGCTTTGGTTGTGTTACAGACTTGTGGATGATTTATTTTAGAAGAACAGTCTCATCCCCTGGAAGTTGTTTGAATAATTGTGCTATGACTCTTCTCATTTAATTCACACTAATTTGGCAAGTCACAATTTATATTCATAGGAGCATCAAAAACTACATCAAATCTAGAAAGTGGACAGGGAAGGAATTAGAATTTACAGGTTTCTTCTTTCCAGCAGTGGCTTAAAGATGTAAATTATTACAGAAACACATGTGGTCAAGCACACTTTCTTCAAGTGAAACAGCAAGGTTTTATAACTGAGCCCTGGGCCATGCAGCTGTGAAATACAGGAAAAGTTATCCAAAACCATTTAAATATAGCTCATAAGAGAAAAGCTTTTAAATTATGAAACAAATTAACAAAACAGAAAAATAGAGATTGCTTAAAGCTTTTGGAAAAAACCAATATCAACAGCAGCAAAACCCACTTCTGAGCTGCAAGGAACAGCTACAAGAACATGTTCAGGATCATTCAACTGCAAACACCAAATCATGATTTGCAAAAATATGCCCAAAACAGCTTCAGAATTCAACAGGTTCAGAAGGGCATGACTGTTTTTATGACAAAAGGTTCTGTTTCCAGTCATCTCTTCACAGTAGCAGAGACCATTACATCTGGTTTTCCCATTTTGCACATCTCATTAAGCAGATGTGTAAAATACTGTATTGTGCAGTAGAGCTAAACTTGGTGGGCTAAAGGGGCATTCTGCATTCTAAAGCACTGCAGTGCTGTAGCTGAGAAATAAACGGAATTCCTGAATATTTCTGCCTTGAAAGGACCCCAGTTTCACCTGTCTGTTTGAATTGTTGAATTCTTTCCATCCTCTCCATTCTATGCATTTACCCTGCAGACACAGCTCTGCTGAGAAGGGAGGCTGCAAATCCAGTTAAATGCAATCAATATAAAGGAACCGAGTCATTTCCAAATTAAAATTTCCTTCTTACAAGGAATCTCTTATTTGGATATTAAGGGAAACCAAAATCACTACACACAGAGCAGCACACACCGTGCTCTCTGCCATTCAGAGCCAAGCTTGTTTTCATCAGAGACTGAACCAGGCTCTATGCAAAGTCTGCTGAAATCCAGGTGACAGCATTCTTCCTTGCTGCTGGGAGTTTCCCTGGGTGTCTGACTGAAAACCCTGCTCTCTCAGATCAGATGGGAACACTTTTGATCTTGGGGCTGCTCCTTATATTACATAGGTAGCAGCACATGATGTTCCTCCCCCACAATGTGCCCAGTAACTTCCATTTGATCAAGAAATGCTGTCAGGGAAGATGTCCCTGCTCTGAGCAATGTCCTGGTGTGGGTCCAGCCCCACCCTGCTCCTCATCCCACTGTGCCAACAGCTCAGTCTGTGTCACCTGCCATGATGAGTGACAAACTATTTCCACTGGCCCCAGCAGAGCAGTTTCTATGAGGTTTTTTTTTTTTTTTCTGATTGTTTTGGCCCTGTCCCAAGGGAGGAAGCTTACTTCTCCTCCTCCCTGCAGCATCTCTTTTACAGTGTTGGACTGGGGACCTCGTTAGCAACACAAATAAGTTTCCAAGCAGAAAAGGGACAAAAGCAAATCTGATCTCATCCTGGCTCCCTCCCCCACTGGAAGGAGCTGGCTGTGGCCAGCACGTGGCTCCATCCCGTCCCCATCCACAGGGATGCCATTGGAAGGTTATGAAAATACTGTGCAGGATGGAGAAAGGAGGCATCCAGCTGCTCCCTTCACTGCAAGGGCTTGCTCCCTCTGTGAGCCTGGAGCAGGGAGATCTGCTGAAAACAAGCCCTGGCTGCTCTGGAGGGGCAAAGATGTGCCAGGGCAGTCAGGACAGCATGCTCTGGTGCATGCAGGGTCCTGTGTTCAATCACAGAAGCAACTTATTCATTCAAAATTAACCTTCTGCTCTGCAACTTGAGCGTTTCTGGGGTAGCTGTGTTTGCTGACCTCTGAGAGTGAGCAGTTTTATACAAATAAAATACCTGTGCACATCACATACAGCTACTCTAGTGGCAGCCAGGCAAACAGATACTCAAACTGCTGCACTGCCAGAGCCCTTTGAAATGAAAGTCTCATTATGAAGGTCTTTATCAGCCAAAGAGATAAATTTCACCACCGAAATGACCCTTTTTCACAAGCCCTCCAGCTGCTAGGCAGGTGCCCAGCACTTTGACCAGCTGACATTTCAGAAGGCAGAGCTCACACCACATCTCCTTCCACAAGAGTTGCAAGCCTTGACAGCTTGGGCTGAAGAGGTTCATGCAAATCCCATGGCTCTCCCTCAGAAACACTGCCATGTTTTCCATTGAGGGCTAACTTTTCTGAGGACCATCCAGGCAGTGACCAGGCTCCCCAAGGTGATCACCTGTCCCTCCTTGCAGTCCCTGCTGCCTTCCCTGCTTATCCCTTTCTCCCACCATCTCCCCTCCAGCTTGTCTATGTGGATGTCTCTGGTGCTATTCTAAGTTAGATACTAATCTCATCCAACAGCATCTCATTATAATTAGCTCTTAATTGCCACTTAACACAGGGATCGTTTTGGAAGGCCATAACAATTCTTCCTTGAGGAATTGACTGTTAAAAGCTCGTTATGTGCCCCTATACACCCTTTGGGTAATGAAAATTATTTCAAGAGGCAAATTTAAATCACTGCTGTGCACACAAGCTCTGCACACAAGATTTATATGGTTTCCTGGAGCACTAGTAGCATTTTCAAGGAGCAAACCACAGAAATTAGTGTGTTTAGCTACCAGTCTCCCTCTGTCCCTCCCTCACACACTCACCATGTCTGAAAGCCAGGTCATGTAACTGAAAGTGGGAACATTTTAAGAAGCACCTGTGAAATGCAAGGGTTAATGTCACAGCAGAGCTGCATTGCTGCTGCTCTGCTGCAGCTGCCCCAGCCAGGTGCAGCACTTCATGAAGAGGCTGCATTTCAGGGCAGACAGCACTCAAAGAGCCAAGAGATAAACAGGCTGTCAGACAAAACTCATACAAAGCTTCGGCCAAGACTTCCTTCATTCCTGAACAAGTCAGACTCCTGAGAGATTTGAAAATGGACAATTTGCCAAATTCTTATCAAGATCTCCAGGGTTCCCACACAGAAGCTACAGCTGAGTGCCAGTTCAGTTTATTTAGCCATCTGTCAGTGCAGCAGGGAGGAGACAGAGAGGCCTGGTGCTCCTCAGGTACTGCCCCATCCCCACTGTGCCAGCAGGGAGCTCAGGGTGTGCTCTGGGAAACACCACACCGAAATAAACGGGAGGGATGGGCCTGCTGCTTTCTCTGAGTCTACTGCTGCTGCTCTCCTCCTCACTCCCCTTGGTTTTTTTTACTATTCAGGAGATGCCATTGTTTTTGGTAGGGCCTGAACGACTGCTGAGCTCAAGTGGCTTCTGGGGAAAACATACAGGCTCCGAGCAGAAATATTTTTTGGAGAAGTGCCCATGATTCACAATCCCTATGACTAGCAAGTTTCTCTTTTTTGAAACACACTTCAGCAAGCTTCCAACAGGGCATGACAAAAAGAGATGCTCAGAAGACACACTCATACCCCCAAACAATCACCTCTTGGGCAGCAGCCCCTTCACCAGCAGACAGACCCAGGGGTGAGAACTGCACGGAATTCAGGATTCCTGAAAATCCCTCCTGCAGAAGCCAAGCCTGCACAGCCAATTTACATGAAGAAAAAGTCTGTAATGTGCCTGTTCGTTTGTTTTTATGCCTAAATGTGGTCCTAGGAGAACTTCCAAGAAGCAGTAGGAATATATTCCTAAATGCATTGCACAGCACAGAGAAGTCTTGTGCAACAGAAATAGAGGAATGACTCATTTCCTCTGTAGTGGCTGCTCCAGCATTTCACTTGCACAGCAGTGGAGCAGCTCCTGTGCCATGTCAGGAGGAACTGGGAAACTCAAGAGCAGTTTCCAGCATGTGCAAACCTAACTGAATTTTGACTTGCCTCACAAACCAGTGATCCCTGATTGTCATCTGGTGGAGCACAGGAGACAGGCTGGCAAGCAGCACCGAAACACTCCCTCTCTCGATGGGAGTTTTGTATTTCAGCATTTTCATTTTGCACAGCATTAAACCCTGAAAGAGAGAGCCAAGAGTTGCCCTCTCTGTTGCCCTCCCCTGAAGCAGTACACACATGGATTTGCTGAATTCAGCTCCAAGTTTCTCTTCTCCCCTGCTTGAAACTAAAAGGAGTGGACTGAAATTGTGGAGGAGAAGTGGGTTATTGGCTGGACTTCGCTGCTGTTCTTCCTGTTTCTACAGCTATTTGTTTTCAGTCAGTACAGTTGCTCCTCAAAGCAACTCTTTCACTTTCTCCCCTAGGAATCCATCATAAATTTTTGGTAATTTTTGGTAATTTTTGGTAACTTTTCTTCTTTAATTTGATGGCTGGTAATCTTTGCAGCACTATCTCCATCAAGCCTGTCTGCTCATTTCCTTACATCCTCTTTTCCCCTCCCCTTCACCCAGATTATCACGGGGACTCTGTGGCAGGGATAATAGGCAAGACAATCACAAGTATAATGAAATCACTAACAAACCCTTGTCACATCCAGCCCAGAGACATGAGCATTCTCTACGTGGCTCTGGTCACATTTTTTAAGGGTTTGGTGGTGGGGTTTTTTTGGGGGGAATTTGGGGTGGGGGAGGAACTCCCAGGGGTGTCAAGGAAAGCAGCTTGTCATTGCAGTACACCGAATTCTTCCAAGTCTCTGAATCACCACTGTTATCCTTTAAAAGGAAAAAAAAAAACCAAGGCTTAACACAGAGCCTGGTACATGATGACATTTGATGCACACACGTTGGTGACAACCTTTAAACATTTTGCATATAAATAGTGACTTGAATCCACAGGCTGTTTACAGACACAGAACACACATTACCTACATAGCTCTGCTGCTGATCTCTCACGAAGCAGTTGCAAATATGCCAATTCTTGGTTACTTATTTAAAATAGGACACTCAAGGCACATGCACAAGAGCAGAGGTAGTCTCCTAAGTAGCCCCCTCACATGTTTGAGAAACCCAGGCAGATCTGTCCATGGTCAGCCCTCCATATCCTGCTTATTGTAGAGCTGGAAGCTACTTCAGCCTCTCCAGCAAGCACTGAAGGAGAATTCTTGTGCTTTAAGGGTGCCAGTCCTTACTCCTTCCTCAACCACCAGCTTCCCAGTGCTGTCAGCCCAAAAAACTGGGACTGGCTGCTCTTCTGCCAGCTACTGAAATTATGTCACTTACCTCAGGGAAGACTCACCAGGCAGACATTTAAAGAAATGACAAGAAATAAAGCAGCCTGGAACAGGAAATTTCCCGTGTCTGAAATCTTTTGGAGCCTCAGGAAAATGGGATGCACAAATAAGACTCCATTCCCTTCCAGACAGCTTTAACTTGCATTAGCAGTATTTAACCAGCAAATCACTGCTGACCTTGGCTGCATTACAAGGAAGTATTTGCACAAGGATAGAAAGATTTTAAACAACTTATCCAATGAGTTGGATGCAAACAGGCTTTTCTTTAAACACCAAGCATGCAAGTCCTTAGGCCAGTTAATTTTTTGTTAACAGATTTATCACAAGAGGAAAGTACTGTGCTTCTTTCCTGTTGAATAGGAACTCTGGCTTCAAACAGACAAATATCTTCAGAGCAACGATTGAATGGAGACCAGAGGATGGCTATTGCTTATAAGGAAGCCATTAATAGGAGATAATGTTATTAGAGATGAAGTTCTAAATGCATTTTCACCATGCTGACTGGGGTGGCTGAGTGTTGACACTAATGTTGACATTTTCCCAGACTTTGCCAGCAAGAAGCCTGTTAGCCACACTGTGCCAGCAACTGCTGCCCCTCTCAGAAGCAGCTCCTGCAAGGCAAAGGCAGGCACACAAAATCCTGGAGAAAGCCACTTCCAGCCTGGCTTTGATTCAATTATTTAAAAGCTATGGGTCTTTGCTGTTATTTCATTAATAGGGAGCACCAGCACAAGCCATGTGTACAGTTCTTGCATCTTACCAAAGACTAACAAGGGACAGGTAATTTGCTGGCCCATCCACAAAATTCCTGCTGGCTTCATCAGGACTTTTCCCATATTTAATAAAAGCATGACCTCCTTGGTTTGGAACAGAGACATGCCTGGACATGCCATGCTCAAGGATCACCCCAATACTGTGAAATGAAATCCCTGCTTTTCATCGAGCACCAGGAAGAGCAGACTTGCAGCAACCCAGCACTGGAGCCAAGGAAACAAGAAATCTAAGCAAGCCAACCACAAACCCCAGCATGCTCCATTTCAGAAGTCAGCACCACCACAGACAGTGCCTCCACTCTCTCTTCTGTCTCTCCTCCACATTCCTCTGCACTCCCAAGGCGTGGACTTCCTGCTTTTCCATCATTTTGCCACTTCAGTAGTCTCCTCCTAAAGAGCACATAAACCTGCTAATTACATTCCTGTGGCTGCAGGTAACTTTAAGTGAAAAAAAGGCAACAAGGAATTTAAATCTTGATGCATAGATGCTTTAACACAGTTGTTTATTATGACAGTGAAGTATTCAAACAAAACCACCAACTTTTTATGGAAACAATAAAAGTGCAAGTGTATTTTGGAATTAAATAGAAATGAATTTATAAACGTTTCATTAAAATGGGCTGACACTTTGAACCTTTAAACACTTTTATAAAACCAAAACAATAGCAGCTGAACACTTCAGTTTTATCTTTGGTCTTATGATTAACCAGCAAAAAATAGTTGTACCAGGCATGTCCATTACAAATAGATACTTAAAATTTACATAACTCCACACAGATTCAACATCAAAAGAGGAATGTTTGCATGATATTTGGTCAGAAAAAATATAATGCCTTTGAGAAACAGACAGCATTTTTCAATAAAAAACGAAATTACATATATGAATTTTGGCACTGTAAATTAACTTATTCTCTTGCACGTGTGACTCCTCAAACAACATTCAATAAAAACAACTTCATTTGCACAGTCTTTGAAAAATTAGGTTGCAGGGAAGAGAACCAAGAGCCCATGTTAGTGCTAAATAACATGCTCTTTTTTCTGTTTGTGTTTCTGTTTACACACACACACAGGTAACCCTACCATGGCACAATACAACAGCTACAGCCTTAGCAAACAGGTATTCATAACCTTGTTGTGTATCCATGGGCTGGGAGAGGAGGAAGAAGACAAAAGAGCCACAGGATTACTCACATGGGTCAAGTTCTCTGTACACATCCCTGCAGATAAAGCCCTGTAACAGCTCCAGCACACAGCAGGTACCAGGGCTGTCATGTTTCTGTGGAATAAGATGAATGCTGTAACAAAAACCCAACTTCTCTCAGCTCCTGTCATCTATCATATTCATGAATGCATGCTGTAGAGCAGATAAGGAGAATACATTTAATATCTCAGTTGCACACCGAGCCACCGAGTGCACACACACTGCCTCAGGGCAGGATGCCCCTCACTTCAAGCACGCTCACCCAAGCTTAAGGTGAAAGCAAATACATGCATTTTCTCCAGCCTGAACTCAAAAAACTTGCACTGAAGATCTACCTGCATAGCTAATGAACTGAGGGCTTGCCTCACTTTTTACCCTGATGGACTCAAATGCTTTGGAAATATTGTCAAAACAAAACTAACTTAAATCTCTTTACCCTACACTCCAAATCCACTTGCTTTCAATAGTTCTCCAATTTTATCCCATGTCCTTTGGCTTGTTTGCAGTGCAGCTTCACTGAGAGTTTACCATCATTGTCACTCACCCCTCAGCCCAACTTTCATTTTCTAAACTATTTACATTCTCCACCATCTCTTATTGTCATATATTTTCCAATGCAACTCTCTTGTCCTGACCTTACTACATTTTAGTGAGGAAGTCCCTAAGTCCATTACAGGTTTCCATGTATTGTGGCAATACTAAACAAATGTAGGAAAGATCCCTTTTCAGAGACAGGGATGCAGTGATATAAACAGACAGACAGCTGACTGAAGTGATCATGATGCCAGAATTAACAGCTCAAGGGTTTTCATGTCAAGAGCTCAGGCAGCCACAATACCCTGGGCTGGCCATCTAGTTCTTCTTTGGGCAAAAGATGCAATGGCTTTGATTGCAGAACTGCATCTTATTTTAAATACCAAGAAACACAAGCCTGCAAAAATAGTACATATCATGGTCTGCTACAAAAAAAAACCAACAACCCAGAAACACCAATGTAGCTGACTTAGTCTTAAATACCATGTGCAAAGAACATTCAATCAATACTACCTATAAATATACCATTTGTATTTGTAGAAAGAAGCACAGTGCTTCGAATACAAAAATAACCCAGCTTGTGGGTGTGACCTATGCCATAATTACCTGAAAATATGACTGCAAGAGCAGTTAAAGAAACAGACAGAAGCAGGCAAACGTCTGCCTAGGGAGTGTTTCCATTTAGAAAAATTGGTTTGTATAAAGCTTCATGCATTTTGAAAATGTTTGTTTCACGTTCTGATGCACAGAACTGTGAGTAAGGCACACCAATACATCAGAGAGAGGAAGAGCAGGTTAGGAACTTCAGACTATCTTAAAGCTTCTCTGAAGTTACACTTGGTCCTTCACAATTTGAGTGCTCAGTCAGGACACAGCATGGCAGGGAATAAGACACATACTCAACTTCCTGAGCACCAGCAATTCAGCAACACATTTTGGAGCTTAATACACCAAACACTTGAGCAGGTAACCAAATAAAGCAAGGATTTGAAATTGTGAATTTTCTAACACCCTGGCACACCTGCAGTACTAGCCAAGGACACCTACAAAACTGTCTGCACCACAACTCAACAGGTTATTCCAGCAACTGGGACATAACCAGACAAAAAGTGGCAATTATCTGCCTGATATTTATACTCATAGGACACCAGAATCTGTAGCCCGAGACTGCCAATGTACCACAAATCAGTGCTAAATAATTCTGAAGTACCCTGAAATACTTTGCTTCCTTCTCCCCATAACAAAATAACAATTTGCTGTAGTACAGCACTAGAAAATCCCATCAAGGTTACTTGGTTCAAACACTGACACAATCAGATAACTGGCTAGGCAGTCATCCAAAAACCCCACCAAACTCCTACCAGGGAGCAGGACTGTGCCACAGTAAGTTTATGGCACTGAGATTTGGACTGGTTTAAGGTTTGTTCCAAAATGTAATACAGAATTTTTTATTTTGTTGTTGGTCTTGAGGTAAAGCATATTCTAACAAAATAATACTTGAATACAGAAACAAATAATAAAACTCAACTAGAACCCACAAACAAATGAACCTCATTAAAAGGTCTTCCTTGGGATAATTCGAACACCACTCCTTTAACAAAATACTAATGCCTCCTCAACAGCAATATTTAGTGCAGCCAATTATCCTAAAACTAAGGCCTTTGTGAAAATAAAGTGCTATTTGTTTCCTTCTATCTGCATTTCAATCCTTCGGTATAACTTTCACTTGAACACAAATGTGAAACTAGATTCTTACCCTGTTACCACAGCATTCCCTCAAGTTTACATTAACATGTGTTCCATTTCTAGCAGGAAATTTAAAGATTGGCATTGAGCATTTTAAACTGTGATCCACACCCATGCTCTAGTGCTTATCACATTTTAAGAACATCTTGGTACATTGATGGATTGGGGGAGGGGGGCTGTTTACACTTAGAAGATTTTTAAATCCCACATGGATTTTGCATCATAAAAAGAAAATGTCAGAAAAAAAACCTCTATTTTGCCACTAAGACAAAAAGTTAACATGGATTTCTAAAAATGTCAGTTTGAGCCTTTTAGTTTTCAAACTGTTGACTGAAGGCAACACTTGACTACTAAGGCGTTTCCCCAAAAAAATCAAAATTTTCCCACGTACAACCAATGAGAACGAGAACCACATTTCAGTAAGTCTCGGCCTGGTTTTCTCAGGTCAGAACAGACTCACAGGAGCACATTTCGGTGCCGCCACGCTGGGGCAGAGGCGGGCTCTGGAAGCCGGGGCGGGCAGGGAGTGCGCGATGCTCCGGGGAGTCCCGGGCGCAGCAGCCGGCGCGGGCACCGCTCACTCTGCCGGCGGCTCCTGCTCCGCCTCGGCCGTGTGCCGGCACGGGCCGGGCCCGGGCCGCAGGTACCGCGGGCTGCTGTACATCCTGATGATGTGAGGCGCCTGGATCCAGGTGCTGATCAGCTGGAAAGCCACCAGATCTAGCGTGGGCCTGTCGAAGGCGGACAGCAAGTTCACCGGCGCCGCTTCCTTGAGGAACCGCGGCAGCGCCACGGCCTCGGGGATGCTGGTGTTGCCCAGGAAGAAATCCATCAGCACCTGCTTGCGCAGGCAGTCCCTGAGGTACAGCACCAGGTCCTCCAGCCGCTCCACCAGGAACCGCTCGTCCCAGGCCTCCAAGGGGCCCTGCAGCAGCAGGGAGAAGAGCGCAGTCTTCAGCACGTAGGAGGAGAGCACTCGGCCCCACTGCGAGCAGAAGGGCTCCTCCAGGCCGTGCCCGCGCAGGTCCCGCAGCCCCTTGAGGATCTGCAGGCACTTGAGGTGGCACGAGGCGCCCGGGGCCTGCTCCTTCAGCCAGCCCAGCAGCCGCTGCTCGTGCCGCGAGGCGTTGAGGCCCCAGAGCGCCTCGGGCGCCGCGGAGCCGGGCGGGCCGCGGGGCGAGAGGGCCGTGAGGTAGAGCGCGTCACCGAGAGGGACGGCGGGGATGAGGCGCACGGCCATGGAGATGTGGCAGCAGACGTAGTCGGAGCAGGGCACGATGTGCAGCGTGGGCGGCTGGCCGGGGCACGCCGAGAGGCTGACGCGGCACCGCTCCTGCAGCCGGTAGCGCACGGCTGCCAGGCACCGCTGCAGATGGCCCTGGAACCAGCGCAGCACCAGCCCCGAGGAGAGGTGGCTGCGGCCCTGCAGCTCCACGCAGAAGCCCTCGGCAAAGGGCCGGCAGCGTCGTGTCCAGCCGTTCCTCGCCCGCAGGCCGCAGACGAAGGCGCCGCACGGCCCCGGCCCCTCGGCACAGCGCGGCTGCGGCTCCAGGTGCGGCGGCAGCCGCAGGGGCACCAGGATGTCGAAGCAGTCGGGGCTGCGCACCTTGTGCTGCTCGTAGGCGCTGCCGACGCGCACGAAGTCCCCGCGCAGGCTGAGAGCCAGCGGGCCGGGCTGCAGCCCCTGCGCCTTGGCGGCGCGCACCAGCTCGGCCACCACCCGCCCCACGTGCGCCTTGCTGTGCCCCAGCACGTGCGGCGACACCCGCAGCTGCCGCGCGTGGAACCGCTCCAGGGCTCCGCGCCGCGCCCCCGCCGCGCCCCGCGCCCCGCCGCGCCGGGGGCCGCCGCCCGCCGCGCCGCAGCAGCGAGCGAGCAGGCAGCCGAGCAGCAGCAGCGCCGAGCCCTGCAGCAGCGGCACCCCGGGCCCCGCCGCCTCCGCGCCCTCCGGGCCCCCCGCGCCCTCGCCGGCCGCGCTGCCGCGCAGCGCCTGGTAGAAGCAGAGCAGCGCGGTGCAGAGCGCGGTGAGCAGCGGCCAGAAGCCCCGCGCGCGGAGGGGGGACACGAGCAGGGCGCGGCGGGGGCTCGGGCCGCGGGGGGAGCCGCCGCCCAGCCCCGCGGGCGGGGAGCGCCCGCCCCCGCCGGCCCCCTCCTCCGCCGCCCCGGCCGCCCCCAGCGCCGCTGCCGCTCGCCCCGCCGCGCCCTGCCTGCCCCCGCCGCCGCGCCGCTCCGCTCCGCTGCCGGCCTCCGCTTCCGACGGCCGCGGCCCCGCGTCAGGCGCCGGCTGAGCTCAGAGGAAATGCCGCGGGCGGCGGCCCGAGGGCCGGGGGCGTTGTCCGACGGGGGCCGGCCCGGGGCGGGGAGCGCGGTCCCGATTCCGCGATCTGCCGCTTTCCCGCCTTCCCGCCCGGCGGGGCAGAGCCGCGCTTGTCCCCGGCCCGGCAGAGCTCCCCCGGCCCTGCCCGTGCCGGCCCCGAAAGAGAAGCGAGAGTCGGGTTCCGTGCCCCCATCGCTGCAGCAGCGCCCTGCAGCGCGTTTTGGTGTAAAACTGGGGTTTGTGTGCCCCCGCGCGAGGGGACGGCGGTGTCAGGGGGAGCGCTCCTGCCCGGGATGCGCTGCCGTGGCACAAGCTCCACGTTGCACGTTTTCCCCTAAGCATTACAGGCCTGTCCCTCCCGTTCCCAGCTCTGCCCGAGGGTCTCGGTGCCAAAGGAGCAGCAAAGCCATCGGTGCCAGTGCACCAGGGTGTGTACGGGCTGCTGCCGTACTAACAGCTGCCTGTAGTCATAGAATCATTCAAAAGCCTTGGGCTTTTTACCTTGTGCCCAAATTATTAACAAATTAAGCGGGAAGAAATAACCCGGTGGTTAAATCTACACAGATACTCGAGATAAATTTTAAACACATAGTTTGCTGGAATTATGTGAAACTGTCTCAATATTGATGAGGACAGGGTCATCATTCTCAGCTTCTGTTTGCTTAATAAATATTTACAGAGTTTTGAAGTTGTTTGCTAAAGTTTAAGGACCATCTATGTAAGCATTCTGCTCGGTTTAATTTTGGGTGATAAAGTTCTTGCTGCTGCATCTGCATGGTGGCATGGGTGGCTCCACAAAGGTGAAAACCAGTGCTTGAACACAGGAGTCTAAATCCAGCAAGCTGCAAATGCTGTAACAAGGAATGGGTCAGAGAATCAAGAGATATGCCACACAAATGTTTGGTTATGTAATTTGTGTTTATATTAAACAAAATATTACTTTAGGTACATTAAAATCATACCTGACAGGAAGTAGCAGATGTTGCATAGCCAAGATGCTGCACGCAAAGTCAAACTGGGTAACCAAGGCCAAGCAGCCTGAATTGATTCATGGGAAACCAAACCAGGGCGAGAGTCAAGAGTACATTTGAGAGATACAAAGAGAAGTCCTAACCACTCCAGCTGACTGTTGGAGCCACAGTCAGGAGATTGGGGATTTTTAAAATTAAAAATAAAGCAGATGTAAAGGCAAGAAACCTCACGCAATTTGATAACATCTCAGCCAGTAAAATATTCCATGCCCTACAACCGAAAGCACATTTTCTGACAGCTCCAGTCAGCTAGGTCAGAAATAGCATCCCACAAGAGCCATATCTTGCAAAGAAAACCCAGGAAGTGAAAAGCATGTTTCTTTCTCACTCCTTGTTTCATGTTTTCCTGTGTTTCTTCACAAGGCTGAATGAGGGGACAAAAACACTCATTGTTCTGCTTATTGCCTGTGACCTATCACTTCGCTTTGTCCTGCACACCCACAAGTCCAAACTGTTTAAATAACACAGCTGTCCTGATATTATACCAACCCTTCAAGATGTTTTATTGGAAAATATTGTTGAACTCTGAACTCTTGGCCCATACATTCAATTTTTACTAGCCTGTGGATGTTTTTTCACCCTCAAGCCCAGCACGTTTCACATGCCTTCAGGCCTTGCTCTAGGCACACTGATTTTTCAAGACAGGCTGCACTCTCTTTTCACGCAGGGTTGATTTGATTAGCTGCACAGCCACGCTCAGGAGACAGACAGCTACATCTGCAGGAGCTGGCACAGCCCACAGGGGGACCTAGATCTTAACAGCACAGTACTTACCCCTGTGGGACTTCTGCACCGGGCAATGCTGCAGCTTCCCAGCCAGCTGTGGGCCCCACGGGCTGGAGGAAATGCAGATGTCACCCCAGCCAGTGGCACAGGCCCAGGGCCAGCTGGCCAAGAGCAGCCACACCAGGCCTGGCAGTGCAACACAGCTCAGCATGTGCTTCCACGTGCCCAGGTGAGCTGGTGCAGATTCTCAGGCTGCAGAGTAACAGGTTGAACACTCATAATGTGACCTTAACATCAGAACCAGAATGAATCCACAGCACTGACTTTTACCACCGCTGTTTAAATTACTAGCTAGTCCTTTCTCTTCTCCTCAGCCAGAGGCAAGATGAAATCTGTAGAGCCTTGGGCTGATAAAGGATGGCCAGTGGCCTGTTTTTTGGGACCTTGGCTGCTTCATGACTCCCTGAGCACAGAGTGAGTCTCTGGGAAAAATGCTGAGTATGTCAAAGGTGGGAGCTGTCCCAGAAGTGCTCAACTTTATGAAGCTTTCAATAGCAATTGCATATTCAAGAAAAATAATAGGTACACTACATGACCTCAAAATTGTGACCAGAGAGAATTCATAACATCAATTTTTACTACTATTGTTTAAACTGATGTTATCTAAACACTCACTCCAGAACGTCCCATGTACAGGATATCCTGCTCACTAAATAAGGAATAATGTTATTCTTAAACCAGTTGAGCTAAAAATAGCTCATGATAGCTCTGGAGAAGATTTGCAGAGGCAAAAGAAAGCAGTGGGTCAGAGCATCCATGAAGTTTCTCCACAGCTGGCAGTATTTCATACATCTGTGTGACTGGTATGTTCATGCTACAGTACACCAGCCACTGTCAGAGACATAGGCAGAGCACACCAGCTGAGGAGATAGAAGGAAGTGGTGGAAAGACAGAGGGCACAAACAGGTGATGAGATCTATCTCATGCTTTTATAATCTACCTGAGACACAAGCCTGAGATTTCCTCCCAGCTATCCCAGGTATCTGCCCTGCTGCACCAGAGCTGCACACTCTACTGCAAGTGCAGCAAGCTACAAATATGAAGTTTAGGCACAAAGTGATGAGAAACAGCTCACAGAATCAAAGTGAAGCACACAACAGGGAACAAGCTCTGCTATCAGCTTACAGCCCCAAATAATGAGATGATCCTGGCTCAGCTGACACTCTCCTGATGAGCTTGAGCTGGATCACCCACCCAGGGAAAGGAAGTAAAATACAGCGTGGGAAGAAACCTGAGTGAGGGAGTATCTGTCTGGGGAAACTGGCTTATCAGCACTCAGCAATTAGGGTGGGAAAAGCTGATGCTCTGGCTCACAGCACCTGTTCTGCAGGGCTGGAGATTAATGGTAGCTCTAGGAAACCCTGTCCTCAACCCTCACCTCATCCTGCCAAGGACAGAGAGGGGAAAAGCTAATGGCTTGAAAGAAAAGTGACCTGCAGAGAAGGCAAAGCAGCCCCAAACTATCAAAGGACCCAAGCCAGCACTGTTTCTCACTGAATTCCCCCACTGCAGAGGGACAGGAGCAGAGGTCCTTGGGCTCAGGGAGGTTTCACACCACACCCAAACCCACACACAGCCTGGCAGCAATCCCCAGCTGGATTTTCTCCATCAGGAAACATCACCCCAGTGACACCAGCTCACACAGGGCAGTGTCCTGTGCACTGCTCTGGCCCACCCAGTTTGAGTGGAAAGATGCTGGGGGGATGCTGCAAGCACTGCTCAGCATCGGTTTAAATTAAACCTTGCAGCACACTGCCTGGGCTAGGAGATGTCTGCACGTGGGGTTGTTGAAATCATGGCTAAAAATCAGCCTCAGTCATGTAATTTTCCTGGTTCAAAGTAAATGATTTACCTGCTTGGCTGCCCTGTGAGGGGATGAGCATTACAATGATGGAACCTGAAATCTCACCAGGAGAGCTAAATTTGATCTCTTCCAAGCATCTCTCCACAGTCATTTCTCAGGCTACATCACTTTAACTAAGATTAAACTTTCCACAGATCAATGCAAAGCAACACAATTACTTCATTTGCAAGGCAGCAAGGGCAGCATATTTCTATCGTTAAGGCCATTCAGATGAGCTCATTTAATGACAGCTATTTTTACATCTGGTGTCATAGGTTTCATCATTACAGCATCAACCACTTAAACAGAGGTGGGAGCATCTTTCATGTTCTACCTAATTCAATTTAAATCTCCTTTTTTAAAATCTATGATCCAGAAGGCATCAAATTTACTTCCTGGAACTGTAAAACTGTTTCTCACATAGATACAAATGCAAAGCAAACCCACTGAAACAACAGGAATGGCCCAGGCTCCCCTAAGGGAGACTGAGGTCAAGAACAAACTGCCTTTACAACAAACTGGTTCATGTTTGAATGTTACTTCTTTACTTCCAGAACATGTTCTGTTCCCTTTGCTATCCCTACAGTGGTACCTGCAAACAGGGAAGGAGAATGGTGAATGCAAAAGGTTCACTTTCCCCATCTCAGCATTTGTGTGAACAGACCCATCCATGACCTGGCTGAGGTCCTGCCACTGCAAGGGAATAGATCCCTCACTGGGGGCTTCACAAACATCTCATCAGCACTGGGTTCATGCTGCAGTGCCCAGAACCAGCCCCTTCCCTAGCCAGGGGGTCACCAGTGCCCATGGGATCTTCATAGCTGAATGGAAAACAATATGCTTGCAAATGAAGGAGGACACAAATGTTAAAGTGTGGAGCAGTAAAAGACTTGAACCCATTGCAGCATCCCTCTTTGGGGACTGTGGATGCAGTGCTGAGAGCACAGACGTGCAGCCACCCCTGCAATAATTTTCTGATCCCCAGGGTAGCACAGAAATCTGTGGTGGGCAAAGAACAAAGAGCATGGATTGAAAAAGAAAGAGCTGAACCCACCCAAATCCAAGCTTCTGCTCAGATTGCATCTCTAAATGACACAACACTGTCCTCATATTAATGTGCTTTCCCTCCATCTCTCTGCTCTGCCTGCTGTCACAGCATGACAGACGACAGAGACTTGGGGAGAGCTGCCTCAGGCTGCACAAATTTCAAGCTCTCTCTGAGAGCACTCTGATATTGGAAGTTAGACATTTGAAATGTCCATACCTTGTGCTCTGCTGTGGTTACAGCTTTTCTGGGATCTGCTCTAGGGGAGCTTCAACAGCTCATCTCTGTGGGAAGATTTTTTAGTAATTTAAGCAGTATGAGGTACTAAGGGTTGCATCTGAACTTGCTAAAAGATTTCAGTTCACACAATTTCAGCACTTTAGCCTTTGGCTCTAGAATAAATAATAAACTCTTTCTAGATGAATTTTTTTGACAGGTTTATGAATTATAAGCCAAATAAATACATTTTAAATATCACTCCTAAATATATTAGAGAACAATGAATTATTCATGATGATTGAGTGCTTCATTGAATTTATTTCCCTTGATTTAGCTCGCCAAGTAGATGAATATTACAAAAAATAGGTATGTCCCAAAACAGCCAGGCAACAAATCCATTTACAACCTCTCCACTGATCAAAGACAGGGAGGTGAAATGTGCATAACATTTGCACATCACCCACACCTTGAGTCAGCAGAGCTGTATGGTAAGAAGCACACACTGATACGTATTTGCACAGATACTTCTGCCAACCCATCAATAATGACAGCCAATTGTCAGGATAATGCTTCCACTTGTAATTTGCTACCTTTGGAGCAGACTTTGATTGTGTGTAGCTCCCTGAAGCAAAGCATTGCTGGTTAAGGGGCACGGCTGGACTTGCCAACGACCATGTGATTCAAATAAGCAACACCTTATAAAATTATTTTAGAAGCCAAGGAAAGCAAAGCCCACAGAAAAATCAGACCCAAGTTATGTCCAAGAATGCAAGGAAAAATGAAACACCTAAAATTCATTTAAGAAGTTGTTTGATTTAAGGTAAATACAGATGGGTAGTGGTTATGACTTCTGAAACCTCAGAGCATGCAAGTCTAAACACAGGGGTGGTGAGGAGGGGCATGGGTGCAGCTCCAGAGAGCAAATGGACTTTGATCCACTTAGGATTCTTTCTCCCTAACAACAAACAAAAGAAAGCAAATAAAAACAGATACTGAATCAAGTCCATGCTGGTGTGCTGCAGCAATTTCAGATCACTGACTGTTTGTATGAGAAGCAGGTTAATATCTTGGTATGTGAGAGAACTCAGGAATGAGTAAGTGTTGCCTAAGATGAACAGGGTGAAACATTGACTAAGAGCAGAGTTGCCATAATAATTGCCAGATGCAGGAAAATTTATCATTTGCTTTACAACATGGATGAATATTCTGTAGAAAATCTCTTCTGCAAACTTTTTCTCTTGTTTTTTTTTTCAGTTTTCATAACACATGCAGGTCATGTGTACAATTTGTTCCATTAGTCTCTCTTGGCTGTGATAATAAGCTGTTAGGGGTTAGGTTTTTTGAGAATTTTTAGTAAACCAGACAAATGTGTTAAGAGTTCTGCTGATTATTCCTAACTCACTGCAGGTCAGTACGAGATGACACATGGAGGGTGTGTCACAACACATACAGCAAAGGCTGTAGCAGTATCACATGTACTTTGGTAAGTGTAGGGAGATTAAAAGAGGGAAGAATATAACTATGAATTTTCTTGTTAGTTGGAAAGCCATGGAAAACAACACAGAGAGCTTTCACCACTGGGTCTGCTGAGTTATTTCTGTTTGAATACCAAGCCTGTGGAGAATGATGAGTCAGTAGGAAAGAAAGAATGAGCTATAAGGTCACTCCAAAGCAGTAGCTTCATGTAAGGATTTTTATCCCAGGGGTTTGCAACATCATATCCAAGCAATGTATCAGATGAGTCCAGGTAGCTGCTTCAGCAGCTGTCAACTGCCAGCAATACATGGTGAAAACCAGGCTGCACTTTTTCTGCCCTACCCATGGAAAAATCCCAAATGGAGCAGCAATCCACAGGAAAGCTTCAAGAATTCTCATGCCAGCTTACCAGGATAAATTCTCTTTGCTGGTCATCAGCCTGAAACATCCAGTGACTGCTGGAATTCGTGTCACATCTGCTGGAGAGGACCATATGTGCCAGCTTGTGCTGAACTAGTGCTCTGTGCTGCAAGTCTCTGCATTTATGACAAATGATAAGCAAGCACAGCCAGCTCTAGAGTCTGTATATAAACACATGTATCTGTCATCTTCCTCTGCAAGGCTTGGCTCCCTGAGAAGGCAGAACTGATTCTCATGCATTATCCCCCTAAGCATATGCCCCATGTCTTACAAGATTCTCACATTGTCTGTAAACAATAGCACTTGTGTCACTTAAAACTGAGACATAATCATTTCTCATTAGCAAGTACTGCTGTGATATTTGGGTGGGAGGAACTGAAAAGTGGACAGTTATTAATTAAAAAAATCACATTTCAACCATGCCTAAAGTCTTCTTTCAACCACCTTCCAAGTAAACAGCATTTTTCCTGCCAAAGCCAGAACAATGAGAGCTGACAAGATGAGATGTGGAAGACAGCTCTTCATCTGTCACTAGCACTTACCTTTCCAGGTCAGGGCTGAAATCAACCCATTAAGCTACACTTGCAGAATTATCTCACCAGTGATTTTAAATCCTGCTGCTGTTCTTTTGCTGGATAAAACCCAACTTAGGGGAAGCAAGGTCAGCACATTTTCACATACCAGGAGTGCTGTATGGTTAGGACAATAATTCAGCCACAAGGCAGACTGAGCTCCTCACAAACTGTATTTCCAGTGTATTTCTGCCACAGACCGGGTAGGAGCATGGCTATGCCCCACAGGAGGGAGGAAACAATCTATCATCAGCAAGATGAGACACAGCCCTAAATTAGACATAAGCTACTGCTTTAAAAGGAAGCTCACTTTAATGCAGAGATAGCAACAAAGATCAACAGGACTGAGTCATCTGCCTTGACACTGCACGTCTGTCTGCACCTGTAAGAAAGGCTTTTCACTCCACTAAACGTTTTATCCACTTACATACAGTTAGCAGCCTTTGACTATACAGGTGCCCTCAAGCCACATGATTGGGATGAATTCTTGACAGCTTGCTAAAACTCTGCTGGCAGAGCTTGTGTTCAAAATGAACTGCAAGAAAATTCAAATCCCCTTCACCCAGTGCTGTCTCTGCTCTGACCTGGACAGCCCAGGCAGGTGGTTGGCCAGTAGCCATAGACAAAACAGAAAAGCAGTTTTAGTGCCAGAAATAACCTTTTTATTACAGTCCAGAAAAGGTATTTTAAATATGAAAACCACCCAGTGTATGTACGACTTGCTTTCATTAATATCTTGGGCTACACACAGCCACCTGTACCATAAAATCAATCAATCCATCCCATTGTACCTCATCTGGCACAAGTAACACTGAAAAACAAATCACTGACATGCAAACAGTTGGGTGGAAAATACCTGCAGGGAAAGAAGATGTGTGAAGCCTGGAGTCTTAAGCAGACAATGAGACTGTCAGGGTAGTCATTAGATGCATCCCTTCCTTCCCTCTGTGCCAGTTGAACCAAGGACAGCTAATCTGAATGATCTAATAGTTGCCTAAAACTACTCAGAAAGTATTTACCAAGACAGTGGAGGCAAACTCTTCTCCATGATGCTACGTGACATAACAAGCAGCAGTAACAGTCTTGGAAGGTTCAGGATAGATATCAGAAAAAAAAAGTGCTACTGGTAGGGTAATGCAGGACCAGACCAGGCTGCCATAGAGGCTGTGAAATTTCTGTCCTTGGAGGTTTTCATCACCTGTCTGGAAAAAATCATGGCTGACCTGTTTTAGTGCTGGCTGCAGTCCTGCTTCTAGCAGGAGGCTGGACAAGATGACCTCCAGAGCTCCTTTCCAAGTAACACTGCATGACTCCTGGGCTTCCATCAGAACATCATTTACTTCCAGCTAAGAACAAGCACAAGTAAAGGCAGTGCCATGGCCAGAGTTTGTGAGACAAAGACCTTCAGAATAAAAAAAAAAAATCTCACTTTTAAAAATATCAGCATGGGTGTATTAAACTGCATCCTAACACAATGAAACACTGCTGCTGCCACAAGCTGAATTGCTGGACACAGAGGTACCACCCCCTGCTCTGCAAAACTGTAGCCTAAGGTGGTACTTCTCAAAACCACCTGAAGTGAGCAGGGGGCTGCATTTATTGGAAGCACCTAACAGCAACTGGAATTTTTATTCTAACACAGTCAAGCTTTTAGAAATACATTATCCATTGAACCTGAACTATTAATTCATTTATTCAACTTTAGATTAGCCCCACAACTCTAAAAAAAGAGTTCTTCTCTTGTTCTTCTTCTTGTTCTTGAACAAGCATTCTTCAACACAAGCCAAGTTCTGCCACTATGGAAGTACAATTGCAAAGCTGCTTTCATTCTCCTAAATCCATTCACATTTTTCATTTCAGACACAATGAAAACTGAAGTAACAAATAGAAAAATGGTAGTACCTTTAAAAAACCTTCTCCCTTATAAGACAGATGCCTCCTTTAAACTGGCCAATATTTTTGCCTTAACTCTTTAAGCCTCCCAAGCTAAAAAATTTGTGCAGAATTCAATGTGACATGCCACAGCTTTGAAACTAGTGACAAAAAAATGACTGCCATTTGAAATTATGCCTTCCCTAAAGTCAAGTTACAAGGCAGATGCACACAGATTAAATAACTCCTGTAATACTAAGAACAGAGATGTACAATCCATGTCATCCCCAGCACAGGGACTGTATGGCACATCCTCAGCTGACACAGCCTAGCTCTGTGTGTTTAAGTGGGCCACACAGATTTATCCAGACAAAAATGAAGCCCAACCCAGGCAACAATTTAGCTCTCTGCCAAACAATCCTATGAGACTCATTTTACATCATTTGCACCATAAATCACAGAATCACAGAGTGGGTTGGGTTGGAAGAGATCTTAAATTCCCCTCATTCCACAGCCCCCTGCCATGGGCACGGACAGCTCCTGCTGGCCCTGTCCTTCCTGCCTTGGGCACTCCCAGGGATGGGGCAGCCACAGCTGCTCTGGAAACCTGTGCCAGGGCCTCACCACCCTCACAGCCAAGCATTTCTTTCTTCTATCTAATCTAAACCTGCCCTCTATCAACATAAGGCCATAAACCCTTGTGCTATCACTACACACCCTTGACAAAAGTCCATTGAGCTTGTGTCAGCATCACCTCATTAATCCCAGCCACGGGGCTTTGATTTCTGCCTGGCTGCTGCTGAAACGTGTCCTGGCACAGCCAGAGCTGCACGGCTGAGGCATCACACGTGCCTTCTGCAGTGCCTGCAGGCACAGGCAGAATCCTGCTCCAGAAACAGCCCCAGTGCTCGGCACAGGGACTGCACCATCTGCCACTCCCTCCCAAGCACCACCATCACCTTCATCTCTGACTCAGAGCAGCTCTGGAGAACAGGGGCCAGGCCATCCCCAGCACTGACTGCAGAAGGAGCCAGCAAGAGATGAAATGCTGTTCAAAGAGCAGGTAACAGCCCCATAGCCCTGCACACACACTGCTGCTCCTCCTCACAGAGAAATACAACTGCTTCTGCAGGAGAAAATTGGGATCAAGCCCTGGATTATCACAAGAGCTAAGAAAGACCTCCTTGCTATGAGGGGAAGGATTTCATCCCACTGCATATTTTAAAACCCAAATTGTGTGTGTATTTTATCATTTACAAGGAAGCCACAAAACTCAAAGGCACAGTGAAGACCCTGTCATCTTCCCCACTCCCTGTTCTGAAAATGCAGCATTTCACAGCCTCTCTGATCCAAGCTCCCCTTCCTCTGTCAACACAACCAGAGTTCATTGAGGATCACTATGATAACAGACTTGTATAAGCTATATACTTTGGCCTCTGCCTGCCATTAATCCCTGCTGGGATGGCTGGTATTACTCAGCTCAGTTCTGCCTCAACACAAACAAGTAACTACAGCCTTGCAGCAGCTGTACAATGGAATTGTACAGCACTAAGCACCTCTTGTTCTTTTGTAACCTTTTAGCACTTTTTTAGCCTTTCAAAATCTGAAGCAGGTTTTTAAATGAAAAAACCTCCCTTTTCCATGAGAAAAATGAAAAGCAACTCCATTTTCTATGCAAAACAACAACAAAAAAAAGTAAACTGCCAGTGAGAAGGAAAATGGTCACAGAAGTGGCAGAACAGCCCACCCACACTTTAATGGATGGGTAGAAATCACCATTAGAGAATGAACAAATCCTGCTCAGGAGCATAAAGCAGATTTGATCTCTCAGTTCACATTTCATGCCTGCAGCTGGAGACAGTGTTACTGTCTGATATCCTTCTCAAATGCACAGGATGTGCTCAGCTGCTGAGGACAAAGAACTCTCTATGAGCACTTTCAATTACAGCAGATATGACCAAACACAGGCCTCACATGGCAATTTCTTGGTATTTGATGTTCCCAGCCCTTGGCCAGATGAAATACATTTAACATGAGACTTGGCTCTCAAAAGCTGTTGCCCCAAGTGAGTGGTGACAGTCTCGGGGGGCACCCACATCTTGGACAATCACATGAGCATGTCTGTCACTAGCCAACCCTGCCACTGCTGAACACCACTGCACACATCCTCAGAGAACCTCAGCAACCACAGCCTAGGAGAATACAAGGCTTCAGCTGAGTGCCAGCTCTCTAGGAAACCCCCACAGGTGCCTTGTCCAGCTTTCAACCCTGATGTAATGGCTAAAAGACCAGCAACTGTCTGGTTCAGTTTCCACTTTATGTCACAAGGTATGTATGGGCATGCAGTGTGCAGCTTTGGGTCAAAATACACCATGCCCTGCCCTCCCTCCCCTGCAATAATGGACTTACAAAAGATGCCATCCCATCTGCTCCTGGTATGAAAGGCTTTACAATGGACTATTCATCAAGTAATCTTCTCTCTTTCTTTTAACTCAATTTTTAAAGCCCTTGACTTACACAACTGCACTGCACAGGTTTCCAGCACCTCTTGTTACTCCTCTAACCACTTTAATCACTCTTTTGTGCTGATTCCTCTTTCCTCCAAATTACCCGGGAATTTTCCACATGCACATTGAATATTTCAGAGAAATTAAGGCAAGAAATCTGCTAAATGTAAGTTTTGTTCAGAGAATTAGTCAAATCAGGGAAGATATTGCATTAGTGTAGTAAGATTGACTTTCAGTAAACTTGAGTTTTCATGCACACTGCTCACAACTGTATGGAGCTCAGGCAAGTCAAGTGAGACTCCCTTAGAGTTATCTTCTGATTATGCAGTCCCTGAGAATTTGGGATTTAGCTTTGAGCTCCTCCAGTCAAGTTATTCCAGTGGGTGTGCAAAGCAGTCACAGAGAACCAAATGCTACTTTGACTGAACAAAGTAAATAACATCAGTAGTTTGAGTCTAACAAGTCTAAACTTGAAACAGTTTGAGAGATATTAATTTTAAAGAACATACAAAGTGACAGTCATAACAAAACCACACAGAATAGGAACTTCTCTGTATTAAGAATTAACCTTTTGCCTAAGCTTCTTCACCCAAAAAAAGGGTAAATAATCCTCTTTAGGAAGCCTTTAATGTCAAATTACACACCAATCAGTACCTACAAACACTAACAGGCAAGCTCAGATGTACCTGGATTAAATGCTGTCTGAAGCAAAGTAAGATAAGCTTGAAAGTTTTAACAGAATATTGAATGCAGTTCCAGAATGCTCCCTGCTTTATGGCAGGGATCAACTCCTTACATGCTCAGGTAAAAGAAAATGCAAACCAAACAAACACAACAAAATACCAAACAACAACAAAAATATCCCCACCACAAAAAAAAAAAAAAAAAGCCACAACAAAAAAACCCAAACATAGTAAATAAAATTCTACCTAAAGAATTCAGAACTGTGCCTGAAAAAAAGTCCACCCCAAAACACAAAGAAATCCTTAAGCAGAAGTGGTCTTACAATACTGATTTTTATTCAAGATGGACAAAAATAAATACTTACGATTACTTCACTCACTCTGAAAACAGAAAAAATATTCTTCTTTGTCAGTATTATTTTAAAATGAGCTGCTCCAGCTTATTTCAAGTCATATAAATTTGAAGGCAACAGAGAATGTAGTTATCATTTCTATGTGTGTCATCCATACACAAATATTGTACATATAAACCATGTATATACATATTTTGCTGCCACCTTGTGAACAGTCTCTGAATAGGGAGGTCTAGCTCACACAGACTCACTTCTGCCACCTTTATTCACATTTAGCTCAACTGACTTTAATTATAGATACTTTTTAAATGGGGACTCAATGTGACAAAGGTTGGCTGAATCAAGTGCTTAGTGCAGAAAAATTTTAAAGGCTGAACAAAATAGCTGAGCCCTCCACAATTTCCATATGCTTTTATGTCACAATTTATTGCCACGATTATTATGGAAAATATAACTAAATTCTTTCTGATAAAAATATTGCAGCTTTGCATCCAAGTTGTATGGCTGTCTTCAAAACAGAATAAGCTGGTGTCTGTAAAAAGAATAAAAGATTAATACATCTACTGAAGTGTTTTGCTTGAACCAGATTGTGATAAGGAATAGTAAGCACTATTAAAAAAAAAATCAAACTAAGAACATGCACATGACAAGAAAACCTCACCTGTAGCTGCAATCTGATCTATCCTAGAGAAAACTAAATTAAAATTTATCAACTTCTCAGAATATTTCCATTTCTCCACAAATGTAAGTCAAGAGAAAAATAGGAGAGAAGTCACACATTCCCCATAGAGTATGCAAGGGAGCACAGAATTTAGTTCAGTATTTCACACTTCCTAATAAGATGATGCCTCCAGTTCCCAGCACTGGGAATATATGCATGGATAGCACTTATTAGCCTAACTTCAAAAATATTTAATTTAAACTGAAATTAAAAGAATATCTAAAAATTTGCAGAGGACACCTCTTAAGAAAAAAAAAATCAAAACACTGTAACACTTGACATTAATTTCAACAGATTCACTTCTGTCCTAGAAAAATGAAACTTATAACATGAAGGACATTCTAATATGTATCTTTGGGAAAGAGTATCAGGAGCCTTATTTCCTGCTTCTCAAAGAACCACATCCCAATCTCTAAGTAAGGAAGGTAAGAGCAGCACATCCACATGCTCACTGCCAGTGTCAACATTCTACTCACAGCTTCTGCATCGTGCTCGAGGCCAATGTCGTGGTGCTCCTGCTCATCATCCCGGAATTGCTTTATTACCTGTAAAAATAGCAGGGGCTGGGCCTACTTTGCAGAGAAATCAAGGCAGCCAGCACACAAAACTGGATGTTGTTGTGCATTGTGTGCACCACAGCAAGCCAGGGTCTCTCAAAAACTTCTCAAAGATCTGAACTTCCAATTCAGCAAGAAGGGAATTATTTACAGCATTCCCCTATCCTGAAGTTCTTCTAGTGGTCTCCAAAGGAGTTCAAGCTGCTGTTTAATTAATATATCACTACCTTTTTTACCTTTTCAAAAAAATCTATAGTCATAGTAACTTTTAACACCCCCACATTATTCTGCCAATTTGAATACAGGAATTAAGATCCCTGCCTTGCCAAT
Source organism: Tychaedon coryphoeus (assembly GCA_013398595.1). Taxonomy (NCBI): domain Eukaryota; kingdom Metazoa; phylum Chordata; class Aves; order Passeriformes; family Muscicapidae; genus Tychaedon; species Tychaedon coryphoeus. Next base: position 116,511 of record WBND01000983.1, on the reverse strand, counting down.
CAGTAAGGGTGTTCCCCTGTAAGCTAACCAGGCTTTTGTCCATTCTAGCACACTCCAAAGAACAATTGTTTGTCTTCTAATTTTTCAGCTAGGACAAAAAGGTTTAGAGGATTTTCTCCTGAGATGCCTGCAGATGACCAGGATTGCATAATGAAGAGCTCAGCACTCACAGACACCTAGGCACTGTCCCTGCCCAACAGGTTTGCATTGCTTTTGGTGTCCTTGCTAGCTCTCCTCATATTGGCACTGTGAATGAACTCACTGCCTGGATTCTTTATTTTGTGCCATCTCCATCTATTTCATTTCATCATTATCTTCAGGATATTTCCTGGGTGCATCTCAGCACAACCCCGGTTACTTCAGATACTATTTCTGTAACAATAGGTTACTTTGCAATAATCAGGTTTTGCTACATGTTACACTATGCACAACTGAACACACTGGTGGCCAGCAAGGCTCGAAATGAACCAGTTTCACATGCTGCCCGTGGAAACAGCTCAATCTCCCACTGCCACCGTGCAGCAATGTCTCAATTTGATACCTAAAATGCTTGGGAAACTGTTTTCTCATAGAGCTGACAAACATCAGCTCCTTACACACCCTGAGAGCACCCAAGACTAGCACATGAACAGGGTGCCAGCTGGCAGCAGTGCCAGGAGGGCAAACCCCACCCTGGGGAGTATCAAACACAGCATGGCCAGAGGGGCTGGAGAAGGGGTCACCCTGACCTCACCCTGAGCACTGTGTGCAGCTCTGGGCCCTACAGATTAAGAAGCAGAGAAGGGCAACACAGCTACTGTGCAATCAATATTATCCTCCTTTTGTTTCCCCTCTAGATCCTTCCTTTCAATTAAAATTCATCAAACTTAAAGCATTATTCTCCCACTTGAAAAGGAAAAACTGCCTTACTGAAAGCACGCTGAAGATAATCCATCATATGTATTAATTTTGGTGCTTGATCAATTTAGTGCTGCTGAAGGAAAAAGCTTCCTTTTTTTTAATAGTTTCTGTCAACTTCAGCATTCTAAGCGACAGAACAAAAAGATCCACTGTAACTTCTAAAAGCATATTATTTTTAAAAGACTAAATCACATTAAATAATTCAGTTAATTTGTTAAAACTACTTTTAAGTCATGGCTAAATACCTGCAATAGTTCTTTGTATTTTTCTGGATCCTCTTCTATTAGAGTTCGGATCTGGTTGTTGTAGTGCTCTGATATACTCTCTTCCACAGCCACTGTGCAAGCCATTGCACCCTTCTTTCCAAGTAAAGCACTTCCAGCCCCTGGGATTGGGGTACCAGATACATGAACACAATGAAATCTGATGTGAATCAAATAGTTTAACACAACTGAAAACCTCACAAAACAACAACAATAGGAATTATATGAACTCACCTAAAACAAAACCTGCTACATTCCAGAAAGGCAATAGAACAGTAGGTCGAACTCTATATGCAACCATGAGCTCATTGAACTTTTTCAGGTGGTCTTTTTCTTGATTCCACATTTGCTGCAGAAGAGCCAGATCACAGAGAAGCATAAAACCACAAGAGGTAAACATTTCTAATAAAACTAACAAAAACCAGAACAGCTCAGGCCACATATGATGTGATAGCTGAGGCAATACTGTAACACCACAGAGAAGAAATGGTGCAGAAAGGCAGGTGCAGATCGTTATAAAAAGGAGAGATGAGGACAGCTACAAGAAGGTAACATAAAAACATCTGCAAAACAGGACAACTCTACAGTAACTGCAGAATCGGTAACTCGCTTACCAAGTACTCCCATACTCTATAAACCCGCACGTTTGGAAATGCTTAGAAAAAACCGGACAATAATCTTGCCATGAATGCTACGATGTTTCAGCGTCACCCGGCCGCTGTAAATCAAACTCAAACTAAGCAGAAGCACGGGGATCGCTCCTAGGCGCGCCCACCTGGATGACGGGCCCCACGCTGGACCTGCCCAGCACGGCCATCTGCCCCGCATAGATGCGGTTCGCCCCGTACTCCCCCGCATGGTCCACGCGGATGATGCGGTCTATAACGGGCTTGTTGATGCCGTCCTGCGCCACCCGCGTGCTGCACAGCCTGAGGGGAGCGCCCCCGCCGGGCACAGGCCGCTGACCTGCGGAGAGACAAAGGTGACGCGAGGTGCGCGCTCCCACCCGCGAAGCCGAACGGCCTGAGGCGGCCCCGGGCGGCGGCGCGGGGGCCTGAGGGGCGGCCAGGGAGCGGAGCCGAGCCCGTACCCGGCCCGCAGCGGAGCGGCCGGCGCTGCAACAGCGAGCACAGCAGAGCCCGACCCGCGGCCGCCACCATCGCGCTCAGCAGACGTCATCACCACGCGCCGCCCTGTCACGATTCCGATTGGCCTCCCGCCGCCGTTGGGCTCAGCAGACGTCATCACCGCGCGCCGCCCTCCCGCCCTGTCACGATTCTGATTGGCCCCGCGCCGCCGCCGTATTGGACAGCGTAGCTGTCAATCAAAGCTCGCGTCCTGGTTACCATGGGAACGAGGGCGGGCCTCGTTCCCATGGAACTCCTGAGGGCGGGAGCGCTGAGGGCGCGGCCCCAGGCCGGCCCCCCACAGGCGCAGCGAGTGAGGCGTGAGGCGGGGTGGTAAAAAAATACCGTTTATTGAGTGGTCATTTCTTTCAAATGAGCACAGAAAACATTCCACAACATTATATGAAAAGGATAGTGTTTCACATTAACAATGAGCGGACTAATGCACATTTCAAACAGTAAACGCGGTTTTGTACAGAAAATCCTTAACCACAATCTTTAAATAAAGGACTGTGTTACCGGCCTATAGGGACACAGGGTTCTCTGAGACACATGGGCCCAGCGGGTCAGGTTAGAGAGGAAATGTGAAATTAAAAGGTACTGACATGCAGTGTTGCCAACCAATAATTTAACAGAAATATTTACATTTTAGAACATATAGAACAGTAGTCACGATGTTCATACAAGGGTAAAACACAAATAATAATGACTTAAAACGATAAAACAAGAACAAGAAAGGGCCCTCCAGAGCAGCAAGGCTGGTGGCCCAGCAGTGCTGTGCCTGCTGGCTTCTTCCTACTCACAGTGTTTATTAAGAGCTGCTCTTTATCAGCTTGTTTTCTCTGAACCATTTTGTGACCAGTTATCCAGTGTTCAACTGCTCTTGAAATAGCAAACCCTCACCTCTAAAAATATTTAGAAAACTGATTTCAAACCAATTCAGTATTTTCTTTTCCTACGAAATACTTCCATACATACTTCTTTTTTTAAAAATCAAAGCAAATGAAAGGCATTGAAAACAAGTAAAACTCTACCTTTCCCCTCTCTCATGATTCTTACAGCATAATTTGTAAAAACAGTACAAAAGAGTTTCAGTTCTGATCACATTTTACCCAAACTCCCTGAAAAAATAGGGATGTAACAAATCCCAACAACCCTGCAGGTGTATCAGCATTAAAGTATCCTTTTTTGAACAGCTCTAACACAGTATAAATCAGCTGAATTTCCAAGTTGTGGAAACCTTAAGCACCACTAGCTTAATCAAGAAAGACTCAGACCACAAGCACCTATTAAAAGACCACAGTCCCAGCGTGCCAGGCAGCTTCTCAGTTTTTAGAAGCTGCAAATGCTTCTGCTGTTATCTTGTTCTGGGAGTTTCAGGAAGCCAAGTTCTTTTGGCTTGCGTGGTTTTCAAGGATGCCTCTGAGCTTCTGCTATCTTTCTGATTAGGAACATCTTGTCACGACTCTCCTGGGAAGACAAAATAACAAGTATGCTCCACATGAACAGTGTTAATATAAGTCATCTACAACAGCTCATTTCTTCATTAGAAATAGGTGCACTCACACATTGTGCTCCCCCAGCACACTCAACTGCCTGAACAATTTCAGGTTTACAATGGCCTTGGTTTCATTTATCTCACCTCACATCACACATTAGCAGTTCTGCATTGAGCCTAGTAAAAACATCTCACACGCATCAAATTTAAAACCGTGTTTGCAGGAAGCTGAACAGGAGCAAGCGAACAAAAGTAAGCATGGAAGAATTTTAAGAATTGGCAGCTGATTTGTGAATCCTTCAAAACGCAGGAAGGCTTTTGCTCCTGAATTTCTCATTCCTAAAAAATCTCCCCCAGTAGTGTTTTTCTGCACATAGGTTGTTAAATGCCATATCTAAAAGAAGCACATATCAAGAAATGGGCTATTTCATAAGAAAGTCTTACTAGGGAGGCTGAGCTCTGCCTCCAGCAGTTTGTCAGATCACAGCACACAAATGCTGCCAAACCTGGCTTTTGATGGCCATGAAGCAGCATTTCTGCACTGGCACCCTTCTCCAAAAGGCTGATTAGTGGTGAATTCTTCCACTTGCAGTACCTGCTCAAGCTGTTCTGGGCCTACACTCAAGAACAAGACCAGAAAAGATGCAGCAGAAATACAAGCCTGGAAGGAAGGGTAGGGAGTTGGGTGCCCGTTTGTGAGGGCAGAGAAGGAAGCAAAAGTGGAGGTTGTGCAAGATGGTGGAGGAGACAGGAAACACAGAATTCAGGTTCTTCTTTGGCAGAAAAAAACCATGCAGATAAGTGGATTTAAACAAGGCAACAGATGAAAAAGAGGGACACATCTTCTCAGGAGAGTATCTCCTGTATGTGTGTTGCCTGATATAACCAGACCTTGTTGCAGCTGCAGCTGGTACCCAAGAAAATCAACTCCACTGAGAAATACCACAATGCTTTGGTTATTTTCTGTGGGTAATTTGTAAAACATTCTTCACTGCAAACACCAAATATCCAGGAGACTAAGAAAACCAACACTCCTCTGCATGCCTCATTTCTGTACCCCTAAAGTTCTCTTCATTGTGCCAGTGAAGTGTTGGGTCAGATCTTACCAAAACCAGTTGTTCTCTCAGCTGTTCAACCACTCGTTTGTGGGCTCGAGCCAAGGCAATAACATAGAACATAATGATGCTGGAAACAGACAAAAAGGGAAGACTTGAGATTTCCAATGTACATAATAAGAAGGTTCAGGACAACACATAAACAAAGGAAGAGCTACAAAAGGAAGGGCTGAGTGCAGTCTAACATAAGCCACATGGTTTTTCAAGCACGGAAGTTTTAGAAAGCATCAGGTAATAAGGCTCCAAAATTTGCTAACAGTTTAGTTAAACTGAAATATAAAAAACTCCATTTAAACTTAATTTTAAAAAACCCCTTTTTATTGGAAGACTGACCAGACCCTGGAACAGTGTTGTGGAGTCTCTGTATCTTGGAGATATTCAAAATCTAACTGGGTATGGTTCCTGCTCTACTTGACCGTGTTTTGAATAGGAGAGTTGGGTTAGATTCTCTCTACGGGTGACATCCAACCTTAAAAATTCTATGCTTCTACATTGAATATTTTCTTACAGGATGACTGTTTGGGGAGTTTTATTTGTTTTTTCAGACTAGGGTTCGTGGATAGGAATTGTGATCACAAGGCTTACAGTACTAATTTTCAGAGGATTCCCAGTTAACATTTTTGAGAAGGACACTGTTGAATGTGGGATGTGCAAGAGGAAATGGAACAAAGCTGATGAGTGTGAACACATGGGCAAAGACATAAAGGCTGAGGATTCATATGGGTTTTGATGCTTCTGACTGCAAATGGAAAATCTGGTTTAATAGATGCTTGGTATGAGTTCAGTAAGCAAGGAAATGGAGTGAATCAAGTCTCCACAGTACTCACCAAAGGATCACAAAAAAAGGCACTGCAAAGGCTTCTGATGCCATGCCAAAAAGGACCTGCTGCAGACCTGTTGGAAACTGAAGTATTGTATCTGGAATAACTTCCCATGAAGTGCTAAAATTCCTGAACAGCCCACATGCCTTGGAAGAGGGGATACTGTCAAAGAAGCAGAATAGAAAAATGTTACACCAAAATGTAAAGATAAAATAATCCAGCACAAGCCAAGCACCAGTTTGGTGATGCAGTAAAAGTGTCCTATATGTCTATAAAACTGTAATTTTTGTTTCTATGAACTAAGCTATAAGTTTATGTGTTACACCCTATATATTTTATTCCATTAATCATTCTAAAGTTGTGTGTCTGCTTTTACAGAACTGACAACCTTAGAACAAGTGCCAACTTCACAGAACTTAAAATTGTCACTTACTGTGCTATGCTGACTCCCAGAGGGACAAAAGCCAAGAGGAGCCCAATCAACAGCACCACCAGGAAGAAAAAGTTGGAGCTTGATGCCCTTATAGGCCTGGCTGCAGGCTTGCGTGTGTGTATCAAAACAATCTGAAGAGGGAAGGTGAGGAGAACTGTTACCAGCACATCTATATAGATATACACCCAAATATACTTCCCCAGCAGCTGATTTTCCATTCTCAAACCAGCTACCACACAACCACCTCATCTGATGTGCATGGGCTGAGAAGGGCTAAGACAAGATTGCCTCACATTTTGGGATAAGTCAATGTCTCCTAATTTGTGTAAGAATTTGATCCAGACAACCTCACACACTTGCACAGAGCCATTTGGTGTATGATCCATGGCACTGCTGCTGGCTTTGTCCTGCCACATCTTCACTGGATACATCCCCTCTTTCAAGGCCTAAAGTAGTAGCAAGAATTGGCTGCACAGAAGCAGCTGTGTGGTCACTGGGCAAAAGTTCTGATAGTGAGAAATCACACAAACATCCAACCCAGCTTGGATTTCCCATTTTGATCCCAAATTTTTAGCAGTTTTGTAATATTTTGTCCAATTCTAAGCTGTGTTGCTAGTAAATAGATTTCTGCAGGGAAGTGTTATAAACTAGCTTTGTTACATAAAATGCTTTTCTTTTAAAAAAAGACAAATAATTTGAGAAGTAACAATTGAAATGGGACTTTGCTTTATTTCAAAGCAAAATTCTACCTTCTGTTAAAAGCACAAAGCCTTACTGAAAAAGGAATATCACTGGCTTGTTCCATCCACTGTATCCACAGGTGGTTTTAGATTTTTTTGTTGGTTTCAGATCACCTGCATATCTATATGCCTGCATTACAAAAACCATAGTGATGTACTCAGTCCTTTATCACTCACATGTCTTCATTACCTTTTTAACATAGAAGATGATGAAGTATTTTATAGTTGCTATTGCAGGGAGAAGTGGTGAAAAGAAAGTTCCAATCCAGCAAATAGTTTGCCCATAAATGATCTCCAGGACGTTGTCAGAAATTTCAAATTCCTTATGTCCAAACCATTGAACCAGCTTGCAAGAGCAATGAGTAACTAACAACCTGAAACCAAAGAACACTGTTAGTCCTAAATTGAAGTTGTAGAGTTTAGATGCATTCTAACACATTTGAAACACACCAAACTTAGCATTTAAGCATTAGACAACATAACAGAAAATGTCTGAAGAAAAAAGCTCTCAAATATCAAAACACATACAGCCATCTGAATAACAAACAGGAGCTCAAACCACCAGAAATACGTTTATGCTTTAGTTTAAAACTAGCAATTTGGTTAAAAATATGGGGAATTTAAAGCAGAAAAAAAAGAAAATGTGTTTCATATGTCATTTGTAAAAATATGTTTAAAAAGCAGAGATACATACTTTCTGGGGAAGTCCACAAACAGGGCCACAGCAAGAATTACAATAAAATCAAATATCATCAGTTTGTACATTTCCTGCCCAACATCAGATTCCCAGCACTATAAAAACAAGTTAGGAAAAACAAGATTAGCAGTCTAAATAAACAAGGGAAAAATCTGTCTGTCACTAAAGCAATAACTGTCTCAGTTAACACCATGAAGTTCAAATGCTATTAACTCAAATTTCTAAAATATTCAAGTGTTTCAAAGTTTCTGTGCCAAGCTTTTCACCTTTTTTGTTTTGTTTTGTTTTGATTTTGGGGTTTTTCTGTGAAATGGGGTGGGGGGGTGGCTGGGTGTGTTTGGTTTGGTTTTGGTGGTTGGGGGTTTTTTGTTGGTTTTTTGGTTTGGTTTTTTTTTTTCCATTTGAGGAAACCCCATTTGCCTTAACACAAAAGGCAGTAGCACAATGTCTCCAAAACACAGCTACCTCAGACAATCCTCATGGTGGACAGAAAGTCTGTGCTAAGGAATCATCTGCCACTGGATTAATTCTAATCAGAGTTTCACACAAACAAAGGATATATGTGTAACAGCTGTGCTGGTTTGCACTGAGCAGTGGGAATCCACACAGCATGAACAGCAACCCCAGGGCTGACACTGAACACCTCTAGACAAGCAACTCTCATGGAAAACAAATCTCTGTTCACAAGCTCAGATGATTAAAGAGCAAGATAAATCTACTTACAGGATAGAGTTTGTAATTGTATCCACAGGGTTTACACTTGTCACTAGCGCAGTCGGAGATCTGACTCCACAGTGAGAACAAGAGAACGCCAATATTGGCCAAGCGCACGAAGACACACCTGGAAGAAAGGCAAAACCTAACTCCAAACATGCCAAAAAATAGCCAGGTTAACATTTGGCTCACCTTGTACAGGAGTCCAAAGAAGCCTTAAAATAGAAAAGGGTCATGCAGACCTTTAACAAACCAGCCAGCCAGATAATAAACACAATTCTTTCCTTATTAGTAAGTTAAAATTGCTTTTCATCTTCCCAGCTTTAGGCTACAGTCCCTTGTTTCTTTTCTCAGGAGTGTTTCTAGATTAGTCATTTCAGTTGCAGATCTTGATGCTGCAATGGGTTGCAATGCCCTAAGGTACAGTTCTGTGTGCAGCATTTCCATTTCATGTAGCTGCAGGCCTTCTGAGGCACTTGGCCAAATCAGAAACACAAAGCATGGACTAGCAGAGTTCAGGTGTTTCAATCCAGATCTTACTGCCTTAAGCTGCCAAGAACCAGCTCTTACACTGAAGTATCTTTCACCTCAAAACTTTTAACTTCTGCCTTGAGCAAAGCTGTGCTTCAGTCACTGCTGTACACACATTGCTGCTTATTCAGGGAACTGCTGCATGCAAAGCAGTGAATCCACAGCTCTGCAGCCACAAGTTCTCTACTGGCTGTTCAAGTTGAAGATGTCCAGACCACACAGCTAAATGGGACGAAGAGGAAAAACTTGGACACTGAGATGATTGCACTGCACTGTCATCAAAACAGATTGTTCCCAGATTTAAAGTTTCCAAATAAACATTGGCCAAACAATGCCTCCTTGGTTTCCAGTGCCAACCTCTCTGCTTCTTGATGTTTCAATGTTTACAATACATATAGCCTACCAAGAACACATTGTTGAGACATCCAAGGCCACAATAAAAATATCTTTACCTCAAGAGTGTCAGCTTGATTTCAAAGGCTGGTGTATAGTCTTCAAATCTGATCAGAAATGAGAAGATCAGAGGAGCAATGAAGTTGGCCAGTGTGATCACCATGGAAGGCAAATACTGCACTAAGAGATTAACCTGGGAGTTCGCATTGTCAACGTCCTGCAGAAGAGAGGAGAGAAACATGATGCCTAGAGGAACACACCTTCCTGAGCATGCTGTCTCAAGCTACACACCAGCCTGCCTGGTCCAGGATTCAGGCAGCACCTTTTTCTCTGTCTTCATCCTCCACCGACATCTGCAGCAGGCAACAGGAATCAACACCAGGTATAACGTGAATGGCAGACCCAGGGCTGATTCTGAATACCTCTAGACAATCAAGTTTCACAGAAAACAAATCTCTGTTCTTTATACAAGCCTGATCACTGCTCTCTCTGCAGTTTGCTGCTACACACCCTTGCTTTCTCCTGCTCTTTTCACCAGGAACTCCATCCCCTTCCAGGTAAAAGTATTTCTGTGCTTCCTCAAAGTTCTGTTTAAAGAGGATCAACTCACCAAGGTTTGTGTCTGACTGTTGCTAACCAGCACCAAGGCTACCAGGTTTTACAACTATTCAAAGAGGAGACACTTTTCAATTTATTCTTACTGGTGCCAAGCAGCTTCCCTGGCTTTCCTACCACCCTGACTAGCTCCTCTAACTTCTCATTAAGACAAGGTCAAGATATCAACCCTTATTCAGTGTTATTCAGTGTTGTGTGGTCCTTTTCTCTTCCCTCAAACAATACCTCTGACACATAAACTCATTTAGCCTCCATGTCCTGCTTCTGTCTGTGCAATCTTGGCTGTTTACAGAAGTTCAGAGTTAGGTCCACCATGAGCACAACTTTCCTTGTGAACAGCTAAGTCCACCACACCAGCAACTTACACAGGGGAGAGAAAAATTGTGGTCCCCATTTCTACCAGACTAATCAAACCTCGGGGTCCTAGGGAGAAATCAATTGCTTTTGTGAAGGTGTGACAACCAGAATCTCATCTGCTTTGTTCTGCTTCTGAACCACTCTTTCCATCTGCTGGTCCTGCTGGTGGTGAACCCACCCAATCTGTTTCTTTCTGCTAGTGACGCAAGAACCTTTGCTTCTGAAAACTGCTCTGTGTTCAAAGCCTTCCTGTTTCCCCATACAGAGGTAACTCAAGCCACAAGGCAGATCATAATCTTCACTCTGCCTTCCCCTGAACTGTGTTTTTGCATTCTTGACAGGAACCAGGTCACGTGAAACTGATCATGATGAAGTTTGACTTAAGCAGCTCAGTTCTCCAGCCAGGTCACTGCCCAGGCCCAGCAGATCACAGTGAGGTGAGCTCAGTTACAGGGGAAGGGAAGTGAGGGCTGCTCCTCTTGTCAGCTCCAAGGCAATCAACACTGAAGCCTCTGCAGCAATGGAAGACATTACTGAGGAGGCTTTTTTGGCCCATAGTTCTTGATCTTTCCTGCTCTCATCTACTAAAAAAATTCTAAGTCTGTAGAAAGCATTTTCAGATGCCTGCATGAAAGGTGCTATATTAAGATACTTGACTCTTTCACAATAGTTCCTCTTGCTGTAATCACCAGCTCTCACCAAATCTGTCCCAGTGTCATTTCTTATACTCACATTGGAGTTTTCTTGAGAGAAGACAGTTACTCTATAAATAGAGTAAAAACATCCTGATAAAATGGCAATCACAATTATATTTATAAATATTCTCAGAGAGTAGATGCGTAGCTTTTCTTGCATTGTCCTCTCAGCTATTTTTTGCTTCAGTTTTTCTTCCTGCAAGTCTGTCTACAAAGTAAAGGAAAAAGAGATGTTGTTTTTTGGTGCAGCATAAAACACTTAACAACCATGTCTTCTACCCCTAAGATGTGCAAATGTGTAGCCTGTTCTCGGAGAGTCACTCCAGCTCCCAGCCAAGCACACAGAACTGAGTGTTTTTTTCTTTGACAAAACAGGTCCATGCAGGAATGGAAGCCCCTGTGTGCTCAGCTTCCTCAAGCTGAAGGCTCTGTAGCCAAAGACAACTGGCCTGCAATCCTCTTATCTCTATCAGTAACACATTTCCTGGAGGACAGACAGTTTGTTGAGAGAGACTGATATCAGCTTGATACTAAACTCTGAAATGGGTAAACCAGTCACTCATTACTTCTGCAGGTAAGTAACTGGCCCACATCACTATGGCTCAAAATCCCTTCTACTCTTTGTGAAGGAAAATTGAAGGATGGCACTGAAAGAAGGAAGTAGAGTCTTGAGCAGCTTGTCATGTAAACTTGGTGTATTTCACTGTAACTGACATAAAAATACAGTGAAGACAATTTAACCTGGGCAAACTCACATAATACTCATATGAGTGTATTTTCTGTGGATTTATGTCCATCAAACAGTATTAAGGGGCTAGTTCTTCTAAGATGTGTGTTCTGAAGGCAAAAGTGTAGCATGCAAAGGAGATTCCAATTCTGTGGTGAAAAAAGATGGCTGTGAACTCCACTAGTGCAGAAGGCAGCTCACTGTAATTTATGAAATCTGTAATTACCGCTTTGTGGTTTGAAGTGGAAGCATGTTCTCAGAGGTAATTTTTTCACTACACAAATCTCTGCTTCCTGAGAGCAAAAAGAAGGTCCTTGTTTTACCAAAAGAGCCTTTCAGATTCTTTTCAGAGCTTTATGGTTTGGGGAATCTATAGCTGCATCAGCATTTTGTATGTGCAAAGTGAAAAGCTTTCTGTATCTTCTTACTGCAACAATAATCTCAACAGTGCAAAGAGCACCATCTGGATTTTATTTCTCCCCAAACTACTGCTTACTGCACTGCATGCTTAAACCCCAGGACACTCAAACTAATCCCTGCAGGGTTTTGCCTACAGCTGGGACAGCTTTTCCTGTTGGACTATGCAGAACTAACACAGGAAGCAGGACTGGAGTGTGAGGAAGAGGCAGATAAGACAAGCAGCTAACAGGCTGTGTGGGTCCCCAGTGCTTGGGGGAAGGGCCAACAACACCCGTGCCAATTCTTCCCATGTTACACCACCCCCAGCTACCTAGAAAGCATGCAAGAGGATGTGGGCTGCACCCCCAAAACGAGGTACTTCAATCCTTCTTAACTTTATTCCCTTATCTGCAAAACTACACAGATCTCTTTTTTTAGCATCTGAGCTGTATGAAACCATAATTACAAAAAGACAGAAGCTCCTCACCTGGAGCTCGTATTGCAAGCTGCGGTATTTCAGCCGGGCTGCATTTGGATCTGTAATGCAGAAGTCCCAGCCTGCAAAGACTTTGTTACAGTAACTCTGAAATGGGTCTGCATCATGCACTAAATTGTGCTTAAAGCCTTCCACAGACCTAGAGAAAAATTAATGAGAAGGTGTATTTTATACACAGGAAAAACACACACAAGAAATCTGGCTGATCAAAGACTAAATTACTGCCACTATGAGCAAACTGTCACCTTTGCTTAGCACAAGCCAGTGTCTAGGACACTTTGAGTGTGAGATTCTGCAGCAGCTGACCCTGACTGATACAGGTTATTCCCACCTGCACTTCATCACAGTCACACCTTCTCACCTCACCCAGACACAGCAGAGGAAACTGAGATGGTACAAATAAAACTCAACCAAAAAACCCTAAAGAAAATCCTCCAACAAATTCAGTATAGTTGAGGGGCTTTTGCTTATAGGTATGCATACATATGAAAAACAGATAGTTCAAATTGTTTTCGTTTTCCCAAGCACACCAAAGGCTACTGTGGCACTGAATCCTTGAGCAAAAGACTCCCCATTTCCACATGAACAGCTCTAGAACACTGTATGTTCCCTTCAAGCAGGAACACAGTGTAAACTATGCAACAAGTAACAGTAAAAAAACAACCAACATTTTTACCTCTTTATTATCCAGAGGAAACTTAAGGCGAGATAGGCAAATGTAGCCAGCAGGTATGCCAGTGGCAAGTTGTACCTCATGATACTGATCCATACAGCATCTATTGAGTAATAGCCATAAAACAGACTTGTCAATTCAAGGAATCCCTGTGAAAATGAAGTTGAAATAGAATTCGTAACAGCAGCAACAACTGTCTCATTAAATCCAACCTGGCATTAGGCAATCATTTTGTAAATTTAAAATTAGGGCCCCCAGCAAGCTACAAGTCTGTAGCTTCTAAATACTGTCATTGCCCCTACCAAACTGTAATGCAGGCACTGGGTGCTTAAAACCCCTCCCCTCTTCAATCAAAGAGCTGTAGATCACAGACACTGGAACCCTACAGAGAGCACAATAGGCAGTGTGCTCCAGAATAATAAGGGATGGCAGCTGGGGAGGAGAGGCACAGGCTGGCACATGACCAGCCAGGCCTTGTGGTCACTCACTAAAAGTCAGTTTGAAAACTGCCCTTCCCAGAGATAACACACCCCAGTGATGCAAATGCCTTACTATTTTTCAAAATTATCAAAGCTTCATTCCACAAGTTTTTTTTTTTTTAATGCTATGTGAGACACTTAATTAAAAAACCAAATGAATTACTTACAGTGCCACTGAGCAAATCTTTGAGGTAAGTATAGAAGTAAACAAGTCCCTTATTACCACTAGGCTCATAAACTGTGCAGACATCCTCTGTCAAAAGAAAAGTCATTCAAATGGTAATGCCCACTGAACTGCAAGATCATGTTAATTCAAACATGTCACACTCTTATAAAAAGGCTTTTTTTTTTTTTTCCTGGGAGATGGAAAAGAAGCTGAGGGAATGGGGGAATCTTACAGCAGCTGTACAAAGACAAGATGTTTACCTATGTTCTTTGGAGAAATGTAAGCAACGGTACTGTTGAATATTCCATATTTAGAAATTATGGTGGGAAGAGTAACAAAACCGAACATCAGGATAAAAATTATAAAGTTCAGCAGGACCAGAAAGCGCAGGAAGGAGAAGTAGGACTGGATGCCAGTACCAAATTTCCCTGGGAATAAAAGAAATGTGCCAATAATTAAGATGATAAAACCATTCAAAATACACAGAGAGCAGATTAATAAAATCAGTTGCACTGGACAGAAGAAACATTGTTAAAGCTAGTTTTAAGTACTATGGACTTTTAGCAAGATAACTGAAATGCAGTGTGGACATAGTAATATTTTTTTCAAATATATTTCCTTCTACCATATAATGGATTTTACATTCAGCAATAATAGGGAAGAAAGTAACTTCTTAAGCACATGTAGTTATATCTGAAACTATGCTCACACAGGTAAAACTGCCAATAACAGAAGCAACTTTCCAGAGGAGAAATGGACATCAGACAGGAAATACCTTCTATGCTGTGAATATCATGTCGCCAAAGCACCAGGTAAGATGACAAGCCTTTGATTTCACTGAGTGCTTTTTTCAGTGATTTATTGCTAGTTCTTCTCCACTTCTTCCATCTAGATAAATGTTCTGTATCAGCCTGCTGAGAGTCCCTAAGAATCCAGAAATAATTACTGAGCACAAGAAATAATTTTTCACTCCATGTAACAGAGTTTAACAGAATGGAGCCTGTCTGCAGCCTTCAGGGTGATAGCTAAAGTATCACACACAAACTCTCCCCATCTGATCCTGCTGATAATGGCAACATCAACTTAATTCAAATAGGGCAAGCTCTCTCATGAGAAACACTCACCTGTCTTGGAGAGAAAAACCCCCAAAAATTGACAACAATAGCTTATTGAAAAATTTGCTGGAAAGTGCCAATTCAAGGAATTTGAGAAAACATTTTTGGCCAACACCTCTGGGGATGCACTGTTCTAACAACTAGCTGCAAACAAACTATGAGAATGTGCCACTGTCTGTAATTTTTAACCACTCACTTATGGATTTTCATCCAATATGAATACATTTGCATTTTAAAAATTGATGCCTGGTCAGCAACAGCATCAAGGAGAATTCTGAGTGGCTCAGAGTTTTCATTTTGTTGTTTCTTTAAGAAACCTTAAAGCCAGACAAGACTTTACAGAAACATAGCTTGAAAATGGACTTGTATGCAGCAAATTCTGTTCCAGTCTCCGAGGCCACTGAAAAAAGGCAGAAGTTAAGTAAGTACCCATGAGGACATGGTGCTGGGGTACCAAGGTTTCAGTTTTAAAAGACTTGTACTCAACCCTACTCATGTACCCAAGGGATGCACTGCCATGTGTGCTCTGTGTTGCCTGTTTCCTCATCCTGCAGCATTTTGGCAGGAAGTCAAATTAAACCTATACAATCAAACAGGCAGCAGATGACCTCAGCTTTAAGAGCAAATACAGCTCCTCTCAAGAGATTTCGTTCTGTGGAAACTACAGGCTGCAGTTTGCAGGGTTTTAAATTCTGCAGAACTGTCTGGCCCGTGTTCAGTTTGCATTTTAAACAGAAGCATGGGCTGCATATTCATCTGAGTTACAGAAGTTGAGTGTTCAGCTCTCAGCTTATGCCAAGCACTTAGTGCTGGCAGCTGCTGCACAAATGCAGATCACGGATCTGTAGAAGCGCCAAGAAGCCCCACCAGGATCTCTCCGTGCTGACATGTGTAAACAAGCCCGGGACACTGCAACTCCACTCCTCCCTGCCGTTCCTTCTTCTTGAAGAACTGAACTTTAGATACCCAAGTTCAGATAAAAATTCAAGGTATTGAGCACTTTTTTTTACTGTGACCTAGATCTTCTCCCGTTTCTTGTGTATGAGCTATAGAGTTAAACTCCAGGGTCAGGCTGTTTGCCGCTGCTCTCACAACACAGTAGCTCTTGTTCTCTCTGGAGTACCGGACATTAATTTTGCTTCCACCTCTCTCGTGATTCATAACTAGAACTACAGTGTACCTGATTTAAAGGTGCAGCTGCTCTCTGACAGCGCAAAACCACATCCTGTATCCTCTGTCCTCAAAGCAGCGTTCAGCCCAGCAGCGAGACATGAGATAACAAGCACGGAAACTCAGGCGGGGCAAAGTGAGGTCTTTGCAATCCCTCCCTCCGGGGGGTTATCACCGGGGGGCAGAAACAGCGCACAGGAAAGAGTCATTTAAAAAGGAATGGGGCGGGGGGAGAAGATAAAAAGAAGCAAAGGTCCTGGGAAGCTTCCTATCGACTGTACAGAGCCACAGCAGAGAGAGCACAGCACACTGTGTAGGAGCTGTTAGCAGAGTAAAGAGCAGCAGCACTCGCATAGCAGCGGGGGGCGGGGGCGGTGTGTTCATGCCGATAACTCACAGTGACCCTTGAAAGCACAAAAAGAGTAACAAAAAACCAAAACGGAAAACACTGAGAAATGCGTTTGTTTGCTACAGGTAATTCCCCGTTTTGACTAATTTCTTCCAATTCAACCTACTTCTGTCCCCAGTCAGCGACTCCCTCGTGCCAGCCAAGAGCACTCGGGCACCTTCTTATCAGAATCACATACCACAGGATGAAACAAAAACAGCCTAACTCAGTTCTGCTTCAGCCTCCCAGCGCACCTGCGGTGTGTTTAGGAAACGGGCATTAAAAAAAACCAAACAAACCAAGGAAGAAACGCGTGAAGATTAACCTTATTCTCCTCTTCTCCGCCATGCAGGCCGGGTGCTCTCTGGCAGGGCGGTCAGGGGGTTCGCCTCTCTCCCGCAGCAGCGCCCTGCCCGCGCTCCCGATGCCGCCGCCGGCGCTCGGCAGGCCCGGCCGCCGCTCCTGGGTGCCCCCGCGGCGCCGCCGCGCCGACTGGAAACTGGGCAGCTCCTGCAGGAAATCCACAGGTGCGGCGCCGTGCGGCTCCTCGGCCAGGAGAGACAGCCCTGCGAGGGAGAGAGAGACAGGGCTGCGGGTCGGGGGCAGCCGGGACCCCGCAGCGCCGCTCCCGCCCGGTGCCTCCATCCCCCGCCACCCGCGGGCCGCCGGTGCTCACCGCCTCTGTCCGGCCGCCAGCCCGGCCCCGGGGCTGCCCGCAGCCCGCTCATGTCCGCGGGGAAGCCGCAGCCCCGCGCCGCCGCTGCTGCCGCCGGTTCCGGGCGCGGCGGGGCCGTGGGGCGGCGGCTGCCGGAGCGGAGCGGGGCTGCGGGCGGGGTGAGCCTGCCCCGGGCCGCCTCCCCTCCCCTTCCCCCGGCCCACGCCCGCCGGGGGCGCCCACAGCCCACGGGATCGCGTCTGGGACAGCGGAGTCTTTCTGTTCCTCTTACCCCAGGCTTGTTTGAAACATTCCATAAAGATACACAGCGGGGTGTAAAGGCTCCTGCCCTCTCCGCTACAAGGGGCTCACGCACCCCAGGTGCGGGGCTGGGGGTGTTCTGGGCATCTCTCACCAACGTTTGGCTAGGAAATGAGTTTTGTGTCAATGCCTTCCGCCAGTGTTGCCCGTGCTGGTGTTGGGTGCTGTAAAAGCAAACTCCGATACTTGGTCAGCTCTCATTAGGTCACCAGCACGAACTCCCAGCTTGTTCTGTGACTGGCTCCAGCAGAGCAGGCTGCAGTGGGAACAGCACAGCTTTACTCTTGCATATGAAACCTTGGTGTGAGCTGGAATCCAGTAAAGTCAGTAGATGCTGAATCTTTTTTTCCCATCTGAGAGCGAGGGTGGGTTTTGTGTGAACCCGTAGTAAACGTCTCAGAGAGACTTATTTCTTGTAACATTTCTTGCCTTTAGTGTGAAAATAACAGCATGTGTGACAAATAAGGAAATGAAACCTCCAGAAGTCTCAAAAGCCTTACGTTGTGGGAAAAAGATGATTTCTAGCCTTTCTTATTTTATTCTACTGATAGTTAAAAGGCAACCAGACTTTTCTAAACATTCTTCATGCACTTCCTGCAGTAGTTTTAAAAATGAATCATTATTAGGCTTCAGAATGCTGAATCAGACACAAATGAGTATGTTTCTTCTGTTAGCTGTGTGTCATCAGCTCAGGTATGTTTTCAAATTGATTTGCTAGCAAAAAGAATCTATGTGGGTAATCTGCTCTCATAATAAAACCATAAAATGTTGTTCATAAAAAGAAAAGTTCTCGAAGTAATTTAGATGTACACATTTGTAATCTATGTTACCAGCAGAGGTGAAAGGTATATCTTAAGGCAAATTGTGAAATACAGAGACATAGAATTAACGCACGGCAACTTCCTTATTGCACTGTATGACTTAAAAAAGCAAATGAAGAAACACACTTGCCTTCGTGCTGGCAGGTTTGTCTTTGACACTTGGACCTGATGATCTCAAAGGTTTCTTCCAGCCTTGACGTTTCTATGATTCTATAACTAATATGGATTTTTAGCTAGTTTTGATGAGAACAAGCTATAACTTGCCTTCATCCTTCCATAAGTCACTCTGGAGGCCTATTAGCTTTTTCCCCTTCTCCTTTTCACAGATCTCCAGGATGGTTTTTGCCAGGTGGGATATTTTGTATGGCAAAGGCTAAAGCTGTGAGAGTGTCAGCAGGATTGGGGTGCTGGTAACAGAGCTGGACACCTCAGTGATACACACCTGCACAGGTGATTGTGGTTCCTTGGTTGAGTGCCACATTTCATGGGATTCATTTGAACAGCTCCAGTTGATCATTCTGAAAAACTCAGGGGATGGAAAATAAAACCCCTCAGCAGCATTCCTGAAAAATCATTCAGAGTTGTTGGGCATTCATGCTGAGCATGTGATTCATGTGCTGGATAAGAATGTGCATTTGTACCCACTGTTACTGGTGCCTTGAAGCCACCCAAGCATGGCCTATCTTTGTGTGGCCCTAAATAGGAATATTTATGGAGTAAAGCTGCTCTGGGATGTCATCTGGGGTGGCAGTTTCACTTTTTATTTATGTTTCTTTTTTTACCACAAAGAATACAAAGAGGAAAGGTGAATAAAACACTTGAGGTTAATTAGACTCCTTCTGAAACTCTGTGTTCTAGAGAAGTATTGTGTTAATGATCCCATGAGAACAAATTTAAATAAAGACTGGAGGAATTGAAACAAGATTGACTTCCTCAGGAATTTTGTGAGAACATTTTCTAATTTAATTTTTTTCAGCTTTTATGACACATGAAAATGCTTCAATGAATTTTACGGATCACAGCAATCCCAGGTGGAAAAACAGGAAGACAGACATGCTGAGGAGGAGAGAATAGATGATTCTACCAGAGCACAACAGTCACATGCAGGGAATGCAGTAGGTTCCACTTGTATATCATTTGTCCAGTGTTCCTTATCCACAAAAGCAGCAGCTCTCAGTCTGTGCTGAGCATGGAAGCCAGTGCCATATTGTATCTCCCAGGATGCTGGAGATCAGTCTGGCACATTTAGTAACACCATCTATTTCCAGGACAATTTTTCTATTGTATGGTTCCTCTTCCTAATGCCACAGCTCAAAAATGCTTCTAAGCATTCGGGGAAGTTCTGAGTGATTGCTTTAATTTTGGGGGGATCTCATGTTTGACTGCCCTAGTACCTTGTGCTGTGCTTTGTGCATCGTGCAGGCAGCTCTGGGTCAGTACAGAGATCTGCAGACAGCTCCTCTGCAGCCATGCCAGGAATGTTGCTTTGGGCAAAACGTAATCTTAAAAGTAACATTAGAAAACTTAAGTCTAAGAATGTGTCTGGTACAGGATAAACACGTTTTACTGAGTTCAGGAGCTGGTAAAGCACTCGTGTTTTGGTAAAAGTCAGCAGTTACACCAGCACAGCTTCTGAACACAGAGCAGATTGATTTATTACCAGTTCCCTGCTGGCATTAATCCAAAGGCTGATGGGTATTTTTCATTTGTTTGTATTTTTAGTCTTGCTTACCAGAGAAGTTACTTAGGAGTAGTTTGGTAGAAGTTTTGAGATGTGGAGTTTTCTGGGGGGACAAAATATGCCAAAATGGCCTAACAAGCTACATCAACACAAAAGCAGCTGGGGTTCTATAATCTATACAGTATTAGCAAAAAAGGAAAAGGCAATGGACAGGCCAGAGGTCTGGGACAGCAGAGCCAGTCTTTTCCTTACCCTGTTCCCTGCTTTGCCTGTGCCCACCCCAGTGGTGGCTGTTTGGCCTCTTGTTCAATTTGAAGACGCTCCTGGCCCAGAGGAGAGCATTGGCTTTTGGGAAGGGCCCTGGGAATACCCTGACAGTGACTGGGGGTGCTGGGGTATCCCTGAATCCAGCTGCAGAGGAGTGAAGGTGAGGAAGGCATCCCTGCTAAGCTGCTTTGGGATAGCAATTTATGTCAGAGGCACCACCTCAACACTTGTTTGCTTCTCTGTGTTGCACCCTGCTGGTGCTCTGCTGGAGCTTTGTCCAATCCGTAGTTTTTCATACCTCTGCATGAAATGGGAAGAAGAAGGGAAAGGAGAAAGGCAAGAAAAATCAGTATCTCTGTGACAGACTAAAGAAGAAGTTCCTCCTGGTCCATGCAGAGTACAGGAAGGGCTGGTATGAAACTCCCTGTCCAGGAACTGTGGATTTTGCTCTCTACTAGAGTGGACTAATTTTTCACCCTTAAAAGGGCCTTCCTTTAAGTCCAGTGAAAATACGTGAGGGAAGATAGTTCCTTATGTCAGCTCCCCAAATGATTAATCCAGGGATAAAGTTAACGCATCCTGTGTCTGAAAACTGTTTCTCTCTGTCCTTTAATTGTGACGTTGTTGCTATCCCGGGCCGAAAGAAAGCATGTTTAAATTCGTAGGAGAAGGAGAGTGAATGTCTTGGAACTCAAACAGAAACAGAGCAAGGTGTCACACGACAGGTAACAGCAAAGAACTTGGCGGGGTTGTTTTTCTCTCTCGAGCTGTACGAGCA
>WBND01000983.1:0-95360 GCA_013398595.1 Tychaedon coryphoeus | reverse complement strand
AGGGAAGGGAAGGGAAGGGAAGGGAAGCCGGCGGTCACAGCGGGTCCCGGGCGCGGGGATCGGAGGCGGCGCCGGGCAGCGGGAGGGGCGGCGGGCGGGGCGGGGCGGCGGCTCCGGGCACCTGGAGCGGGACCGCGGGGCCGGGCAGCCTCTCCGGGCGGCCAGGTGGGCAGCCAGGTAAGCTGCCGTGGGCGGCTCGGGCTCTGCGGGGCTGGGCAGGGGCCGGGCGGGGGCTGCGGGGCTGCAGGGCGGGTTGGATTGTCCGGGGGAAGCACCGCAGCCCCGACAGGTGGCTGCTGCTATTTAGGGTGATGGAAGCGCAAGGGTGGGACCGCGGGCATGGCAGGGATGTGCTCGGCTTCTGCTCGCTGAGAGGTGAATAACCACCCAGCGCGGAGCTCCGTGTGAGCCCTGCTGCACGGACGGCACCTCACAGCTTTATTGCCCCTTTAGTCACATCCGAGCTTCCTCTGCCTTCAGCTAGAAGGGCTGGTCCCACGGGAGAACGCCACACTCCCCTGAGGTCTTTAGCCAGTGTGTCACTCCTCCCTCTGAGGTGTGGTACCAGCCTGGCCGGGATCACAGCCCGGAGCATTTCCCTTTGGGATAGGGTGCATGTTGGTGTCTGCTAGCTAGTGAATGGATGTGGCACTGTATTTTCCAAGTAGCGGGCTGTGACTTCTTTTGCTTTTTAATAGGTAATGGGAGTTTGTATTAAAGAGGTGGGGAAAATCTCGGGCTTCAGTATTACATTCAGACTTACTATTTAACCTACAAAGCCTGAAACGTTTCTATGCAGAATACTTAATGTACATCTGAAAGCCAAATCTTCATGTCCTGGATTTTATTGCTAAGCCTCTGTCATTGGTAATGCTTTGTTAGTAAAGCAAACCTGCAAGCAGTGGCACTGCACGGGAGCTGCTCTGACTTCTTCCCCAGCCTGTGTGTCAGCACTGTCTCCTCTGCCAGCCCTGCGACCCAGGGCAGCCTGATCCCACTCTGTGAGGCAGAGACAACTGCTCAGAGTTGGCTCTTTTTTCAGTTTAGTTGTTTTTTTTTTTGTTGTTTTGTTTTGTTTGTTTGTTTGTTTGTTTTAGTTTTAGGTTTAGGTTATTTGGTGCTTTTTGTTTTGTTCATTGTTTTTTTCACCAAAGTAAGTTTTCCAGAAGGACTTTTACCCTGGAAAGTGATAAAGTGCAGAGGTGCTGTGGCATGGCTGTCTGGGCAGGTATAAGAGGAACTGGAACTTTACAGTGGTGTCCTCTTCATGCATTGATGAAAAAGTCTCTAATTTTCACTTGTGTAGTCCAGAGGTTGTGTGTGCTCATTGTAGAATAGACCTTTAACATGCTAATAGGCTACATTGGATTTTCATTGAATTATTTGTCAAACAATTTGAAAACTGCATATAAGGATTTTGACAAAACCAGTTCTCTTCTTTTGACTGGTTCCCCCTAGCAATGTTATAGTTTTTTGGTATTCCCAGAATTCTGACAGATAAACTTTTTGTTTTCCCTCAGGGTACTGTTAAATGCTGCTTGTGCAAATAGTAACAGGACAACGATATCCTTAACAGGAAGTTAAGCTGGAAATAACAAACAGAACAATGTCCTTTTCCAGTCCAAGATCCTTGAGTGTATGTAACCCCTGTTTATTATCCAAAATGATCCAGATGATATGTGTAGGCTTCATAAACTTTTCCACTTGAGCTGGTGAATGATACTCCTGTAACTGATAGTGCTCATTAAAGTACACTTTGCAGGTTGCAAGTGGAGAGGTATCCATTGCAAGGGCAGAATAAACAGAGCTTTCTTTTAAGTCAGAACTGTTCTGGTAAGCAGTATCTTCTAATAGACCTGGTGGTGTTGGCTGGTTTTCTACTGAAAGCAGAAAATTCCAACCAGGTACTCACGTCTGGTTTTTTTATAAGCAGTTATTTCCTTTGAATACAAGTAGCTGGTAATGTTGGTTAATAGAATTTAAAAACTTGTTTTGCAAAGCAAGATTTAGTCCTGCTAAATGCAGAGAACGTGACAGTCTGCAGTTTGGAAATTGAGTCACAGGACTGACTTGCACTGATATGAAATGATTCTTGCTTCAGACCTTTTTCCCTATAAGGGTGTGACAATGAGCTAGGTAATGTTCTTCAAGGGTTAAAGGAAAAATGTAGAGTTCTGTTTCTTCTTCTGGCTAACCTCACCTCTCTCTGCCAGGTATACTGCTCTTGCTCTTCAGTTCCCTCTTTCTAATTTCAGTAGTTATATATCTCAGTGCTTGTGATTTTCCCAATGAATTAAGTTTGCCCTTGTGGTCAAAGTTAGGAGAATAAAAGCAGCAAAGCAGCATACACAGAGTGTTGCTCTCAAAGGAGCCTTCAGGATTAGATCATTCAAAGTCATTGTCATGTGTACTTCAGCCCACAGGAATTGGATCTGTGGGGCCTTTTGGGTGGAGAAGCAGGGATGTGTGTTCTAGATTAGGGAGAGTGCTATGAATTTCACAGAATTAATGAAGTATCTGAACTTTCACCCACTCCCTGTATGCAAAAGCTGTATGTGCCTCCACTTAATAACATTTTACTGGACACGAAAACTTAACTAAATATTGTAACAATGTTTTAGATGTTTCTGTTTATAATGCAGGTTTCTAAACTCAGATGAAGAAGTAGAAACCTGTCTGAGACACTGGAAACAAAGTAGCTGGCATGCCTTCCCCAAAAACCTTATCTAATCAACCACAGGTGATACAAAGGATTTAACTTGTGAAGGAAGTGAATGTGATAAATATGGTGTAGTCTGACTATTGTGGGGGAATTACCAGAGGAACGTTAAATGGAAGGGATAAGGCAAAAAAGGATAAAGAGTAAATAAGGGGCAGAGCTCATGATACTGAAGAGCAGCTGGAGGCAAACAGACAGTTTCCTGCTTCCTTCTGCCTGGCTGCTCTTTGAACCTCACTCTTACCAGGAAGAGCTGAGGGACAGGGAGAGTGGTAGGTGCCATTGCACTCCAGGAGTAGCAAGTGAATCCATTTGGGCTCCAGAGCCAAGAAGCTGCTGTGAGGCAGCAGCATGGTGGCTGTGAGGGGGATGCTGTCACTCTCCCTTCCCAGTTTTTTCTCTCTCCCTATGCAGTTGTAGGCGAACGAGTCTTCAGTGCTGCTGCATGTTACCTGTCCCTGGGAAAATCCCTTGTAGCGGAGGCACAGTTTAGATTGCTTAATTGAATTCAAGGTCAAAAATAGCAGAGTTGATGTTGGTTCCTGTAATTGACCCTGCTGACATCAATAAAAACATGGTGGGAGGCCTGTAAGAGGTGGTGTTTGTTGGTGCTGCTTGGGTACTTTGGCAAGGTGCACTAAAGATAAGTGGCCTTTGCTGCCATGTGTGATTCATGCTGCTTCCATTGCTAACACGTCAGAGAGATGAGATTTTCTGCAGTGTAGTGTTTGATTCGTGTCAATTCATGGGCCCTTTAGATTTTCTGAGAGGCTTTCCTGGTCTGTTGCAAAAGTGTTGAAGCTGGTGGGACTGAGACAGTGGAAGAGTAGTGATCAGTGCTGGAATCCAGCTGCTGATGCAGAATGTAAAACTCTGTCTTGTCTCTCAAATTCGTTTTTGGCTTCCAGAAATTAGTCTGTTTTTTGTTTTTTTTTTCCATTGTGAAGGTGTGTGGAACGCATTAAACAGGACAGGGATTCATTAATAAAACTTGTGTAACAGTGAAGCCCTGTGTAGTCATGCCCTACAAAACTAAACTATCTTGATGGCAATAGAGCACACTTAGCTTTCTGTCTCACCTCTTCCATGAGTTCTATTCCCTTCATTCAACATTATTAAGTTATCTATGATGTGGTTCTGGAACTCTCTGGTTTTATTCCACTTCAAGATGTGTGCAAATAGGATTTACTTCATGAAATCTTTTTTACTAAGGGATTGCAGGTAAGGAGCTTGAAGGTCTAAGTGGCTTTCCTGAAATTTGATGCAGGATAAAGTGCTATTTTGGCAAGACGTTCATGTTTGTTTTATTATATTTTACATGAAGATTAATGTCTATAGCAGAACATTACCTGCACAGGAAGGGGTGAAACTAACCTGCAATATTTTGTCAAGGCTGTTGATCTGTGACTTGAAGGCAGTTATTTTTCTGGGAAATGATCCAGAAGTCTGAGTCTGCACTGCTTGGAGTTTCCTGGTCTGTACCATTACAGGGTTGAACGATTTAAGCAGAAAGCACCCACTTTCCATAGACTTATTTACATATCAATGATCATTAAACCCACTGATCTTAAATGCTTCTGTACTCCAGACAAGGTGCACAGGTTTTGTTTGTTTCAATGAGTTGCTTGCTGAAATACAAAACCATAATCCACAAGTGGACTCCACTCTGCAAAGGGAAGATTTGTCAAGATCTCACTTTCTGTCTTTAACAAATAAGCTCTATCCTCCAGCAATTTTTTTCCTTCTAAATAATTTTTTAAAGGGAAAACTAAGTCTCAATGTCGTATCTTTTCCTGGAGCTATGGTTTGCAGTATTCCATATAGGTTGAAAAGAGGAAAGAGATGGTCTAGTTGAGCATTATCTGCTTTGGGTTCATTCCAGTGAGCTATGGCTGGTCAGAAATGTATAAGCTGCCAGATTTGAATTTGCCTCAGCATACATGGAAAATTTATTTCAAGTCCTTTAAACCCCATGAGTGGAGAAGAAACAGTATTTTCAGATGCTGGGTCCAGTGTTAGACTGTAAATGTCCCTGTGGATTTTCATAGTGATCCTGGCATGCAGTGCATCATAAGACTCAAAGAAAATAAAGTGCATAATGACAGAGCCAACAGAGAATCTATCTTGGGCTTTTTTGAGTTTCTGAGGAAGCCTGTGTGGATAAGCCTCAAGGTCTCTCAAGAGAGTAAGAGAAAGAAATGCTGGATGTATTTTCCATCCAGGCTGATCTGTTTCTTCTGGTTGGTTGATGTCAGCAAGTTGGTTGATGTGGATGGCTGATACTTTCTGCCAGTTTGCTTCTGGATACTGCTGAGTGTGCACAACCCATACACTTCCATCAAAATGTCTGTGCTCTCTGCAGCTCCAATGGAGACCAGGAGAGTTGGCAAACTGTTTAGATCAGTGCTCAGCTTTCCAGCTGCCTTGCTGGCAAGATTCCCAGCTTTTCAGATAGCTGACTACAAGAGAGTTGGGTTCCTGGGAAACCAGTTTTAAAAAAATAGAAAAATGTAATTTCGCACACACTTCAAAGGGAATTGTCTTAGAATTTTCTTTCCCTGAGAAAGTAATTTTTCCCTCTTTAGCTTTTCATTGCAGTTTGAAATATAAACCACATTTATAGGGGATGTTTGGTTTTCCAGGTCTTTGCAGAAGACCATAATAGTCTTTTACAATAATAATTTCCATGTTTTTAAATAGGGTATAGGGACAGAATGTACTAATTCCTGAAGGGTTTGTACAAAAGTTCAGATATATTCTGAGCTAGTTCTCAAAAGATCACCGAGAGCTAAGTGGTTCCTGTCAAAGGAAATCTACCTCTTCAGGAGATTTAAGCTTCTCATTTCTTTTAAGTAAGAGCCTTGAATTCCTTTTATGTAAGAACCTTGGATTCACAGGGCGTTTATAAGGTTTTTTAGAGGTGAGGAAAGAGGGCTCTGCTAATTACTCTTCTGCTTTCATGAGAATCTCACTCTGTCTGTAGGTGTGAAATTGTTGCTTGAAGAAGCACAGGTGTCCCTCAGGAGGGACTGTTCATGGTTCCTTTCAGGCAGCAATCACACCCTGTTATTTGCAGCAGCAGGGGTGATGCCCTGTGTCCCCTTTGCCTGGTGTGCTGGTACTGGGTGTGCTGGACACCTGGGCCTCAGAGCACCCTCCTCATGCTGAGACCAAAGTGTGCTCAGTGCCCCGGTTAAAATGTAGGACTTTGAATGCAGTCAATCCCTGGTGTTTGTAAGCCTAGCTCCAAGTCAGGGTGCAAAACCTGGGCGGTGTTTGACACCTATGTCACACTGCAAGGTTTTAGACTCTGTTCCAAGCTCTTAAGGCGTGTAGATGACACAATAGAAATTTAAGAGCTTTTGGCAGAACAAAATTTTGAAAAGCCCTCAGAAACTAGACACTGTATAATTACCCATTTTGAAGATACTTTTTGTATAATAATTCCTTTGCTGCAGTAAAAATCGCAAATAAATCCACTGCAAATGAAAAAGTTTGTTGAGACTATTGTTAAATGAGACTCAGTTCTGCTTTTCTAGGAATAGAGCTGAAATAGAAATAGGGTCCCATGGGTTTTACCAGCTGTGCCCTCTATCATTTATTTTTTCCCTTCCCTGTTGTGGAAAAGCTTGCCAACTTAGGAAACTTGCAAGGTGCCTTTAAGAACAAATGCTAAAAATTGTTTCTTTTTTTATTTTGAGTATGATTTTTGATTAATTGCAAGAACTGCCTGTTTAATTTGGGTTCTGTTTTTCTTATGTAACATTCCCTTTTTACTGACTCCTACCATTCAATACATTCTGACTAAGTCTGGCTTGTTTAAGATTAAAATGGAGCACTCTGTGAGAAATCTAAAAGCAGGCCTATTTAAAGGATTGAGGGATGAAACCATTCAAAGAGCTCTCATTAAGAGTGAGTCTCTAGGTATTGTACAAAGCCACAGTCCCACAGGTCCCTTATTCACAGCTAAGGCTTAGAGTTCTTAGAGTCAGCAAGGACCAGGGCAGGCTTCACCTCCTCTTCAGTTTTGGAAATGTAGTGAATTTTTTTGAGAAAATTTGTGCATTTGGCTTTTTCTGTTTAAGGAGGGGAGAGAGAGAGCTTTATTTTTTTTTTCTTAATGTTTGGACATGCTTCTAAAGCCTGGCCTCATTAGTGCTGGGAAAACTTCTGTGGCATTGCAGTTCTGTAGGTTTGGAGAGACCTAACTATAGAGAAATATGAGTTCCTATTTGACCTGCAACTTCTGTGGACCCCAGTTTCCCAATGGTGATGAAGTTACAACCACTGCTGATTTATACAGTTTCATGTTGTTTGTTAGTAGAATAGCAGAATCTTCTAAGTTGATAAAATGGAGTTCCTTCCTTTTAATTTTTATGTACCTGCATCTGTTTTGTAACCAGGTCTGTAATCAGTCTTCCATTAACATACTAATGAAGCAGAAGAGACAAAAATAAGGAAGAGTTCATCCTTCAGACCAAGGACTTGTCATGTCTTATTATCACAATGAAGCCTTTGAAAATCCAGACTACCACTTCTCAGAGACACTGGAAATTGATAGAAGGTGAGTTTATTTAATTTTACTGTGTGACTGTGCCATAAGAAATAAAAACATTTATATGCAGAAGATATTTCTTCTCTGGAGTTTTAATTTGAGGATTTATTTTAATCTCTCCTTCATGCTTTCATTCTCAGACAAATTTTAAAAAGTGTTGCCAGGAGGGCAGCATTCAAGGGAAATGGTGTGTTTACTTTTTACATGTTGGATGAATTTCAGTTACATGTATTTATGGCATAATGTTGTAAATATTTTTAGTTGCAGAAATTTTCACAATGGGCTATAACCTTGGATATCTTTGTTTTCTGAGCAGGTGTTCCTGTTTAGTTAGAGTCTAACTAGACTTATCCTCAGGTGGAGAAAATTTTAGCCTTCCTAATTAATTTGATGACCAAATAAGAATTATGGTGTTGAAGTTCTAAATACAAAATACCTCTCAGTATCACAGTTTATTTTATAACATACTCAAATTTGATGATAATAGATAGCAAATTATTCAGAATACCTAGGGTTTTTATGACAGGATTTTTTTTTTATTGCTTACACAGGAGGAATTCTCAAAGGAATCCATTCTCTCACCAAACTCCTTATGGTTCATCTCTGCATGGTTCCTATGGAGAACACAGAGGGAGGGAGCAGAACTACCCTGTGGCCATCCCAATGGCCTCCCTGGCACCTGGCTCTGACTGCAGCCAGGATTTACCCAGCATGAGCCCATATGAAAATTTCACAGGTATGTAGCTCCTGCTGTGACCAGAAGCTTTTTAGCTTTTTAACTTTTCCTTTTTTTTTTTGTTTGTTTTGTTTTGTTTTTTTTTTTTTGTTTTGTTTTTTTTTGTTTTTTTAAGCAGTTCAGGTGTTTTCTTAGTAAATCCATGGATTCTCTGTCACATTAACAGATCAATAAATATTGTCTTGTATGGACTAAGTTGTTGAGTGGAGTGGAGTATGGGAGTTTTGAGGGAATAGGTTGCTGTGTTGGCAGTAATCTGTATTTTGTCGTAGGGTTGGCATCCTGTGTCTGTAAATAGCCCATAGCAGTTTGTAACTTTGTGTAACTCTGATTCCCTTCAACAGACAATCTTTCCTTTGAGCCTGAGCCAGAACTGACTTACACCCCACACTCTACCTTCCATCTGCTGGATTATCCCTATTCTCATGGAACTTCCAGTGCATCAGAAGGTAAGGATTGTGGTGCATCACAATATTGCATGCCAATCTCAGCCTCCACAAAATAATACTAAGAAATATTTTAAAGCATTCTGATTCAGGGATGAATATCTTCACATAATAAAAGGAGTCATAAACAGGGTCCTTCCACATCAGAGAGAGGAGCTCCACCCTGGGATGTGGCACTGAGATGGGCATTAGCTTACTGGGAAGGCCAGGAAAGCTGTGGCTAAACTCACATGTGTCATGGCTGGAAGGCAGATGCTTTTAAGGAGTGTGGTCACCTGAGTGTGAATAAGTGGATGGAAGGAGGTGGAGGGAGCAGCTGCATTTTGGCACCAGGGAAATGGGAGTTTGGCACATATAACTTAATTAGCATGATGGAGTGTGATTCTGAAATGATCCCCCTGAAGGCAGGGGAAGGACTTTTAAAGAAAGGCCTTGTCTTCTAGGAAAAAAGTCTTGAATAATGAATGTATGCATTTGTGGGTGGGTTAGATGGAGCTCTCCATTGCAGCTGAAGACTGGGCTCAGTTCCTCTTTTCCAGCATTTATCTGAAAAAGTGCTTGCAGTCGTCAGAGACGACCAGGAAAGAAGTGAGTGGGGGAGTTTGTTTGCATGGAGTTAGTGAGATTGAAGGGTAGACTTTTAACTTGTTCTTGTGAAAATGAAATTTGAATTTCTTAAGTCAAATTGTCAGAACTGTCTGGTCTTCCTAAAAGTGTGTGTTATTTAGACAGCTTCATTCGGAGACGCAACCGCAGACCCCCTGATGAGATCTTCACCACTTCTTCCAGCACGTTTCAAACACATCCAGTGTGCAGTGAAGGTAGGGGTTTAGATGAGTGGTTCAAAATCTGACAGTACAAGGAGGGTGTGGGTGATGCTGCTCTTAGTTTCTCACCAGAATTGCATGTACAGCCCTTCTGTGGTTGTGGGGACAACTTAGGTTTGTGTTATGGCAGTGATTAATCTTCTATGCTCTCCTAACACACTCAAATCCCATGATAAATGAAATGCAGTAGGAAGGTGTGAAATTGTAGAAAGAAATGCTAAGCTCTTTACTGGAATTTGTTTGACCAGCTAATAGATTGCTTTCAGCCACTGTGTTGGAATTAGCATCAAATTCAGCTATGCAGAAGCAGCCTGATTGTCAGGTGCTAGAGGTGTGTCTGTGGCATAGGCAGTGCTAGGTATGGGCACTAACATCAATGAAAATTACAGAAGAAATAAAGCAAAAGTTTAGCTTTCAAGTCAATATGTAGCATCATAGAAATGTCACTGTCAAACAGTGATCAAGTAATGGACCAGAATCTTGGGCTCTTGTCAGTATTTTATTTTCCTTTATATTGCAGCTCTTTCTATGAACATTGTTTGGTTACTCACTTGCACCTGATTTAGAGTTCTGAGGGAGCTGAAGATAATCTGGGCAATATTATTGTGTCTCAGCCTGCACATCTTTGTAGCAGTGTAAATGGGGGATGTTGTTATTCCATTTCAGGTTGTATGTAAAAATTACTGTATTTTTACCCCAAATTTTGTTTTTTGCATGGGTCTGATGCAGAGGAGGATTTAGTTGGAAATCTTGCAAGTATGTCCACCAAAGAAAGGATTAAAGCAATCCAGAAGATGCCAGAGACCATGAGAAAAAAGAGAGAGATCAGGTAAAAATAAAAGTTTATTTGTTTAGTTTTAAAAACATTTACTTCTAGCAACATCTAGCTATCAATTATGGGGAGTTGCTGTTTTCTGAGCTTTGGTTTGTCACTTTATGATAAGTAATTTTTAATGCACTTTTAAAGAGTTAATGTCTTGTAAGAGAAAATAATTTAATGATGGAGATAAGAAGAATCTCTCATGGTAATGTAAAACAGAATATCAAGGTCCTGACAGTTGGTTATAAATGATGACCTGAGCTTTGTTTTCAAAGGAAACTTGAGTGTTGGTAATTGAAAATGGAGAAGAGACTACATGATCTCAACCATCCTTTTTGCTTCTTTCAAAATATATTTAAATTCTGCTGCCAGTGTGAGTTAGTGGAGGGGTTAGAACATGCTGTCATAGCAGGGACAGGAGCCAAGGCATCAGCTAATATAAAATGAACCAGTAAGAACATCTGCATGTTGTACTAATTCTGTTCATGTGCACAGGGTTGAAACTGTATTTGCAGCATCTTCTTTGGCTTTTTGATTCAATTACAACTCATACTATAATTCTTGTCACCCCTGCCCTGCTCTTCCACAGAAATAAAGTTCTTAAAGAAATAACCAAAAAAGCAAACCATCGACCTTCCTGCTGTACACAGTGTCTGCAAGGAGCAGCAGTGGTAAGTGCCAGAAACTTCTGGCAGTCACAACACAGCAAACCACTCTATCTGCAATATTACCACTGTCTCCAGTGGAATCTGGTGTCTTGTTTCATTTTACTAGCCAAAGATCCAGTTAATTGCTGCAGAGTTCATTAATAATGACTTGCACTTAGGAACACAGGTTAACCATCTTACAGTGCATGGAGTGGGGCAAATTCATCCTTAACAAAGAAATGAAACTGTGACATTAAAATCTGAAGCTTTATTATGTGAAATTGAGTCTGTTTTGCTTGCTGAGGTTCATCTGTCTCCTTTTTTTCCTTCAGTCATTTCGAAGATTTGGGAATGCCCTGTCAGAGCATTTCCACCAGCTGCGGGTGTGGCACAAGACTCTGAAGATCATTGGTGCTGAGTTTGGAACAAGTGTCCTTTCTTACTTTGTTTTCTTGACGTGGCTGCTGAATTTTAACATCTTCTCATTCCTCATAAACTTCAGTTTCATCACAATTCCCCAGTTTCTTGCAGCAGAACCAAATAACCTTTCATTCACGGGCCTGGAGCTGTTCACTGGAGCTGTGAGTATTTCATCACACCTGTGATTTCATGATAAGGACTAGCACAGCTCTCACCTCCAGTAATTGATCTTCAGATAATGCTTTCCACCATGGAAGTGACAGGAAATATTCTGAATTATGTCCTTATCTTTTCAGGGTTATTTTCAACAAACAGTGCTCTACTATGGCTTTTACACCAATGCTACAATCAGTAAAATAGAGAATGGTCCATCTTACAACATGCAGCTGGCCTATATTTTTACTGTTGGAATATATTTTGTCATCTGTTTTCTTATCTTGTTGATCAGGTAAATTTACTGTGGATTCCTGTTTCTATTACATTGATTCGAAAAAACCCATCCTGTCAACAGTTAGAAGTAATATTTATTTGAGTATGTTTCTGTAAGTCCTTATTTTCAGGTGTAGAGTTCAAGTAGAAATTTCTGCTCAAAAGGCAGTCTCCAGGAATCAAACTTTTATTATAGAAATTAGAAATAACTGCAAAATAATAAGGGACACACAGAGAACCCCACTTCAAACTGGGGATGTGATGATCCCCTTTTGTAAGTTGTTGCTCCTAACATTGTTTCTTATCCATGTGGCCTTCCAGAGGTAAAGATTGTCAATCTTGAGAGGGAAATTCTAGAATTTCTTACATTAAAGTTTATTTTCCACATTGTCATATGTGACATGCTCTGAATAGGTCCAGTGAACTTGTGATGGGATGGAAAAGCTGACAAATCTCCCTCCTTGCCCTGCTGTACAGACTTGATGAATTTCTCTGTCACACATCTGACCAATTTAATTTTCATTGCAGCATGGCAAAATTCTTCTCCAGGAACTTCATTAACCCTCAGGAATTGTCTGTGAATGCCAGCAAGCTGCTCTGCACTTGGGACTTCAATATAACCAATGAAAAAGCTGTGAAACTGAAACAAAAGAATCTCCACACACAAATAAAGGTACAGAGCACAGGAGGTACAAAACTGATGTGCCTGAGTCATTCTGTCAGAGACCTAGCTATGCATACAAATTTGTGTGTGCACATACAAGTCTCTAGCAGAGTGACACAAGTGTGCTAGTCCTGTGCCTGAGAGATTTAAATCTTCCTGACTTCCTGAGTTTAATTTGGTCTGAGCTCCTGGCATTGGCTTAGCTACTTGTTTTCCTTTTCTCTTTAAGCTACATATAAATATTTTTATGCTTCTGTTCTATTGACTGAGTCTCTGTGACTATTAAATATTTTCTATACACAGCATTTATTTTGATTTCTCTCCTTCCTGCTATTTGAATATTTTATAAACAAAAGGCAGGCTGGAAATATTATCTGTGAAACTTGACTTCTAGGATAAGGACACAAAGTTGCCCAGTAAATGTTCCTATGATGTTACTCTGCCCATCTTCTAGAATAATAATCTTTCATTCAGTTTCTCATGTAGTTGCTTGAAAAAATCTTGCCTTATGCTGTTGATTAAGAACTTCTTCATTAGCAATTGTTTCTTGGCAGGAAGGCCTCACTGAAGTAAACAAAGAAGTTCTAAATTTTTCTGCAATGGAGAGAGCTACTCGTGTTGGTGTTCATCTTCTTGCTTGGGTTGCTTCCCTGGGAATAGCAGTGGCTGCTTGTGCTGGTGTTTACTTCCTCTCCATTAATAACCTCGAGGTAAGGCCACACAATGTGTGGACACACATTGAGGCAGCATTTTCCTTAAGGCTCTGAGTTTGAGTTGTTTGATAATGTTTTTTTTCCTCTCCAAGCTGTTTATGAAAGGGTACAGAAATGACCTAGAGAGCCAAGCTGCCATGTTGGTGCTACCTGTGGTTGTGTCTCTCCTCAACACATTGATCCCATTCTTCTTCTCCTGGCTTGGGCACCTGGAGAGGTTTCAGACTCCTGGACAGCACATATATGTCACTATTACCAGGTATTTCTTGCTGCCACCTCTTAGTGCTTTTGCCCTGAAGTTGTCTGAGTTCTTTTTGATACAAAGCTGTGTCTGGGTGGTGGTGGGGGGAATAGGGAGCTATGGAGGAGATTTCATCTTCTCCAAAGGCTTCTGTACACTTCTTGTCCTCATGACCTTCGTGTCTTTCATGAGCTTCTGGGATGTTATAGCCCTGCATGAGGATGAGGAATGGTTTCCCTCCCAGCTGGGTGCACTGTGACACTGGGCTTGTGGCATTCCTTGATGGCCCCTGGGCCATTGGCCCCTCCCCAGGAAAGGAAGGGAATTAGACAGAGGACTGAGGTAATCTCCCTTAAAAACAGATGCCTGGAATTTACACTGCCCAACCCCTGGCATCCCTCTGCCCTCCCTCCCCTGAGCAGCCCCCATGCCCAGCCAGCAGCCTGTTAAGCAGATGTCCTGCCAAAGTTGTCCTGCCCAGCTCCCCTCCTGCCAGGACAACAGCACAATGCCACCCCTGAGCTCCCAGGAGAGCTCCTGTCAGTCCTGGCACTCTGCAGTGCCCAGAGGAGGTAAAGCAGGGTAACCCGTGGTCATCCTGCCCTCAGCTCTTGGTGCAGTTACTGTTACTTCTTCTTTTTAGAAATATCATCCTGAAAATGTCAATTGTTGGAATACTGTGCTACTACTGGCTTAACATCGTGGCTACCTCAGAATCACAGGTAAAATTTCAAGAACACAAATCTCTGACTTACAGTGCCAGGTTAGGAACCACTTGGATAAGAGGCTTTCCTCAGCAAAGAGAAGCACATGTGGTGTCTTGGGAAGCTGAGTTTCCTACCCTAACAGGTTTTTATTAGCAGCTTGAGAGAAATCAACTGTAGAAAAAAATAAATGGCCCAGCTCCAGTCTCAGCTGGACGGCAGCATTGTTCACTGAGAAGTCAACTATGATTTGCCAGGCTGCTAGAATACATTTGATCAAGATTTCAGATCTTTGATCAAGTTTCAGATGCCCAAGATTTGGGAACAATGTTTAAATCACATCATATTTAACTTCTAGTATGGTTTTTTTTTTTTGCTTCTGTTTCTTAAAGTGCTGGGAAACTTTGGTTGGCCAGGATATCTACCGTCTTGTTCTAGTTGACTTCATATTTTGTTTGCTTGGCTCTTTCTTTGGAGAGTTTCTACGAAGGTGAGTACTACTTTTCTAATCTTGTTTTCATTCATTAACCAAAGACATTATCTGTTTTCTCCATGTGAGAAAAGTCCAGCAGAAGCATGGCTGTGGCACCACTGAAGTTTCCTTGATTTTCCCTGCCAGGCAGAATCTCTGTGTACATGCCTTATGTATATTGCTGTTCCTCCCTAGAAGGATGTCTGTGTGTCCTTTTTCCCTTTGGAGATGGAAGCACATGCAGGGAGCAAGCCACATTCTACTCTCATGGATTTCCTGAGAGTGAGGTGGCAATTATCTCAAGCACAAACCCACCTTTTCTGCCTAAGCATGGGCACACTGCTGCCTTTCCTTGGTTTACCCCACTGTGATTTTTTCCCCTTAGTTATGTCACTATAGTGTCCACAAGTTTAAAATCTGATTTTATCAGTCTTATTAAGCATATCATGGGTCTCCTCAATGAAGAGGTCTGCAGTGTGATAAATGAGAAAGTACTGTGACTAGATGTCAATACAGCTCTGTATGTAAGGAAGAAGTAATTTACTTCTGACATCTGCTGTGTGAACCTTCCTAGTGCCAAACACTGCTTATGGCTTAGGCAGTGTTTAAGAGCTTGCCAGCTCTACAGAGCATTTAGATCCCGGCCATACTTTTGTGTAAGAGGTCTATTGTTTGCTCTCTGACCATGATTTGAACAAGACTGGTTTAAAAGGTAGGGCTTTGTTAGCTTTTTGCTAAATTAATAAAAAACAATGTTGAGAAGCTCTTGAAGACTTCCTCCATGGCTCTTGCCAGTGTACTTTAATCCTCCTGTTCTTGTTGTGTTCACTAGGGAGCTACCTCCCAGCAAAAGGTCACAGAACTAAAACTGCAAAGTCAGCTGGGATAATTGGCCTCCCCTAACTGGGTGAAAGCACCTGACGTAGATGTGTGAAAGGTTGAAAGTACAATTGCTTGTATTTAATATTTTGTGCTCAGATAACCTCCTGAGAGCCCAGCTCTGTTGATGATGCAGTTGATAAGGTGATATCAAGATGTGATAGTTACCAAAATCTTTATTGCTCTCACTACAACAAGCGAAAAACCGAGTGTCCCCAGCTCAGGAAAAACGAGGTCACTAAAAGGGATTGTTGGTCCTCAGTAGGAATTTTCTCAGTCCTTGCTTACCTGTCTTTCAGCTCCTTGCAACCCCAGTTAGTTTGAAGTAGGATGTATTTGAGGGTGCATTAAGAGTATCAGTTAAAAGTATAAAAAAATTCTTTTTTTATTGAGGCTGAAAATTCTCAAGACATGGAAAACCTGTTACAGTTTTGTACTGAGACCCCTTGACATTTCAGCTGCTTAAGCACGAGGATGCTTGTGCTTAAAATGACAAGTAGTTACTACAGTATAGATATGTACTGATAGGGTAAGAAATCCTTGTTGGTTTTCTGTTTCAGTTGTGTGAAACATATACTAGGTCTTACTTCCACTCTGCTATGTTTTATGGGATTTTTTTTCCTGCCAAATTGTTTCATTTTTGTTGTGCTGTCTAATGAATGAGCTGTGGCTGCTTTGCATGACACCAATGCAGCCTCTAAATAATTTATCACTGATGCTTGTACTCAGAAGGTCATTTACAGGGATTTCTACAGAGGTCTTTATCATTTAGCAAATGCTATTGTGCTATAGTTTTTGGTTTTCCCCCCTAGAATTATTGGAACTACAGTCTGCCTGAACCTGGGGCTGCCAGAATTTGATATTGGACGAAATGTTTTAGATTTGATTTATGCACAGACTTTGACCTGGTAAGTGTTAAATTTGCAACTTCATTTGCATGTAGAACTACCATAGAAAAAATTTATTTTGATGTTTGTGGGTGCTTCCCAGAAAGAACAGCATAAATGGCTGGGAGGTGAGCTGTTCAGGGCCTCTGGTAAGGATTGTGGCTTGCCAAAGTAATTGTGTGGGCAGTAACAATAACTTCAGTCAGTAGTTGACCCGGTGGCCATCTGGTCTGGGAGAAACCTGATAGGTTCCTGCAGGAATATCCTGGAGTTTTGTTTACTTCCCCACTGGGATGATATTTTTGTTGAAATAGTCTCAGCATTAAATGCTGGAAAAGATGCCTTGTTTCCAAGAATGAGTATGTTACTCCAATTAAAGGAGGGTTCTGCAGATCTGTACATAGATATGTGTTTGAAATTGCATATTTTCCAAGGTGGATTTTTTGCTGGAGGATCAAGGCTAACAAAATCACATGTCCATATAAATCCCACACTATCTGTATATGATGTTGTTGTGGTATTTTTCTGCTTTCAGTGCACTGAGAACTGAACAGTGAATAGTGAAGTTGTAACTTTTTTCTCCTACAAATCCTTTCTTGCAGGATTGGTATCCTGTTCTCACCTCTGTTGCCTGGTATCCAGATGATAGCATTTTTTATAGTATTCTTTGTGAAAAAGGTAACAAACTTAATATGTATTTGTCATAAATAATAAATTAGTAAAATTAAAGGCTGGAGAATTAACAGTGGACAAGTGCATATGTCAATACAGACACTCAGCCTGTGGCTGTGACTTTGGCCTCCCAGTTACTCCTCAGCAGCTCTCACCTGTGAAGTTATCTAGGTGTAAGCAGGGTGACTCAGCTAAATATCATGGCAGAAATGTCTTCTCTTCAGAATTCTTTGTCTCAGTACTGTGACCAGATGATAAGTTGTTTGTTGGGTCATGAAGCAGTTTGTAGTGTTGAAGAACAAAGCTGTAGGTTGGATTTAAATTTCCCTGAACCATGAGTTTGTATATGCTACAAAAGCAAACTCTACCCAACAGACTTCTGAGGAGCCCATCAGAACTTCATTTTGCCTCTTACTATAAACCACACTTTATCTATCAAATTTACATAAAAGCTGCTCTTGGAAACTTTTGATAGATGCCATTTCAGCAATTTCAGTGGGATTGACTTAAACCAAGTTGAAGTGGCAGGTAACAGCATTCCAAAGTACCTTCATCTCTCTAAAGGTCAGTCTGATGAGGAATTGCCAGCCCCCTCGCAAAGTCTGGAGAACTTCTCAAATGATGACATCCTTCATTTTCCTCCTGTTTTGTCCTTCCTTCCTTGGAGTCCTGTCTGTCATTGGAGTCACTGTCTGGAGGTATGGTACATCACTGGCCTACTCAATTATGCTGAGTGACCTGATACCAGGCAGAGGAGTCTGCATTTCTCTGTAATAGAAGTTCTGTTAATTGCTGGTGGAAGATTCAGGTGCTCATGAGATGTTCTGTGTTCTGCAAACAAGGCTTGCTCTGGGAGTTTGCCACAATGTGTGTGTTACTCTGGTCACAGGAAGGAGGGCAGCATGGGTAGGCTTTTCTCTTGACAATACTCTGCAACAAGATTTCGATATTTAGTGAGACAGGTGATTACACATGAAACCAGATGGGATGAGAGCTATCAGAGCTATCATTTCCAGATGGCAGGTGGGAATTTCAGACTGGAGTGGTTCAGTTTCAAAGCAAACACTTTCCTATTTCAGTCTACCTGAAAACGTTAATTCTTATAGTGGGCTGCCTTATTTTACCACATTCTGTTGTTACTGAAGATCAGCAGTGACTCATGTCCCTGAAGGCAAGGTGAAATGAAGGTTCCTTGTGGTGAAATGTTAAAAAAAAATCCAGTTTTTCAATTTCCTGTAGCGTGTGCTCCAGTG
Source organism: Tychaedon coryphoeus (assembly GCA_013398595.1). Classification (NCBI taxonomy): domain Eukaryota; kingdom Metazoa; phylum Chordata; class Aves; order Passeriformes; family Muscicapidae; genus Tychaedon; species Tychaedon coryphoeus. The sequence goes on along the minus strand of WBND01000983.1, from coordinate 77,276 downwards.
ACTGACATGTGATATTTATGTCACATTGTGCTTACAGAGCTTGGTACTGATCCATTGCAGCAAGGACTGATGTCTCACTGCATAGTCTGGGGTGGGCATTTCATGAATGGAGAGGGACACAAGTTAAAAATGAAATACAGGTCATGGAAGCACCCTGGGAGCCCAGAGAGTAGAGGGCTGTAGAAAACCGAGGAGCATCTTGCTGTACAAAATCACAATATTAATTAATTCACTGGTCAACATACAAAGGTTTAAGTAGCTGTTTTTTCACACTCTCAGGTTAAAGCCTTCAGAAGGATGTGGTCCTTTCAGAGGTTTGTCTTCTATGTATGCTGCAGTTGCTGAGTGGATACAAGTACTGGAAAGTTACCCTGTCTCAAAATGGGTTGTGTGGATCTACCATAACTTAATTACAAGTGAACTTTTCTTCTTCGTCCTCTCAAGTTTTGTACTGTAAGTATCTGCTAATGCAAAGAACCAGAAAAAGGCCTTTAGTGGAAAAAACTGGCAAGGACAGTCTCATTCTATGTTACTTTGTTTTCTGAAATGCATCTTGTATTGTTGACTCACTTAAATGTACCTCTCATCTTGAATACAAGTCCATACATTTATGGGTCTTTTCCAAGAGCATGTTTTAAGCAGTTTCATACATTTGCCATGTTATAAGCAAATCCATGTGTTTGCCATTCCTTGTGTAATTGGATACATCTAGTTTGTGTATGTGTGTGTGTGTGTGCAGAGATGTGTGTATGTGTGTCTTTTAATGGGTTAAAATGGGCAAGATACATTTCTATCTAGACATTGACTAGAATAAAGTGCTCATATATTGAACCTTTTTATTTTGTTTTGTTTAGAATTGTTACTTATCTCTACTGGCAAATAATACAAGGAAGAAAGACCATGACCAAACTCTTACGTAAGCAAATTAATAATGTAAGTTTGGCTTTCAGCTGTATCTTGTATAATTTGGCTTCTGTGTTGATTGTCTCATCCAGCTTTGTGGGGCTGTAACCTGTTTTCCCTGTAACTGTGCAAAGGAGGGTGGGAGCCCTTCCCCGTGGGATTTGCAGGGAAATTTAACTCACACAGCTGTAGCAAAAAAATTTTATCTTCAAGATGTGCTGCTGCAGCTCCCCCTGTAGACAGATTATTTTAGAGTAGAAGGAATTATTTTGGTCACTGATTACTTACAGGCCTTGAGCTTCTCAAGGTAATTATTGCATTTCAGCTAATGATAAAATGTCTTTACAGGCAGGGAAAGATAAGATGTTTCTACTCAAAAAGCTACGGGTACAGCAAAGGGCAAGACGAAGCTCCTCTGCAGTGGGAGGAAGAGGCCAGCAGGTCAGTCTGGCTGCTCAGCTTCTGCTCTTTAATCACTTGGTACAGTTCCATGGGGCTCCTCCAGCTGTGCAAACGCTGCTTTGGGAAAAGCCTGTACTTAAAACTTCATCTAAATGTTTACTACTTAACTCCAGACAGCAAGAGGATGCTATGAAAGTTCCCTAACTATTTGTTCCAGGCTGGAATTCAACCTCATAAAGATATAGAAAAGTCCTTACCCTCACCAGACGTGATTTATGGTTATGAAACTTCAAGAAAACATTCCTAATGTTCACGTGCAGTGATGGTCACCAAAGGGTTTGGTCACACTTGAACCTTGCCTAGGCTGAGAAGGAGGCTGCCTTCCTCTCCTGGCTGTGGATTCCCTTAGGGAGTTATGATTTGTGGTTATTTTCAGCTGAGGTAAAATTGAGTGCTTTGACCTAACCCCATTTTAAATCCCATACAATAAGAGATAGACATATATTGTCCTAAACTTGAATGAATTTTTCAAGGCAGTCCTGCCTGCAGTTTGCTGTCCATCAAATTAATGTCAAAATGTGGACATGTAAGTGTTGTCTGGTGTTTTTATTTGGGTTGAATAAAAACTCCTTGACCTACGTACTGATAGAGAAAAAGTGTTTGATAGGGTCCACTCCTTCCTCCCAAAAAATCAAATTCCCCCAGGATGACTGGCTGTCATTAAAATGATTATATAAATTTTACAAACCAAGTATGGATAATTGATATTGATCTGTTGTTAATTATAAATACATGTGTGGTAATACAAATAAATATTGACTGTAAAGAGGTAAGGTGAGTATGGATGGGCATTTTCTATGTGCTGGGGATTTTCAAACAACTGTGCCCATGTTGAGTGTCATGAGTGGGGCTCCTGAGAGGGAGATTTGGTCACCTCCCAAGCATGGATGTTCTTGTAGTTGTTAAGGTCAGCTTCAGAAGGAGATGCCAGAATGATCTCATTGTGGATTTAACAGAAAGGCCACCTCCCTGAGACAAGGGGGGTGAGCAGTGCTGTCCACACAGTCACAGCTGGAAGCCAGAGCACAGACTACTGATGTCAAATACTGTTTTTCAGAGAAGCTCCTCTTCATACCACCCATCCAGGCAGCCTGCCCAGGAGGAGCCAGACTACCTAGAAAGGGCATTTGACAGAAACCAAAAAACATCCTACAATGAGGTGAGATGGTCAAAATGTAGAAGTGTAGATTCCCCTATATAGAATCTGGGGCATGACACAGGTGATGGGTGTGTGTGTAGCAAAGTCCTGTATGTATGCATGGAAATAACTTTAAAGATTAACTTGAACAGATACAAAAATGTGATCAGAATAGCTACTGAACACTTATAATCACAAACCTGCTCAAGACTTGGACAGTATGGTTTTATTACAGATAACTGGTATCTTTTTCAAATACAAGATAACATACATGAGAAGGAAAACAGTGTGACCTAAACCTGCTTGTGAATTTTGTTTTCAGCATCCCTTTTCTGCTGGGATCTCGAGCAGCAGTGACTATCTACCAGGTAAGCAACCAAGATGAAACACAGGAAGCTCTTAAAAATTCAGCTCAGTAAAAATGCTTGCTATACAGACACAGCATGTGACAGCTGCATGTCAGGGACACAGCATTTTAGCATCTTGTGTAAAGAGAAAAAATGACTGGGCTTGTGGGGTGAATATTTTCTATAGGTTGTGCTTTTTGGTTCGTTCTGGTAGCTCTCCCTCACTAGTGACTGCTGCAGAGGGAATTATAACTACACTGCATGTGAGAGAATCAGACACTGTGCTGTAAGTGTAGTATTAAATTGGGCTTTGCTATTCATTTTCCCAAGGTCCAGCAGGGACCACTCAGCAGGAAATAGGTGCTGTCTCTGTCCTGGGAGACAAGATAGGAAGTGTTAATTCTTGGGATCACAAACCCGGCAAAGAGCTGGCAAAACGTACTTTGGGTACATTCATTCTGGTGTTGGTGGAGACTTCTAAAGACTGACCACCAGCCTCTGTGCAGCAGAGAGGAAAATTCCTGGGTAAATGAGCCATTTTGTCTTATGGGAGCACCCAAAACACAGGCAAGAACCTTAAATCACTTCAGAAACAGCCTTCACATCTAAGAGGTTACTAATGCTGTACAGTCCAGAACACCATCACGCTCAGAAGAAAACAAAGCTATGGCATCTCGCGTGGTAGTTTGAACTTCCACGCAACTTCACCCCCAAACGCGGCAGGTGGGATGCCCGAGGAGGGGCGGCTGTCCCGAGCCGCAGCTGACGCTGCTCCCTGTGCCCGCAGGCTGGGAGCGCTCCCCGCCCGGCCCGGGCCGCGCCCTGGCGCTCGCCCTGCGCGCCCGCGAGGCCGCGCTGCGGGACGGGAGCGGCGGCGGCGGCGGGGGATGCCGGCCCTGAGCGGGCACCGAGCGCCGAGCCCCGGCTCCCTCCGCGGACAGCAGCTCTCCCTTCGGCTGGTGGCTGAAAGCACCACTCAAACCTCTTCTTTTACGTCTAAATGGAAGAAAGAAGAACAGATGGCAAAATGTGTCAGGACTTCGTTGTTTTACTGTGCTAGGGAATGTCCAGCTGCTGGGGTGACAGCCTTCCCCCAGGACTGGCACCACCTCGCTGCAGTCAGGCTCCCTCCACAGCTGGCCCCGTGTTGTTGACTAACTGTAAGGAAACTTGTGCCTAACTGCAAATAAAAGTTCTGTTAAAAAATATTTTTCTAACAGGTATTTTTTTAAAACAGCTTTTGTCTGATCTAAACCAAACCTGAAGTACTGGTCAAATAAACAGAAGTATATTAAGGTGCAGTTGTTTTTAATGACTGAGACATTGTAATGGCTGTGAAATAGCTTGTGTGAACTAGGTTCATTTTTCTGAGCCATTTTTGCTGTTTATTACAGTCACTTTAAAGCAGCTTTGATGAAACCATCAGAACTAAGAGTGACTAATCAGATTCTCATCTGTGTAAAACTACTGCTTGTCAACTGAAAGTTTACATGTCTTTTGCTATAAAGGATTGATTGGAAGTAACACAACTAAGATTTATTTTTTTATCATACATGACTGTGAGATTTGCTGCATCATCTTCTTGTTCAAGGCCACAACTTTGCCACCACCATGATAACTTTTTTGATTTGTTTAGCTTATTTTCTACTAGTATCTGTTTTTTTCTTCTCTTGTTGCTCTGGAAAGAGGCACATCTTCTCCTCTTGCTCATAATTTAGGCTAAAGACAACCCAACCCCAGCCACCACAGGCACAGAAAAAAGGACAAACTTCACACACAATGCAAGAGCAGAGTTTCAATTTTACTGTTTCCCTGCACACACAGCAGAGGAGCCTGGCTGTGGGTATTGGGCAGGGAGCTGGTGTTTGCCCTGACGATGGTGACTCAGCAGTCAGAAACTGGAGCAGCAACAACAGTTGGACCTTTGGAGCAAAGCCCTTTGCCATGAGGAGCCATTTGCCCTTCAGTGGCCACGTGGGGAGCCCGTGTTGGGCTCAGCAGAGGCCACAGGTCTCAGGAAGGGGCAGGCCAGGACCTGGATACAAACACACACATCCTATGGGATGTGCAGCAGGAGGCTGAGAGTGCTGCTTCTGCAGCGCAGGGGGGTGAGAGAACAGGTGGAAGAGGCTCTTGTCATCCTGCCAGGGAAAAGCACCTCCTTTGTGCCTGGATGGAACTCAGGATACAAACAAAAAATGCATCCCCACCAGCAGGTCATGGCATGGATCTGTGGTGTTCCAGAAGTTTGGCTTTACCCCAGTTGGGACATTTTACATCAATGCCCTTTGCACAGCTGATAAAGAACACTTCCCCATGAATTCTCAGACTTGTTTATTGTAACTGCAGACTCTTTGGAGTTGAAGTTAAGTCTGGATTACAGTTTCCATATCCCTCCCAGTGCCCTCCAATCACACAACCAAAAGCAAACTAAAAAGACATTTCAGCTCCAGCAGTTCTACTGCTTACCAGCATGCAATGTGTAGCTTTCTCTTAAAAATAAATACATTCATGTGCTGTGTAATTTCTTCATTAGAAGAAACAAGTTCCTATCCTCCCTTGGTTCTCTTAAAAGGTCTGGAAGATAAGAAACTACTCAAGTTTCATTTGTTAATTCTCATAACCTTCACATCACACATGGAAAGTTGGCTTCTTCTTCCTCACCAGGATTCAGCACAGCCATCTTTCTATGCAGGGCAGGGAAATATACTCATCTTCTATTTTGGCACCATTATTTCCAGTTCTGTTTTAAGAACAGTAATGTAAATGATTTTAAGGTGCAAAAATCAACTTCAAATTAGTATACACTTGTAGAACATGCTGTTAAAATTACTAATGCCAAGTAATGATTTGAAATTTTGACACCAAAATTGCTGATATAAATTTAGAACCAAAATTTAAACAAAGCCAAGGAATAGCCAGAGAATTATAAAGCCACCTGCACAGACAAGGTATGGCCCAACTGGGTTGTCATTTCTGATTCTTTCCCATTAGAGTGATTTCCTTGTGTGTGGCTGCACCACAGCTTTGGCCAGCTCACCAGAGGGTTCCTGCACTTGAGATGTGACCAAGGCAGGAGCCAAGTGCTCTGTGTTTGCCAGAGCTCTCCTCAGCAGCCCATCAGCTGCTGATGCCCCGGTGGCTGCAGAGCTGCCCCGAGGGCAGGGTGGGGCTGGCTCAGTAGTGGGGCTCACAGTCCTCCAGCAGGCTGTCGGTGATGTAGCTGCAGTCAAGGACACTTTCGTAGTAGCTCTTCTCGGCAAACGTGTTCACTGTCCAGGCAACCACCCGGATTCCTCTGGAAGACCAGTGCCTCACATAGTCCCTGCAAGGAACAGAGACACCCTGAGAGGAGCCTGGCACTACACAGAGCTAAGGCAGACAGTGCTGAGGCTACAGCTGAGTTTTGGTCTTGCACCAGCATCACATCAAGGAACAACAGTGTGTCACCCTCTGCAACACCATCTTTTTGTGTTTTCTCATTGTAAACAGGCAAAAGGAACAGACACCTTTTTCTCTTTGAGATTAAACAGAATTAAACCTCTAACAGAAGGTAAAAATTCAGATAAAAAAGATAGAGGCTTAAAATCATAAAACAGTGCAGAATAAGGAAATTATCAAGCCACCTTATCCAACAGTAAATGGAACATTTTGATAAGCACATACTGTGTTAACTCCACCTTATACATTAACAGAAGAGAGTATCTCCTGATATATGAGCAAACTTTAACACTTACTGAGAAACAAAATTTTTCTGTATGAGGAAAGCTGAAACCCCACACAATCTCCACAAGAAGCTGTGTAGGCTCCAGTCCAGAATGACATCCAGCACCATGTACAGGAAATGCTTCAGGAAGGAATGGAAGCGGGGTGTCCCATCTCCCAGGTGACTCAGCTGCCAGGGCCTGTGTGTCAGTGCTGTCACTACATTTCTGTCAGCCTGCCTCATCTGCACGACCAAGGAGAAAAGACTGTAATTCATCCTAGAGCCCAGCTGCATTAAATACAATTTTTGAGAGATTAGATACAAAGTCCTTTACAACTCTACCAGAATCCTTCTGCCCTTCCCCTCCAGATCCTTTTGTAACTCTTTTAGAAAGATGTTTATGATATTTTATAGGGCCTTTTTTTTCAAATCATACTGAGAAAGCAGCTCTTATGTTAAAGAAATTACATAGCAATGCATATAATGGAAAAAAAAAAGGTAAGTAGACTTGGAAATAAGAATGAGAAAATAATTTTTAGGAGTAATCTAGAGTAAGAGGTTTATTTAGCAGGTACCTTGCACACAGATACCTGGCCAGACACCACCTAGTAGGGCAATGCACATTTGTCTGCACTGCTTTCAGAAGGGAGGGAATTGCTGTAGATCCCTATTTGCATTTAATGAGTGGAGCAATCTAATAAGATTATGCATTATGCTTCATTTGTTTTTAAAAGCCTTAGGAACTTGAACAGCCCAAAAGTGACCTGGCACTGGGAGTTTAATACCACGCTGAAATTTCCAGACAGGACTAAAAAAATTAAAAATAAACTTTTAGGAAATATCACCTTATAAACAACATCTGGCATGAAAGAACAGACTATGCTGCTGTTATACAACTGTGGAAATTCTTGGTAGAGTTGTTTCAGGGCAGCAACTGCCTGCAATTAGAGACACACAGAAATGTTATACATACACTCATATTTCATTTACACTGCAAAGTCATTTTAGAACAATCTTAAAAACACTTCCCTGTTGTGTTGCAAGATTGAAATAGAAAGGAAGAAGAAGCAAAACAGCACCCTGTTATAGCACTAACACACAAATGAAATTTTGGTTTTTTGCAGAAGAATTTCTGTTCATTACTCTATTTACAACAATGAGTAGGATTCTCAGTGTTTGAATTCCCCTAAACATATTGTGGATATAATTTTTTAGTACTACCTAGGCCTTAGTTTAAGAGGAAAAATTATTTATTCCTATATTTTGCTAGACTCTAGTTTATATAAAATGTACCACAGGGACCAGTTTGAAACCAACACAACAGTGGGCCAGAAACCCGAAGAAGGGGTGAGGGGAGGTGTCATGCTGCAGTGAGCAGTACCTGATTTGCATGGCCTTTGACATCAAAATAGATTGTAAGATTGTGATGCATAGACTCCACAACAGCTTCTCTCAGAGTTGGGACCTTTTCACCTTGGAATTGGCTCCTGTAGGAATAGAGAACTCATTGGAATGCAGCCAACACACATGCACACACATGGGCCTGCACATTGCCAGCCACACAGGGCTGATTCAAACCCAGTTTGCTGCTGCACTGGTACTGGAGGTGGGATCACAGTGAGACCACCCAAAATCTGTACAGCTCCTCTTCAACAGTAAAAACCTGATGTGTAGAATCCCCAAAACAGTCAAGAAATACATGTGAATAAAATTAATCTTCAAAGTAATTCCTCTAGCCAGTTCTGACATATCATGAAGATCCAGCACCTTTAGTGTCCTGCAGTCAGGTTAGGACAAGCTTATGCAGAGATTGACCTGTTTCACATTAGATGCCTGTGGATTTTGTCCTCAAAAAGCAGTTTATCTTGACTCTAATGTACTGATGGGTAAGGAGATATAGTCTCACATGCCTCTAAAATCAAATTAGAAGCAGCATATAGGACTAAGTTTTAAATTAAAAAAAAAATTAATCAAAATAGATTGATAGATCAAATCAGTAATTTTGTTCATTAAGAATTATTGTTCCACTGTTGAAAGCATAATTTCAGAATAGTTCATTTACCGTAGCCTGTGTTTTGCAGATGGATTGAGCTTCCTGATTTCCTCAAAAGTCAGGTCCTGCAGTCTCCCAGCCCCATCAGTTGTCCTTTCCACTGTGTCATCGTGCATGAGAATGGGGACACCATCTGCACTGAATTCAAGATCCAGCTCCACACCCGTTGCTCCATTCTCAGCTGCCTTAAAAAACGATTTTAAAAATCACATACACAGCAGAAGAGACAGCTTTATAGATTTGACACAGGTACAGCTCTAATTAGCCTGTATTTTGGTAAAAAAAAAAAAGTACTTTTCAGTAATCTTCATCTGCAGAACAAAGCAGGTTCCATGCAAGTAATTGTTAGAGCATTCATAGATCAACTGAACCATCTAATCTATTTTACAGCTGAAACCATAATGATTCTGCCTCAGTCTCAGGATAGGAACTGTTGCAGGATAAAAATGCAGAAAATAATCCTGCTCTCTCCTTCTGATGTAACAATCCTGGAGTCCTTAAGTTACATTATTTTCTAAAAGACAAGAGAAGCAAATGCCTACAGTTCACATAACCTACACTTCAGCACTTAGGCAACACTGTTTACCATGTGTGTGCCAAGCAGAAGATGGATGCAGACAAATCCCTTTTGCTCTTGGAGGAATGGCCTTATCAGAGGGCAAGAAGCTGCCAGGCTGCCTTAGAACATTTCATACACCCTCTTCTGCCCTGGATCTTTCCCAAGAACTCTTCAGAAAAACACCTGAGTGAAGTGCTAACACCACCAACTGCTCTGAAGGACAAATGCCCTCCTGGGAAAAGGGACAATGCACCAGAAAGACAAAAACTGGGTATGCACTAGAGGTGTCTGCTATGTAAAGATTGTGCAGCTTCAGAATTTATCAGGACTAAGAGTCCTGTCTCACATAAAGGTAAGAGATCCTCAGAACAGCAACATCTCAACCTCACAGAAACATGGCATTCCACAGACTGATCATCACTACTAATGATTCTCAGAAAGAGACTGTGAACCCTGGCTGTGCCTTGGTGCCTTGCAGATAAAGCAGCAGTAAGTCATGGCAGGGCTGCACACAGTGACGTTCTGGTACCTGCTTTCCCCCGAACTTTGGATTTTCATCACAGATCTTCAAGGTTGAAACAAACAAACAAACAACCTGTTACTGAGCTGCTGTCCGCTGTGTGCTGTTGCTACATCAACCAAACATTTAATTATGGCTGCACTCTGAAATATCCATCAGCACCAAGGTTATGACAGCTCCAACGAGATTCAGATCTGATCTGAAGTTCCCTTTGGGATGAAGGATCAACCACCCACGCATCTTCCAGCAGCTATGGGAAGAACAGCCGGAGTTACCCACGGCAGGAGGGCTCGGTGCTGATTATCAGACACAACCCAGCAGCCCCCGGCTGAGCCCGCGCCCCGCCGGCCCCTGCTGACCTGTCGGATGGCCGCCAGCGTGTTCTCGGGCGCGTCGTGCGCGCCGCCGCGGTGCGCGATGCGGGCGGCGGCTCCGCGGGGCCGCAGGACGCGCTGCGCGCTCTGGGGCGCCGCGGGCTCCAGGCTCAGCAGGTGCAGCGCCAGGTACAGCCCGGCCGGCAGCAGGCAGGCCAGCGCCGGGCTGCGGCTCAGCGCCAGCGCCAGCGCCATCAGCGCCGTCAGCGAGCTCAGCAGGGCCTCGCCGTGGCACAGCATGGCGGGGCCGGGGCCACAGTCGGGGCCGGGGCGGAACCGCGGCCGCCGCCTCTCCTCAGGCCGAGGATGACGGCCGTTCCTCAGCCAGCCAATCAGCACCCGGCTTTCAGCCGCAGCAGCCAATCAGCACCCGGCTGTCAGCCGCAGCAGCCAATCAGCACCCGGCTGTCAGCCGCAGCAGCCAATCAGCGCCTGCAGCGTCCGCCCGGCGCCCCCGGCCGCGCTGAGGGCGGGCCCGGGCCCAGAGCACCCCCTCAGGTAAAGCCGGGAGGGCACTGAGAGGAACAAGGGCGTGTTACCGTGTAGCTGAAGAAAAATCAGAGATATATATGCAGATGAACAACAAATAATGGACTGTCTAATTTGTCTAACATATGTTGGACATTTGTCTAACATATTTAAAATAATCTTTGGATAAATAACAGCATTTGTTAAAATTAAAGATGAAGATTTAATAAAAAAAAACCCTCAATGATCGTTGAACAGGTAACAGATGACGAAGTTGTTTTTTGAAACAAGAATGACAGCTTTAACAGCTCTAAATACTGGGAATTAGATGCTTCCATATACTTAAATTAATTATGCCTGGGCCAAGTGCTGGCAAACAAGTGTGGATTTTCCTTCCACCTGAGCTGCCTGACAGGTGAGTGTTACCTGCTCCTGCACGAGCTGGGCCGGCAGCAGCTCCTGGCGGGCGGGAGGATAGGATGTCTGCGGTGATGCCCTCACGGCTGCTGTCCTCACACAGCACGGGAACAGCTGCGCGTGTTTATCTTTCTTATCACGGCGTGCTCGCTGAAACCGATACCTGCGGCGGCACATTTGCGGTGCTGGCTACACAAGGATGTGATATGAGCGGGGCGGGCAGCCGGAGCGGGGCGGGCAGCCGGAGCGGGGCGGAGCGGGGCGGGCCGAGCGGCGCGGGGCGCGCTGGGGCCCGTAGTGCGGCGGCCCGGCCGTTGTGGAGCGTTGGGGCAGCGGCGCTCCGAGCCCCGCGCAGGTACCGGGGCGCTGGACGGGCTCGGGGCCGTGCCGGTACCGGGGAGCGCCGGCACCTGGCGGGGCGATGCATCAGCCGCGGCCTGCGGCGGGCTCGGTGCCCCGGAGCGGGCGGGCAGCAATCGGCCGAAGCGGCTTGCGAGGGAACAAAGCGTTGTCAGGCCTTGCCAGGCGGTGCGGTGGGGACCGGCAGTGACAGATATTTCAGATATTTGTGTGCTTTTAAGGAGAGAAGGCTGCATTTTTTTAAATTTTTTTTAATTTATTTTTTTGTGGTGTAAGTATTTCCATCTGTCATACAGGGATGTATTGGGACGAAAGCTCACGGGAGCATGACACAAATTCCTCTCAGCCCCCTAAACATGTAAAGGCTTTTTTAAAAAAATCTAGTTGGGCTGCAATTTTGTTTGGGCTGTTTTTTGTTTTGTTTTGTTTTTTTTAAATAGTTGATAGGATCTGTCTCGTTGTGGAAGATCTCAAAGGTTTAGTCTTTGATGGAAATTATCTATAGCAGGTACAATTTTGTATATCCTGATTATTTCAATGCTTGCTTTCTTCTCTGTGGACTTGTGATCATCATTTTTGCTCATATATGCATATTCTCCTTTCTTAGGGGAAAATAAAGGAGAGTTTTGCATGCTTTGTTAATGATAGGAAGAAGAGAAACTTAATTCAGTTTTCTAATGTAGAATTTGCTTTCCTAGAACATAGTGACACAGAATTAGTGGTGATGTTGTTTTCCCTTCGAGGTCTTGGAAGTACATGAGACAATAATGTTACTATTCTTTGCAGCGTAGATAAGATGAAGATGGAGGACTATGAAATATTCTGTAGGAAGCATCTTTCCAGAATCCAAGAAGAAGCAATAAAAGGAGAAACCTTTTTGACCGTTCAGAAGAAAAATGTGTCTCTCATTCAATTCTATGGAGTCCCTGTGCTTTCCCCTCTGGTAAGGCCTTTTTTCCTCCCTGCTGTGCTGACTGTGCTATTGGCACTGGCTTTGATGTGCACATGTAATGATTCTGCTGAAGGTCTCTGTGTGAGCTGTCATTGACCTGCTGCTTAGTGCATTCTAGGCATTCCTGGCCTTAATCTTACAAATTAAGGGGTAATTTTTTTTTTACATACTTTTTTCTCTATCACACTGACTACATATCCTTTAATTTTTTAGAAGTTATCTTCCTAAAAGGAGCACAAATGTTGATCATTTTCAATAATGTTACTGCTGTGCTTCATGTAAAATCATATTGACATTTCAAATACTGAACACGTGAGTTAGTTTAGTGGTGTAAAAAAATGTGAATAAGAAATACTGAGATAGTTAAAAAGCTTGTAAGGAAAATTTTTTTTGCATGTGTTTGCATCTTCCTCTAATGTATTCCACAGGCTCATCAATTATGTTAAGTCATTCTGTGCTAATGCAAACAGAGCTAAGCTGAAGATTGTTGGTAGTTCCTGCAATACTGCAGCTGACTTCCTTCTTTCAGTGATGGGAAGAAATAGGAGAGAGTCTCTAACAACAATGTCCAAAAATCATGATACAGATATAAATTGTGGATATATTGTCTTATTCTTCATTTACAAAAGCATGGGTATTGTAAGGGTTTTTAGAAAAAATGTCTGAATCCTGTCAGATTGATATTGTAGCATGTAATATTCATAGAAAATTTTATAAAGGAGTTTTAAATTCATGTTCATTTGCATGTGTGCCAAGAAGGCATTTTGTACACCTTCCCTTAAAAAATTGCTTGAGAAGAAGTTGGCATTTAACATGTGCACAAAATCTCAGGTGATTTCTATTCTTCTAATTGTTTTGTTCCGTTGTTTTTATTTTGAATTTATTTCTGTAATTCTGTATTGAAATTTGCATTTAGTGATATAAACCATGTTTCTTACACTCTGTTTTGCAGCTTACTCTTGAAAAGAAAAAGGAAATACAGCAATATAAGGAGAAAGCGCTGGAGCTGGAGACCAGGAAACGGAAATCCCAGAAAAAAGCTTTATTGAATCGTGTTCAGGAGATTGTAGAAAATGTCCAGGTAATGTTAGTCCAAGGCTGCCTCATAGATTGACAGAAAATCACTGCTTATAGACATTTAGAGAAAGTGTAGGTGTTTAAGTGTTCCCCAATATAAACATGAAATGAATAGCAGCTAACTCTCCAGAACCAGCATTTGCAAGCATGTCATGCTATGTGTCCTGATAATTGATTATTGATAATTGATTATTTACTGATACTTACTGTAGTGCATGGGACTTGCTTTTCACTGCTTCTTTTGCTATATGCAAAAGACAGAGCTCACTGCTTCTTTTGTAAGAGTTTTGGAAACAGCTAGGTTGTTAAAACAAGTGAACAACTCTCATATGCTACAGCTGCTTTATTTGCAAACTTATAGCTTAATCATAAAATAATCTATATTCAACTTAATGATTATAGAATTAAAATTAACTTCACAACAACTTGAAATTCTGCTGTGTGCTTTAAAATTTTACTGTGATGGATTTTCTTTTTCTTTGCTGCTTCAGTGATGAATTTAGTAGAGGTTTTAATTTGAAAAACTACTAAACAGATCTAATCAAGGGGTTATTGTATGCTTTTGGAACAGCTGTAATACAGCCTTTAGATTAAACTGTTGCTTAAACAGTTAGTACTGAGTTTGTTGAGTTACCAAGGTGGCAAAGAGCTCTTGGTAGTTTGCATTGTTTACTGAGTTTGTGTGGCAACAGTCAGCTGGCTTGGGGCTTGACCAGCAGACCAGGAAAGTATGTTCAATTAAAAAAAAAAAAGTAAGTTTGTGGTTTTTTTTTTTTCCAAATCTATCCTGACACAGGATGTAGGATAACTGTAGTATAAAAATCCTTTTAAACAAATGCTGGCTAGAAGTAACACGTAATAAAGTTGATTTTAAAATTTTTTTTCTAAGTTCAAGTGAAGTTTGCAGGAATTTGAGATTCTGAAATTTCATTGAAAATCTGTCATTTTTAAAAATTTTAATTTGCAGATGAGGAAAGGAGCTAGCATGAGTGACATGAACACATTGGAAACTGAGAGTTCGTGCCCTGATTTGGATTCCAAGGCTTTGACTGACTCCACAGCTCTATCAGATACCAATTCGGTATATTCTCCTGAAAGACATGGTTCCATGGACCTGGAAAAGACACCAGAACTTAGACCATCAGATACTGCAGGGCAAATGACATCAAGTGTGACAGAAGCAGTTAAAGCAGAAGAAGAAAATGTTTCTTCCAAGCCGTGTGGGAGTCGCTTCGCGGAGGACGCGCCGTGTCCGAGGGCTGCATCTCCTGACAGGGTGTGGAACAAGCTCCCCTCTCATGCTCTGCAGAAGCAGGAGGGACGAGTGGGGTCACCATCGGATGAGGATGTCCAAGATCCATGTGTAATGAGTCTTCAGAACCTGATAAAGAAGTCTAGGGAATACATAGAGAAAGAGCAAAGCAAGCGTACCTCAAAAAGCAATTCGAAGAGGAGTACGAGTGAAAGCCATTCAGATAAAGAAAATGACGGTGTTAAAACAAGCGACTCTGTGAAAGAGAGGGCAAAGTTTATGGGCAGAAGTTCCGCTGCTCAGACACTTGATAAACCCAGTCTTAATAAATCAAATACGCTTCTCCAAGGCGCCTCTATTCATGCAAGTAACACAAGCATATCCACTTTATCCAGTTTTTCTAAGGTAGACATACCTATGAGAGTTGGAACACCCCCTTTGGTGGATTCAGATTCAGATGAGGAATTGAAAAGGAATTCTATGTTTGAGCGTGACAGTAGCGTTGTCAGGAGCCTCACAAGCTCTTATGCCAAATTGCCAAGCCCAGAGCCAAGCATGAGCCCAAAAATGCACCGACGGCGCCCCAGACCTTTATCCATGGGACACATCATTATAAACAACCCTGTGAATGCTTATGAGTTAAGTCCTAAAGGCAAGGGTAGAGCAATGGATTTAATCATGCAAGATATTGCAGATAAAAACAACGTGTCTGAGTCGGTGCCAAAGTTCATGGTGGACTTCACCACGGTTTGCCCTGGCAGAGTTCCTGGTGTCAGCAGGAATTCCTCAGGCCCTTGTGATGGGCTGGGGGCTGGCAAACCCAACCGCCATTCCTTGGGGCTCTTTGAAAGCAGAGGAGCTGTGTCGGCCACGGTGGAGGGACAGGTGCTGATGGACCATGGCAGAGGGCCGTATAAAGTAGAGAGCAGCACTAGTATGGCACCTCCAAAAGTGAATGAGCCCTTTGCCATCAGTCAGGCTGCAGTGACACAGAAGATCCTGGCTGGGAGTGAAATGAAACCAGCTACTTTGCCAGAAAACACTAAATCTCTGATGGAACTCAATAAATCTTATGACGTGGAAAATCCATCTCCACTACTAATGCAGAGCAAGAATATACGACAGCAGATGGATAGTACTCCAAGTGTTTCCTCAGCAAATGAGCAGTTACCAGAAAATTTTGAAAAGGTAAAACGTAGACTTGATTTGGACACTGACAACTGCCAGAAAGAAAACAGTTCCTGTGTTATAGAAGTTGGAATGGAACAAGAACAAGAGCAGCAGTGGTTGCAAGAGCAGAAATATCCTGTGGGATCAGTTTACATTACCAAGAATGCAGTCCTTGAAAATATGGCAAAAGGTAAAAGATTTTCTGTGCTTGAGGGTTACTTCTCAGTTTATAAATCTTTTAGAAAGAACCCCAATGATCATTAGTCATTGGTGTTTCTTTTCAGAAGCCTCATTTCTCTAATTTGACTTCACAAATACTGATTTTTCCATTTCAATCTAGAAGTTGGAATTTAGTTTTATTAAGAAAATTGTCTTATGCCACACGGTTTAAATAAGACTGCTAAAAGAAAAAATAGCCCATGTAAATTAAAAAAAAATATAGGTATTTTCTTCAAGACTCTTACTTCTGCACGTGGCTCTACTAAATGAGGCTGAAGTGGCATAAATAATGTTAATTCACTCCAGCAAGTGTAACAGTTCTTGGAGCTGGATTTTCCATGTCCCTGTTTTAATATAGGCTTTTGGTGTTACTGCTGTTCCATTCACAAGTTTAGTTCACAAATACAAACATGCAAATATTTTGAAGGACTAGTAAATTATGGGGTTATGGGGTACAATACATAATAGGAGCTTGATATCAAGGAAACCTGATATCAAAGACATCTTTTTTACTTTTTACTGATGATGCAAATTACCTCTGATGAAGAATGGATGTCTCTGACAAAAATCATATAGAAGATATTTAATACTTGATTCTTTGTTATGTATTTTCTCAGAAGATATTTTAAAAACTAAAATGCTGGCCTTTGAAGAAATGAGAAAGAGACTTGAAGAGCAGCATGCACAGCAACTGTCAATTCTGATAGCTGAACAAGAGAGAGAACAGGAGAAATTGCAGAGGGTAAGGTCAACAGGAAAAATTCTAATCAAAGCTTTTGTGTTGTATGGAAATTTGTCAGGAAAGAGTTGGGTTTGAATGTATATTCTGTTGCTTTGCAGAGTTAGAAAAATAGTCTCATGGTTGAATCTTCCTTTTGTAGGAACTGGAAGAACAGGAGAGAAAGTTGAAAGGAAAGAAGGTTACTACAACGGAAATAGAAATTTCCAAAGTGAATATTAACAGTAGGATGGAGTTGGAGTGGAGGAAAAAAAGTGAAAGTGGCTTGCTGGAAAGTGTGCAGTCTCAGCTGGAGACAGTCCATAACACAAACTCCACCAGCATTGGTAAAACTGGGAGGGAGGAATATAGATGAAGTGTTGTGATATCATTTGTTCTACAGCGCCTGGCTGGAGCAGCTGCCCCACTGTGGGGATGAGTGCAGTGTTCCTGCCCTAGGGCTGCGCAGGGTCCACAGGGGGCTGCTGCCCTCAGCTGGGGACAGCATTTGTGAAACAAAGTCTGTTGCATCTTCGTGTCACTGGCGTTTAGCACAGGTTCAGCCATCCTCGAACAGTTCTGTGTACTGCGTTTGTTACGTAACTGTTTTGGGCACATCCAAGGAAAACAAGCTAAGAATAACCTCCTTTGATCAAGGGGGAGGATGTGGATTTGCATCATGTCCCAGAAGGATTATCCTCGTGCCAAGTAGCTGCACAGCACTGGGCCAGGTGGTCACATTTGTGTAGAAGGTTTTGAGGGGCTCTGCCAAGGCAGTATCTCTCACCTGTTCTAGAACATTGTGAAATGTTTTGTTCTGTCTTCTGTTTAGCAAATTTTGCATGGGAATCAATCAGAAGCATTCAGCTTGCTTCTCGTCTATAACTGACCTTGTAGACAGAGCTGTGACCCCTGAGAGAGTGTATGCACAGACACAGGCATTACTTTATTGGCAGAAGAGTGTGTTGAGCTGTGTGTTCTGCTTTCTGTGCAGGTTTTGCTCATACAACACCCAGCACCTTTTCTTCAACAAGTGAAACTTCGTTCTATCTCTGGGGACCATCAGGTAGTGGAGTTATAAAAACCTCAGTATGCAGGCCAAGTAATAGGATCAAAACTAGGTGGACTCAGGTAAGGGAAAAAAAAGATTTTATCTTAAAAGGCCCTCATGTTTTTGTAAGGCACTGGTAACAGAAAATTTTAGTATCCGTTCCTGTGTCAACTTTGATTACATAAGGGACCTGAGTAGGTTATTTTTCTTATTCATATACACAAAATAATCATATAGCAATATATTGCTTCCACCAAATTATGGTGGGTACTTGGAGCTCAGTCAAAGCTTTATCAACAGTTTCTTTCTTACTTGAAAACGTCACTTGGTGGATGTTATTTGATAAATAATTCATAATTCTTGTTTTTTTATAAAAAGTTTTGATTTTGTTTTAAGGTGTTCAGTCCAGAGATACAAATGAAGTTTGACAAGATCACTGCAGTGGCAAAGGGATTTCTCACTCGTAGACTCCTGCAGACAGAAAAACTGAAACATCTTAAGCAAACTGTAAAAGTAAGATCAGCTTTTTTGTAATAGGCAGCTTTTCCTCCTGTTTGTTTTTGTTCCTGTCTTCCATTGACAGATGAAATCTTGCATTTTCTGCTCTCAGAAGATTTTGGGGCTGCACATGAACATGTTTGAGTGTTGCATTGCTTAGTGTCGTAAGGCCCAAGTCAAACAAAGAATCTGTTTGCTGTGTGTACTGTTTGTAATGATTGCTTTGTTATGAAGTGTTACACCTGGTGCTTACTCTTATTTTCCCATCTTTCCCAGGATACTATGGAGTTCATAAAAAATTTTCAGTCTGAAGCCCCATTGAAAAGAGGAAGTGTGTCAGCACAAGATGCATCCCTTCATGAAAGAGTAATGGCTCAGGTGACATAATTTAAACCTTTGTTTTTTCTGTCTTTCCTAGCTATTCTGCTTTTGTAACATAAATACATAAAACACTGAGAGTGGCTTTGTTTAGAGCAAAACGTTTAAAGAAGAGAAGATTCCAGTTTGTGCTTGACACAAAATTATTTGATTTCAAAAAATGCTTCGCAGAATTATGTTTTGTTTAGACTGAAAGCAAAAAATGATGATGTTCAAAACCATTGGCACGTAATCTTGATCGAATATTTTATTAACATTTGAATGATTGTTCCCAGCTGCGAGCTGCTCTGTATGACATCCATGACATCTTTTTCACAATGGAGGCGTCGGAGAGAATGAATATTCTGCGTCACGACCGTGAAGTTCGTAAAGAGAAGATGCTCAGGCAAATGGTGTGTTGTATTCCAGGGAATGTAAACTGTTTCAGGACTTTAAGTACTGAGTAATTTTGCATTTAAGAGATTTTTCTTCACCCTGTACAGTGTTTCTTAAATCTAAATTTTTTATTATGGTTTTGTAGGTAACTTTCTTCTGTATCCTCTTTTTAGGATAAAGTAAAGAGCCCAAGAGAGCGAGTGACGCTTTCAACAGCTACACAGAAATCTCTGGACAGGAAAAAGTACATGAAGTATGTGAAGCTGTCCCTTGGGTGGGGAGGGTTGGTGGAAGGAGGTCAAGAGAAGGAGTAGGAGACACAGGAAATAGTGAGGAGAAGTTTATGGAATAACAGTTTCTTTGCAAACTGACATCTCGGCTAGGAAGAATGAGTAAAAAGCTTTCCAGGTGTGTGATGTCTTGCTAATTGTATTGTGCTCTTACTTCTGAGGGACTTCTTGTTTGTCAGGAGAAAAATGTTTGTTCTAAGTTGAGCATTTACTCTGTAATGCAGTGATGGATGCTTAGTTTATGGTTGATTTTGCAAACTGTGAAAAGTGCCCCAAGTGATTTTATCTATCTAAAGTGCCTAGCAATAGAGACATTTGATAGAGTATCTCTGGCAAAGCTTTTCTGGGGAATGGTAGCAGGCATTACCTTGCAGCAGGGTGGGCAGTTGTTGCACTTGCTCCTGAGTAAAGAAGTGATAATCTGTAGGACTGCTCTGGCAGTAGGTGTAGCTGTAGTTCCTCTTGGATGCTTTCTCTTGAGTGTTTTTGTTCAAGACCTGGATGATGATTTGCTAATTGAAATATGTTTCAATACTTTTGTTTCTCTAGGGCTACAGAAATGGGAATACCAAGTAAAAAAATAATTATAAAACAAAAAACTCCTGAAAACCGGTGGGTGATGGTTACTTGAATTAAAATGCTTTTAAGAAACTGTCTTACAGTGATGGATTCTGTGATCTGTACTGTTTGCCATTGATCAGCTCAATTCCTGCTACTATTATCATGAAAATTAATGAAATCTGATTTACCATGGCCCGAGGAAAGGGTTTATCAGCTCATTGTAAGTTAGAAAAGATATGTTTTCTTCAGAGTCAGTTCTGAAATTTTATCTTCAGAAGTTATTTATTTATGGCTTTAAGTCTTGGTGCTCAGGTTAAGGTTTTTTTTTTCTCTAAGATGCACTACTAATCTTCAGTTTGGCACTACTACTTTGCCTAATATCCTTTACTTTGCAGTGGAATTATTGATAATGCTTATCTTTAGGAAGCTGTCAGAAAAGAAGTGGCTTTCTATTGTGAGGAAAGTTTTGTTCCTTGACTGTGTGATTGTCTGCTCAGATCACAGAAGTTACAGTGTTCAGTACATGCTGTTCAGGCAGACAACAGCTGCTCTCTTATGAGGCCTGTCTGCACATTTATCTCACATTAAAAGCCAGATACCTGGCATCCCTTAAAAACAGATTTTATCCCATGGTTACCCAGAAGCTTTGAAGTCATGCTCTCTACTCATACAGTTCAGCCTTCAAGGACTACTCTAAGCAATTCAGCCCTTTTCCCTGTATGTTCTCATCAATGACTGGGAACCCAAGGCACTGCTGAGGGACATCTATGTGTGTGCTTTTTTCTTGTTTGTTTTAAATTGTGGAAGTAGTAATCCTATTCTGGAATGTTAATTCCAGCCACTTTGCCTACATGTCATTTGCATTACAAAACCTGTTAGCCTTTCTGAATTTGTTATGCAAAGCATGATGCATAATTTGGTATTTCTTGAGAGACTTTTCTTTTTAAAGGGAAAAAGTGCTAATAAAAGTTTTTGCTTTAACAGCATACTTCAACCAAACCAAGGACAGAATGCCCCTGTTCATAGACTGCTTTGCAGACAAGGGTAAGAGCACAGCATGTTTCTAGCCTAAAGATGAAACTAAATGCAAAGTGCAAGAACAGTGATTGATGGATAATATTTACAAATAATAGTGCAACTGTTGTTCAGAATAAAAATAATTACTTCTCTCAGTATTTTGAGAGAGTGATGAAGCTTTATTTCAATTTATACTGCAGGAAAATATTTATTGCTGTCATACTCTTGTGTATGTCTTCATTTACACTGTTCCAGCATTTCTATTTGTAGCATTCATTCCATGAAGCTTTGTGTCCACTTAATGAAATATGTGTATTTTTATTTGTAGACTGTAATGCCATGGTATCTAAACTAAATCAGTTCTTGAATAGAGTTGTTCAATCTGTTCATGGGGACATGTTCTCCTACTTTATGTATCTATGTAAGCCATAATAATATCAATAGGAACTGTACAAGTGCTCAGGAAGAGGCTCTGTGGCACATTGTAAAAATGTTTTCATGCCAAACACATTTTGATAGTGTTTATATTTTTGTATACAGCCTTTCAACTTTGTTGCAAGTGACTCATTAACTCTTTTATATTTAATTAGACCCCCTAAGACCTCAGTGAATGGGGTTGAGCAAAATAGAAGGAAGGCCTCAGGGAGCAGAGTGTCTTACAAGGCTGTTTCAGGTGTGTAGAAAATTGGTGCTTGGATCTTATAGTAAATAAGTTACTAGTATCTAGAAAAAATAAATTGGCAATATTTTGTTTTTCTTCCCTTGTGCACCTGCTTTGCTATGCCTTAAGTCTAACCTATCTCTTCAAACCAACCTGTGCTGGTGACTGCACCATCCACTTCCAAATGCTACAAACACAGTACATAGAATGTGCTGCACAGCTCATTTGCTTTCACTTACCAGATGCCCAGTCACAAAAAAAAATCACCAGATATATTCACTGGAACTGTTGAGAAATTGATAGTAATCAAAATAGACTTGGATTAGAATCTTCATGTCATTTGGTTCTTAGTTCTGTACACACATCTTCAGCAATGGAGCATATTGAAAGGACAGGAAGGACAGTTTCAGACTTCTCAGTGAGTGTTCATGCAGCATACAGTCCTAAAATTATATATATATATATATATATATAGCTGTAGCATCTTACAGCATGTTTGAGTCTTAATGACCTAAGTTTGAAAGTGGAGTATTTCTGTGCTACCATACAGAGATTTTTGATGGATTACCTTTTATATAAAAGGTTTGATAATAGTGCTGAACCTCTAATGAATCACTATGAATGGTCTTGCACGATTTATGTTTTTTAAATTAGATTTTAAATTTCTTAAGTGATAAACCTAGATTTATCAAAAGATAAGTGGTTGATAGGTTTTAAAACTATTTAAGATCTGAATTACGTTTTGCTCTCAAAGAAGAGTTCCACAAGTCAAGTGTAAAAGTAGGGAATTTTGGGGCTTGATAAGGGAAATGTGTAATGTAGTAGGATTTCAACTATTTTCCATAATGTTTTAAATAATCTGTATGTATTAAGGATCAAACCTTTCCCATAAGGGAAATGCTTATTTATTGCTGCCCCAGAGCAGTGCTGGCAGGGAGTATCTGTGAGTTTGAACACAGTGTGTTTTACACTGTTTAAATGGGATGTTTTCCCAGATGCTGCTTTGTGAAGTCAAAAGAAGTGGCCACATATGTTAAATGGCAATATGTTAAATAGGGTGTTGATGGAATTTCTTGTCCTTGTTCTTTCCTAGCTACCTGTTAAATTGTGCTTCTTAAAGGGGCAGAAAGGGAAGGAGGGCTAGTAAGATTCAGTTATTATAAATACATTCAACTTTGATATGAGAAAAATCCACAGAAGAAAATGATAACATACTTGTCCAACTTTTTTCTTTTGTTCTTCTGATTGTTGTTTTAAATTCTATCTGCAAAGTGCTTTGCAGCTTTAATACTGCTCAGACCAATTGTTGTCTTTTTCTGGCAAGAAGACATTTTGTTTAGGAATCAAGTGGCAATCCTAAAGTTAGTTTTTGTTGGTGTTTACTCCTTCAATCCAAAGTTCTGTGCTTGGGATAAAAGTACAGATTCATAAATAATTTTTTTTTCTTAATATAAATTAGTTTAAATCAGACTGAGATGTTCCATCAATTGCCTGCAAGTGTGGGCAGGCTGGTCTGATTGTGTTGGACAGAAGGTGGTTGAGATCAGGTTGCTCCTACAACAGACTTACTTGTCTCCTCTGCCCAGTTGCCTTTCCTGTGGAAAAGAAATACAGGGCAGGAGGTACACAGAATATGTGGGTGGTGGCAGCATTTGGCCAAGCCAAGGGCACAGCTAGCCCATGTGAGATGGTGGGGCTGTGGAGAGTGTTGGCTTTCAGGCCAGCACTTCAGGAAGCCTCAGAGCTGCTGTGTGTGAGTAGCAGGTCTGTCCTTTGTCCCAGGAGAGAGGCCTCATGTGATCATCCCTTTTCACTGGAAAAGGATGGGTGATGATTGTTTCAGAACTGTCACTGTTTTTATACAAGTTTGCCTTCTGCAATTCCTTAGTCTAGATGGCTGTGGGATTTTTGCACACTCATGCTGTTACTGTAATGTCCTATTACTTGTATATAACTTGGAGGACACTTGAGGTGAGTTGAGGGGTATTGTTAATCACTAGAAAAGCACCATGTCTGTCAGCCTGGTGTCTGTCCTGTGAGATCCCAGGTGATGTGAAGAGCACAGCCCTGGGGAGGCTGGGCCAGTGAGAATGATTTTGTGTAGTGGGAGCCTGTTGGGATGTGAGGGCTCTGAGCATTCCCAAAGCTGCTGTGGCCTGTGCTGATCAAAGCCCTCAGACACCTGTGAGTAACCACTGCAGCTCTGACCAGCAGTAACCAGAGAGCCTCAAAAGCACTGGCACTACTTTGTCACGTTCATCTACTGCCTGGTACTCATTTCTCTTCCATGGCTGTCTTCCATTCCCACTGCTCTGCTCCCTGTGATACGGTTTTCACTGCTTTATGTAAATGTTTGCTCACACTGCTGCACTTTCTTGGTAATTGCTTGAACCTAAGGAATGCTGAGTTGTGCTACTTCTTAGCAGCCTGCAGTGCTGGAAGGTATTTGTGTCATGCATAGTATAATATGGATTTTTTAATATTTGTATGGATATACTTGTTCCCTCTGGAAAGACTTGTTTGTTTATTTATTAGTTTTGTACTTAAGCATCCTTCCTTTTGTAAGGGCTCTGCCTGATGATTTTCATACTGCACTTCTAATTCTGGTTGTCTTTTTGACATACTGGAGCCTACAGCTGTCTCTTTTTTCAATTAATCTGACAAAAGGAAAGAGTTATCTTAAGTATTCAACTGGTATAATATTTTAATTGATAATTTATTTAAAAGTAGTACATGGCATAGTTAAACTTATCAGCCATTTAATCTATCTTGGTTATACAATAGTTCTTTTAAAAATTTGTGAATTGTTGTTGTAGTTGTTTTAAAGTAGCAGAAAAGAAGATGGTATAGTTATCAAGTAAGGCAATACTTGTCATTACTTTTAAACTTGTAGGTAGTTTTCATAAGGCTTTTGGGGTGTAGCATTATGAAAACTGTCATTTAAAAGTAGTCACTGATTGCATATTACTGCTTAAAAAAAATTGTCCTAATTTTTTTCAGCTATTTTTATTGGATAATCCTGTTTCAAAAACCACTACTATTAACTGTAATATGGTTTCTATTTATTTTTAGGAGCATATGCAGGAAGAACCCAAAGAAAGAAGCCAAATGTTGTGACAATTTAAGAAGACAGCATTCACTGGGATAAAATGGCTGTGTTTTAATGATGGCATTCTCAGCACTGATTTTTAATATTGCATCTTCTTTACATATATGTATATTTAGACATTATAAACCTTTGTCATTTTCAGATGACACATTAACACAATCATATTGAAGTTACTTTGAAGCTCTAACGCTTGTGGGAAAATTGCATGTTAGAACTTGTGTACAGCCTAGTCTTAATATATAAAAGGTTCATAATCTTGTTTATTTAAAACTACCACAGGGCAACATGAAGGTAATTTGTGACTTTTTCACACTTTCTAATTCTAGTGTCTGACACATGCTTTTTGCATTACTTAAATTGCAATTTCTGTGTATGAGTGCCACCATAAGTAAGTCATGGGTATGTATTTAGTTTCATGAAGTTAAAGCAGCTAAATGTGAAAAAAAACCCCAAACTTAATTTAAACAGAGTTGAGCTTTCAAGTCAGTGAATTTGTCAGTAGCTGTTTCGAATGTACTTTCTGTAGGAATGAGATTAGCTCAATTTCTGTACTAAAGGCCTTTTACCAAATGTTTTGCATTTCTGCTGAGCTGAACAGATGTAGTCCAGATTCAGTGCTGGGCTGATGGACATCCTTACACTGACCAAACCAAAAATGTGCATTTGTATGTGTGGTAGATCAAATCACTCTACTGAAAGATCCCTGGGTTTTTATTGCCCTGCTGTCTACTGCATTTTTTTTTACGGAAACATAATCTGTTAAATATAGGGATATGTATGGTCTGCAAAAACTTCAGAAGGTAAGATTTTAACTGTTTTACCATTTCAGACTTAAATAGTTATTTCAGTCTGTAATAGTAATTCAGATATGTTACATTTAATTGATGGCACTTGCAGTTTTTCTGAGCAGTTTATCTTCTGTGCTTGTACAGGCCCTTGTACTGAAGTCATGATTTCTGGAGGTGGGGAATACCTACCAAATCCCAACACTTTCATATTTATGAATATTTAACATTAAAAGATCATGGTCATCTTTTACTTTAGTCTTCCAACATGGATATTGTCCATCAACTTGAGGAGAGCATATTTCTCCTCCTTTTAATGAATTTGAGGTATGGAATTAACGAAGTTCTAGGGAGAAAAGCTCGGCTGTATAATCTTTGCAGATTGCAGATTTGCATAATGACTGCCAGAATGTAAATTTGTGATGTGTTGACATGAATGTAAGAGAAAAAAGACTTAACTGAAAATTTCATTGAGGTAAATAGCATGAAAGAGGAACATTAATAATGGGATGAGGGCAGTACATGGGCAGTGATGAGTGGATTGGCTTGGCTGTGGCCCCAGCCTGTGGCTTTTATCTACCACCAAGTCTGCTCTGCAGCTGGTGATGCTGCTCAGAACAGGTATGTTGTACCAGGCACTAAGTTACAAATTGCCTGCTTGGAAAATGGCAAAAAACACTGCTCAAACATCTTGAAGAATGACACTGTTTGTTGGCAAGCCTTGGGCCAGGGGCCCTAATGGTGTAAATGTTTATACCAATGGAAGATCTGCCTCCCTCATAAAAATACTGTGGTGCTTTAAAATCTCAGTTGTAATGCAGAAAATGACTGGGGCAAGTTTCTTGCTCACCCAGTGGGTATCAAAGCTGTGTTTTAGTTCCCAGCTTTCCTTAGGAATGGAAAACATCTTGTAAGGGGAAGAATTTACAGTGACAAAGGTCACCTGTGTAAAAGATGACAAAAAGTGCTGTTGCTATGGCAGCACTAATGATTGATGTTCTTAATGGATGTGTTATGTGCTGTATTTATTATTAGCATAGGCAATATGTTGATGCACAGATAGGTTTGGTGTGTTAGTAGAAATGTATGTTGCCCTTCTCTTAGGGTTTCACATCTAAACCTCTTGTTCTTCAAGCATGTTTCCAGTGTGTAATAAAGCATTATAGCACAAGGGTTGTTTTGTTTTAACTTTCATGAGGCCTTTCTCTTGACAAGTGCCAGAATTTGGTTTTGTACTTGCTGTTTTGTATTTATACATATTTATCTTTTAATTTTGTGTGGAATTGTGATACCATTACAAAAGTCTATTTATTTTTGTACTTTGTTTCATTTTCACCAGTCTCGCTTTTTACTTGCAGCATTGTGCACAATAAACTCTTTAACTCTTTCCCGAGCAGTGCCTTTCTGTGCCGTTGGCGGGGCCGCGCCCGCCGCCCGCCCTCAGGCGTTTCCCGCGCTGGGGAGGGGGCGGAGCATCCGGCGGAAGGCGCGGTCATGTGACAGGGCGCAAGATGGCGGCGTTCCCCTGGTGAGGCGGTGGCACCGGGAGCCGCCCGTTCCCCCGCCGAGGGGCCGGCGGCGGGCAGTGGGCTCGGGGGGCTGCGGGTCCCCGCGGCGGGCTCGGGGGGCTGCTCATGCTCGGCCACCCTCACAGCCAGTGGGCTAAGGCGGGGGAGGCCACGGATGTGCCAGAGGGGAAAGTGCGGGCTCTCTCCGCCCGCGGGGCTCGGGGCAGTTCGGCCTGGGAGGGCTGGGTGCCGCGGTTCCGCTGCCGTGGTACGGAGAAGCCCGAGGGTACAGGTTACATTCATAACACCCTGGCGTTACACTGAGCTGCGCGGGGCCGCGCCGGTGGCACCTCTGCCGAGGGACGCGACGGCCGCTGGCCTCCCGTCATTTCCCCTGAAATAAGCTGGCGCCCCCGAGCGCCGCTGGCTTCCCGCAGTGCGTTGTCACGGAGCGGGTGCTGCTCGGAGCGGGGCTGCAGCGCTCCGGCCGCCGCCCCGGGCGGGCTCGCTCGGGCCCGAGTCCCGCCCGCCTCAGCGCGCCGCTGGCGGTGGCGGTGGCGGTGTCGTGTGTGTGTCACTGTCACTAGCACAGTGTCGCCTCTGTTAGTTGTCTTTCACAGGCTCTTTGCGAGTAGGCAGGGCTCACAGACAAAGTCAGCTTCTAGCAGCGTGCGTTTCCGGGGAGATGCGTGCACCTGAGGAAGCTGCGCTGCGTAGCACACGGAATTACTCGGTCTGGTGTTTGGTACAGAAAGGATGAAAGAGGCGCTCTTTCTGTAGCAGACAAAAGCAATAGCAAAATAGAGCAGAACAAAGCAGAGCAGCACAAATCAAAAGCTGATTTTTATGAGCAATGAGGTAATGGCCTAATAAATAGGTCTTGTAACACTGATGTAGAAATGGCCATGGGGAAATAACCAGACCTTTACCAGAGTAAGATGTTTCCATCGTGCTATTCTCTAACATGGAAGATATTCCATATGCTATGGGGTTTAGCAGAACCCTAGCTATTTTTGAGCAGTATTAATGCTAAAAAGTTGTTTTGCAGATTTATTGTCTGCATAGTCATCAGTCTGCATATGAGGAAAAAAATAGCACCTGTTGTTGCTGAAGAGTTGTATTAACATAATGTTCAAATGAAGCAAATTTTTAAAAATTAAATGAGTTAAAGTAGTAGAAAGTATATAAAATTATTTAAAGCGTAGAGCTACAACACATTTTTATAATAGTTATGCATAAAGATCTAGAGAAATTGTTCTGTTTTTACGTTTAATACTCAGATATTAATCAGTACAGTCATTATGGGATGTGCTTCTTTGTATTACCAATACCAATATATGTGTAGTATTGTAAAGGGAGACTCTTCCATTTTACATGCCTGGCTCCTTTGTGCTTCCTGTGAGCTTTTTGAAGTGCTTGCTTTAGGGTAAACACTGGCTCTGGGAGGGTGCTGTGTGCCTGAAAGCAATCCCAGGGAAAAAAATGTTTTACCAGGAGGAGAGAAAAAGGTTGGTAGGCTGGCAGGTGTTGAAGATGCAGAGTGGTGGCAATTGCAGGGCTGCTCGTGTGTGGGAAAGGTTGAAACCCACTGTTAAAAGAGCACCTGAAGCAGGGTTGTAATCATGCAGGATGCACAGAGGATGAACCCCCAGCTTGGCCAGAGTCTTATTTTTATTTTCTCTCAAAAGTTGGCTGCACTGGTGTGGCCAAGAAAGGAATGCTTAATCTCCTTTCCCCGGAGAGTAAGCAGAGCGTAATGCCGGAGCAAACTGGATCTTGTCTTCTGTATTAACTCTGTTACAAGCTGTCTACCACTTGAATAGCCACATTGTAAAAATGTACTTTTAAAAGACTTATTTGCAGGGTTTACAGCTCTTGTTCACTCCCCTGTGTGTATTACCATGTGCACTTGCCCAGTGTGCTTACACTAATCAGAGTGCAGTTGATTTTGGCCTGGGGGTGCTGTGAGAGCTGTCAGCTGTTAAAGAAATGTTATAATTGTGTAGCCAGAAAGAATTTGGAAGATTTTTCCACCCAGATGCTGATTAACCCATGATGCAAATGAGCAAGAAGAGTCATTGAACAATGGGGCAGTAGGAAAAAGAAAGGGAACTGGAGATCAAGAAAACAAAACAAGAAAACAGATAAGCATGTGGATTTCACTGAACTCTTCCTCTTGCTCTGCTCTATCTCATGATATGTCAGAGCTTCTCCATGGAGTGGCACAAATGTAAATTATCTAATCCATAATTCATTATTGAGGAAACTTGGAACTTTTGGACACATGGTATCTGTAGCACAGCTGGCTGTTTAGCACTGCTGAAAATCTTCCAAATGAGTTATGTTTTTGAATAGGAATGGAATTATTTGAAAGTTTGGATTAATTCCTGTGAGAAGGATGTGTGTTATGTGGAGGAAGTGCTGTTTGCTTTTGTTAGGAGTCGGATTAAAGAATTTTTTGTGTGTCCGCCTGATTTTACTCATTCAGCTGAGGCAGTAGTGTGTGCTGTAAACATTCTCAGGATCTTGAATGAAATAGAAAAGCACAATTAGCAGTTCTGCATGTTTCAAAGACTAAAAAAGAGTTCAACTAAATGGCTGAAAGTAGAATTTCTCCAGTTTTAGTTTTATGTTATCTTAGTAGAGAGAAATTTGGATTTTTATGTTTGCTTAGTTTTCAATATGCCTTTTTTTTGTAAGTAAGCATCTGTATAGACATAGACTATGCTTCTCTCCTAGTATGTGGTTATTTATATGTATATATAATCTTCCCTTCACTCCTACTTTTTAAGGCATGCAAGAGTGAGGAACTATGTGTCAGAATCTGAAGTGTGCAAACTGGAATCTGTACCCTTGGATTTTGGTGATTACCATCCACTGAAACCCATTACAGTGAGTTTTTTTGTGCTTTTGGAAAATGAATCTGCATTCAGACTGTGCTCCTATTTTTACATTTGCTCCTTTAAAATTAAAAGGCTTTGAGGTTGGTGATGGTACCTGTGAAGTTACTTTTTGTGCTGGTGGCCTGTTTTAGAGGCATCAAGGTTTATTCTTTTTGCCCTTTAAAGGACTTTGCTGGTGCTGTTATGTGTCAGAAGGAATCTCCTAACAAATACAGCACCTCCAACTTGTAGGTTTTCTTGGTTGCATTAAGTGCTGAGTAATGGATAAATTTAAAATCAAATTGTTGCATTACAAATGATCTGCATGATTGCTTGATGTAAGGTTTGGTTTTGGGTGAGCTTCCAGTCAGCTGTGTACTTTAAAACATTTATAATTTCTTTGATGCATAAGAGGCTTTTAAAGATGTACAGAAAAAAATCCAGCTTCAAAGAGATGAGTTATCCACTAATGAATGATAAATGGGCAGCAGCTTCTGCTCAGGAAGGTTGGCAGGGAGAGAAGACAGTGACCTGAGGTATGGATTTGATGTTCCAGGCTTGGGTGTTGTACGAGAAAAGTAAAGATGAAACTGGCATTAAATAGCAAGAAAGAGTTTGGAGGACAGGGACAGACCTAATAAAAGGAGGAGAAGTACTAGAAAGATATTCAGAGTGGTTGTTCTTACAATTTTGTGGACCTGAATTGGAAGGAAGAAAAGAAAAAAAGCAGTGGGAATACTACTGTAGAGTGAGTGCCTCCAGATTTTCAGGGAAAAGGAGGGGCTTCAGTTTAAATGCTGATGCTCACTCCAAAGAGTTTGTTTGATGTCTCCTTGCTTTCATTGCAACAGCACAATTTATGTGGCATGTATTTTGATGATTTATTAAAGAAAAGTGAGGGAAGAGAAAGCCTTTTTGTTTAACAGTTCTGAACTTTTTCTTTAGGTTACTGAATCCAAGACAAAGAAGATGACCCGGAAGGGAAGTACTTCTTCTACCTCCTCCTCTTCCTCTAGTTCCATGATGGACCCTCTGAGCAGTGTGCTGGATGGCACTGATCCCTTGTCACTGTTTGCAGCAGCTGCAGATCCTGTGACTACTGCTCCTCCCACGGTAACTCTAGGGCCAGTTATCTCAATTGAGTAAAACAAAACTGTAAAGCCAACCCTGGATAGAATGCAGTGTCTCACCAGTGAAGAAGTTAATCTGAGAAATATGCCATATTAATAGAATATTCTTTTTTATTTACCTAGTCTTATCTTGTATATGTCGACATATTTATTTAAATATGGATTTTTAAAAAACATGTAGCTTTTGAAAGGATCAGCTAGCCCTTGAAACACTGAGTTAATGTTTATCAGCCTTCTCTTCTTTTCCCAGATCTGTATTTAACTTTTGCACTTGTGCTGCTGTCACAGGATGGTGCACGAAGGAAACGGGACAAGGATGAGAGCTCAGCAGTAGGAAGTGACTTTGAACCATGGTCAAGCAAACGTGGTGAAATCCTTGCTAGATACACAACAACAGAGAAGCTTTCTATTGTAAGTGGTGGCTGCCACAGTTTTTTTTATTTGTACTAGACCTTTAATGGATTTTGGATTTGCTATTTTAGAATTCTTTCATGGGTAAATACTGGTCCTCTAATGTCAGTTTTAATGTTGTAGAAAACTGAACCACAAGCTCTCATTTGTAAAGGTTGTTTTAGAGCTGAGTCCAAGTATTTTGATATTTTTGATGTTTTGTCTTTTTATAACAATGCAAATAACTTTGGGTCTTGTGACTACTTATAAATGATTGGAGGGTTAATTAGCAGTGTAATGACCTTATGCATTCTTGGAATGCTAGTGAGTACATGTTTTCTAACAGTCTGCTTTTTCTGCTTCCTCTCAGAATCTGTACATGGGATCTGAAAAAGGTGAGCACTTTCTTTGCCAGTAGCAGAGTTTGCTTGAGGCAGGGTGCAGTGACAGGTTTGTGGTCAAGAATAGTTAAAATGTGTTTTCCTGCCTCCCCCATTCTGACATCATGGTCCTTGATTTTTTGTGGATAAGACATCTGGATGTTAGTTTAAAATAATTATTGAAAATAATCCACCCAACCACCTTGCCTTTTATTCCTGTGGGCTAATAATTTATGATTATTTCACTTCACTGCCTTCCACTGTAGCTTGAAATTTTCTTCCATTTAAACTGAGCAATGATGTTTTGAGGATCATGTTTATCAATTCTTCTGCTAGCTGGAAGGGAAGCAAACAAGTCCTTTGGGAACTTGTTCAGTTATTCTCTTTACATGAAAGTGAAGTGATTTCAACTGCATGCTGGGTGTTTAAAAAAGAACCAAATGTTAAATATTTTATCATATTTTCTAGCAAAGAGAATCTGGGCTAAGTAATCATAGCATAATAAATCAGGATTTTTATATATGAATAAATGTGCAGCATTTCAGCATCTGCAAAAACATAAAATACTTTTTTGCAATGAGAGTGGTTAAACATTGAAACTGGATGTTCAGGCAGAGTGTGACATCTATATCCTTAGATATTGCTAAATTGACTGGGTATAACCCTGTGCAACTGTTATAACTTCAGAATTGGACGTGCTTTGAGGAGGACAGTTGGACACAGACCTCCACAGAGCTTTTCTGTCCTTAATTGTCCTATGGTTTTATCTGGTAATTATTTTCTTACCAGTAAAACTTGCAGGAAAGTTCACTTATATTCAATTTTGCTTACTTGTCATTGCCTGTGTTCAAAGTGAATGCACTGGAGCTGACTGCTCCATGCCAGGCTCCTTCAGGTTTGTTTTTCTTTAGAAGTCCCAGTGTTTAAATGTTAAATAAACTTTAATCTGTATTTCTTTGCAGGAAAAGCCACAACTACTGGTTCAGCAGTTTCTGAAAAAGTCAGGACAAGGTTAGAAGAACTGGATGATTTGGAAGAGGTGAGAAAGTTTTCTGGTGAAATTACGGCATCATTATAACAGTGAAAAGAATTTATGAAATAAAAATCTTTTGTGCAACCTTTTAAAAAGGTCCTGATTCTGCAAGTGCAGTATTTAGATAAATATGTACTTTCTGTGGGAATTCTCTAGCAATTTTAATCCTTATTGCTACAGGATTTGGGCAGAATCATATTTTTGTATCACTAGAAATTTGAAAATGTACCTGATCTATTGCTGTTGATTTACCTTCTTACTGCTGTAAAACTTTGTGCAGGCCCATAGTCTTAACATCTGTTAATTCTGGTTGCCCCTGTTGCAGAAGCTCCATATGTCTACCTGAGTTTAATTTAAGCTGCAGTTATGAGCTTGATAGAAATACTGAGTGCTGAAGTTATTTCTCAAGCTGCAGTATTTTACTGTGCAAAGGTGAGATGTTTCATACCTGCTTTCTGAAGACCTGAAGGGAAGTTGTAGTAAATTTTATAGGATTCTCCCCCACAACACAGTGATCTGAGTCTATAATAACAGCACTCTCCTTCCTTCCCTCCTGCTCTTCTTAAGTGAGTTTGTGTTTTCTTGCCAGGGATCACAGAAAGAGCTGTTGAATTTGACTCAGCAGGATTATATGAACCGAATTGAAGAGCTGAACCAGTCTTTGAAGGATGCATGGTCCTCTGATCAGAAAGTAAAAGCTCTGAAAATAGTCATCCAGGTCAGTTTTACAGGTTTTTTTTATATGCAGAACAGAGTTTGGTGATATAATTTGTTCAGTTTCCTTCTTGGGAAAAGAAGGGTTTCTGCTGTTTTTCTATTATTTTCAGTTGTTCTTCTCTGAAACACATTTCTTCCAGAGTTTTATGGCTTCTGACAATAGTTGGATTTTCAGCTTTGTTGTTCCTTATTGGTTTTGACTAGGTTAAGTGGGATGGAATTCTCAGTGAGTCACCAAATGGCAGCTGTGGAAATTGTACCTGCTTAAGGACAGAACAAATAGCATGTAGCAGTAATCAGCTCTTTGTAGGACATGTAATTTCCTTTCCTGTCCTCTTCCCCTTCAGCCCCTTGCTCTCTACAAATAATACCAGAATGGCTTTTTTGAACATCAGCATTTTACCCATCCAAACTTATAGGGCAATTAAATAAAGGGATTTAGGACCCTAGCAAGCTACCAAAACAGCTCCAGGTTTTTAAAGTTGTGTGTATGAGGTTTGTTTTTGTTTGTTTGTTTGAGAACTTGTCTCCAGTCTTCCTTTGGGTCATTTGGGGTGATGTGCTTTGAGGAGGGCATGGGGAAATAGGACAGTTAAATGCTCTTTTGTTTGGCTTGGCCTTTAAAAAAGGCCAGAGGCAGAGTGCAGCAGAGGACAGATGAGATAATGCCATCCTTAAAACTGTAAAACTGATGTAATGCTCATAGTCATCCAGTGGGGTTATATAAAGTCGGGATTTTTTTTGATCATTCTGGATACTCTTGTGAAAACTGCTTGAAGTAATTTCATCTTAAATTGTGGTAAAGACAAAGAAGGAAATGAAACATTAATGAAGTGAGATCAAGCAATTATATGTGACCTAGGGTGACCAATGTACGGTTGTAATACAATGAAATCAGCAGTATTATTGTTATTTAAAAAAAAAATCCATATATAGGATTGTGAGGTGTGAACATAGTCTTTGGATGGGGAGAAAAGCAGCAGAGATGTACTCTACTCACAGTGCTTTATGTGTAAATATATATATGTGTGTGTGATAATGCAGTGATAATCTATACATTGATAGTTTCATATGTTCCTTTGCAACTGGTTCACAAAGTATTTTGAAATAATACAGTTTCTAACATGGAATCCAGTGCTTCCTTTTAGGAAAGTGGTACCAAAGTTGAATGTATTTATCTCCAGTTTTTCTGGAGTAAAACAAACTTTTGTTGGCCTCTAAAAATGTTTCTTTGTTTTTTTTTTCCTCCTTCTAGTGCTCTAAGCTTCTTTCAGACACAACAGTAATCCAGTTTTATCCAAGTAAATTTGTTTTAATTACAGATATCCTTGATACTTTTGGTAAGTATCTACTGTGCCAGACTTACTGCACAGTTGTTAATAAGATTTTTTTTTTTTTGTAATGTTAGAAAGCATCAAAGTTATTCTGAAAGGGCTAAAATGACTTTTACTTTTAACATGGAATATTTCCAACATAAATGTTTGGACACCAATGGTAAACATGGTATATAATTGTAAAAAATCTCCTAAGAGCAAAGTCTCTAAGATAAAAATATTTCATTTTGGGGTTCTGTGCTTTATATATTAGTGAATATCTAAAATGTTAGGAAAAATCATGATCTCTGCAATTTGAAATTTGAAACACACTGTCATTATAAAAATGTTTTGGATTTTTGCAGCCTTTTGACTCAATATTTCATTATTTTTGTATTTCAAGAATAGAAGTCAAAGTTTTCTTTGGATGAAAAGGGACTATGAAATTATCAGAATGTAGTTATTGTTTTTTTTAATATATTTTATAAACTTGTAAGTGAAATCGTCATCCGCTTCATGTGTCTCTTTTATTTTTCTGCCATGTTATGGAAAAGATTTACAATGGAATTCAAAGTTGAAGGGTATTTTGGTGCCAGCAGGATATGCTATGACAGATCCAATTGTTTTTCAAGGTCGTGCTTCCTCGTTGTGCTCCTTCCTACTTGCTGAAAGCTGCTGGAGATAACATAATGTCCAAACTCAGCAAAGGCAGGACAGCAGCTGTCCTTTCCTGGGGAGAAATCTGACCTGTGTGTTACCTCTGCACTTAAAGAGCCAGAGAATGTTTTTATAGTGTGAGAAGAGCAAAATCACAGTGAGCATTTCAGCCTCACTAGAGGGCAGCAAAAGACCAGTGTTCTAGGAAGTTTTTTCCATCTAATTTCATTGTATGTTGGAAAGGGAGTCTTTGTACCAACATTTTGTGTTTTACACTTTGTTAATTTGTTTTGATTTTTTAAAAATTCTTTTTTTNTTTTTTTCTTTTTTTTTTTCTTTTTTTTTTTTTAACCAGGGAAACTGGTGTACGAAAGAATTCTGTCAATGTGTGTGGATAACAGAGTCTCTCTGCCAGGTAACTTTGTGCTTGTTCCTACTGTGCTCCAGAAGAAAACCATGTCCAACCTTGAGGAAGGTTAAACAGGGCCATTGCTTCTCTATCTCCTACAGAAAAGGTTCTGATTTGAATCTAGTAGATTTAGTTTTTAACAGAGTAAAATCCATTGCTTTCAGCTTCCACTATTCACAGTGTTCCTGCAGGGTTTAATTGTGAAGGATATATCCAAGATATAATTATAATTACTAAATGTAAACTGGGTGTTCCTGAGACTTGAAATCACAAAGAATGGTGTAAATTCTCTGATACAGAGTTTGTTAGGGGGAGGGAGAATTAAACAGGAATGGCCAAATTAGATGAAGGCAAACTTGTTTTTTGTCCTTTCTTGTCTTAGCCTATGCTCTCTTCTGAAAGTACTACAGTTAAGTAGCTTGAAGTTAGTGCTAGAAATGTAACAAAGATGGGAGTCTTATTTTTTGGTAAATAGATGTTGTTACACTGGAAGCTTGATGGTTTTGCTGTAATAAAAGAAGAATTTTGGAAGCAGCAGCAGGCTGCTCCTAGCATAATCTTTCTAACTCGGGCCTTTTTGCTTTTTTCAGTTGAAGTTCAAACACAATGTAAAAATCTAATTTGACATTGCAGGTGAAAGAACTTCTTTAGCAAGACATTGAAACATTCCATGGAAAACACAGGCATTTCCTTGCAGTTTGGAGTGCATTAAAAGCACACCCTTGCAAGATGAAACATTCTGTATTTGGCAGTACCATTAGTGAAATCCATAGGATTGGAGCTGTAACTTGAAACCAATGAATACTTACATTTGAAATTAACCTAGAGAAAACAGTTAAGATAAACTTGTTTGTTGCAGATCTGGCAAGCTGATCTTACAAACATTGAGGAAGGCAGGCAGTTCCCATAGCATCCCAATTTCTGGGCAGTTTCCTCAGTTCTGGGGAGCTGAGCTCCTGCTGCAGCTGTGCAGCTGCCAGAGGCATTGCTGCTGGGAACTTCCCAAGCAGCTCTAAAAGTGGGAGGGAGAAGGAAAATCTGTGCTGTGCTGACTGTGCATGTGAACTTTTGGGGATTTCAGGCCAACCTCTGAGCTTGTCCCTTGGGAACCAAGTGAAACCAAGTTCCATGAGAACTCCTGAGCTCCTAGATGAGAAAGATACTGACTGTATCTGACATGTGGCTTCTCTCCTGTTGGAAGTTGGAAACTTTTGTGGAGCTTCTCACCCTCTGGAGGCAGGAGTGGGGGAGCTCTGGTGTTTTAAAGGGTTTCACAAGGAGATTGGAAGAGGATGTGTTGGATGTTCAGTGTACAGAAACAATGTTTCTGTCCATTTCCTGTTCAGTATTTCCTACTTCTTGCAATAGTAGTATTTAAAATTTGTATTAGCCTTTTAAAATAAACAATTTGAGTGCTTAAATCTCTTTTGTATATTCTCTAGTCATTATAGATTTATATACATGTGTTTCTTGCAGATTCTCTGTGCTTTCTTTTGTTACAATTTCTGATCTTGTAAAAGCAAAGGCAGAGGTTGAATTTCTCAGTAGCAGCTCTGAGATGAGCTCCAAGTGCTTGAATTCAGGTTCTGAAATGTTTTTTGCTACAAGATTGTTACCTTTTCTTGTTGTGTACTCAGCTCTGACTGCTGCTCAAGAGAGCTGAGAAGCAAATATATTGCCTGGTTTATTATTGTGCACTTCATTTTGTAATGAATGGAAAGAGAATACAGTTTTAAACCTAACATGAAAAGTAACTTATTTCCAGAAGGAATGTAACTATTTCTGGGTTGGTTTTTTTCCCAGATAACTTTTCTCCAGAGAGTGTTAACGATACGGCTAAAGAAACTTGCTTAAACTGGTTTTTCAAGATTGCTTCAATCAGAGAACTCATTCCCAGATTGTATCCTTGTCAAATGAGACCTTCACAGTGTGTCTGCACGTTTTTTGTTGATTTTTTCCAAAAATTAACATGTTTTTTTTCAATAAAACCCACAGGATCTGATGTTTTATTATAAAATGGCTTTGTTTTGTTTGTTTCAGGCTGTATGTTTTGAATGTACTTTTGAGTTTCATAGTAAACTGAATGCTTAATTATTGGCTCTGAGCAGTTTGGCAGTGACAAAGTAGAGATGATGTATGAAAAATTTTGAAACAAAATCTTGTAGATAAATTGTAAAAATCAGCAAAGTGTAGTGACATTAATTACAGAAGGCCTTAAAATAGTTTGGTCAATACCCATTTGCTGCATGTTTGCTTCAGGTTTTTCAATGGTGTGAAATCTTTTGTTCCTTAACTTGGCTTCACTTCAGTTACGTGGAAGCAGCAATACTGAAGTGCAATAAGTTCCTATCCAAAACGTAAGGATAGTGCTAAGTATGGGAAGGAAGTGAATGGGCAGACTTAGGAACTAATTCAATGAATTAATCATGAGAAGTCTGTGATTAATGGTAGGTAGGGTCTTAGCAGAACTGAGAAGAAGCAGTACAGAGAGAATTTTAGTGAGAATACCGTGAAAAAATTGAAGGTGAAATGTGATATGCTGTGAGATACAATAGTGCTCTGAGTTTTCAAGTGTGTGTACAAATGTGATACCAGGTGTCACAAATCCCAGTGCAAATTGAAAACCAGTGACTTCTGGTGGTGGAGGGGAAGGAAGATTGTTGATGTGAGGAGTGGGAAAAAGGGTAGAAAACTGAAAGGAAAATATTGATGTCATACTGGGAGAGACAGAGTAGGAGAAATAATTTAGGAGCCATGAACTGCTGTCTGTTGAAAACTTTGGTGTAAGTTGAATGTGTTGCCAAACAGTGCCAGCTGCTGAGCAGAAAATGTTCCTTCCCTCGTGATTGTCCTTCTTCAGTTATATTTTGAAATGAATGTTGGAAGCCAAATTGCTGCTATAGTGGCAACTTTATTATCCCTAAAAGCAGTTATTTTACTGGAATTAGTGGGCCTCATATCCAGGCACTAGTAGAGCTCTGTCAGAGAGGACCTGTGAGAAAATGAGACATGCAAGGAGTTCTGCCAGTTCTGCTTTAAGCATCTGCTTTCCTTACATTGAGTTACAGCTTTTCCATAGCTCTGCTGTTTGCCAAGCTGGAGGAGCAGTTCTTTAGTTTTGTTTGTCTTGCTCTGGATAGCAAATAGTGCAATTTGAATATAGGATATGTATTACTGTACACAGAAAATTTTACTTCTTAAATAGATTTCTGTGCTTTTTCTTTTATAGATAATTGAGCATGAGTTAGAGAAATGTTAGTCTACAAGGCAGCTAGTTAGGTTATCTGTAGGTGATGTAATTCTGTTACTAACTGTAACTGTAGCTCATTTTCATTTCTAATAAAAACAGGGGCATTTTGGAATGTCTCCCACGGTTAACAGCCATGATCAGAGGAATTGGAGATCCACTGGTTGCAGTCTATGCCAGAGCATACCTCTGCAGGGTAGGCTGTCATTCACCTCCTCTGATCTGTATCAAGGAATTACTGCAGACACTACTGCCATTGCTTCAAGCAACTACTGCTTTTATCTCAAGTAGTCAGCAGCCTGTCTCTTCCTTTCAACAAACAAACAAAAAAATATTTCTCTTCTGTTTCACGAATAGGGAATCTCTCTTTAAGTGTTTGTAGTAAGTGAGAATGATTTTATGTGCTGCTGTAGGCTGTTGCAGTGCACTGGAGTAGATTCTGATTCCTCAGTGCTTACAGATACTTGGAGCTGATGTTTGGGTCGTGTTTAAAACCAGCTGTAACTGCCTCAGTGTAGTTGTTAGTGGACATGACTGTAATAGTAAGCAAGGAAATAATCAGTCCAAAGCATGTGATTCAATGCTGTTTGTTGATTTGATGTGTGTGACTTGGGTGTGTTCCTTCAGCAAATGCATTTTGATCTCGCTCTGAAGGAGAATTGATAGATCCAATGATTTTTTTTTTTTTTGTAATACAGGTTGGGATGGAAGTGGCACCACAACTCAAAGAAAGCCTGAACAAAAATTTTTTTGACTTTCTCCTAACGTTTAAACAAGTAAGCAAATTAGTGTTTTATTTGCAAGATCAGATAAATACACTCTTTAATCAAACTTCCACATACTTAAAAAAGATCTTAGAAGTTCTCAAATCTAGATTTAAGGGTGTTCCTGTATCCAGATACAGTATGATAAATTTTGCATACATTCTGATAAGTTGAAACTGCTCTATTCAACATGTTTCCAGACTTGAATGTTATATGTTAGGAGCTTGATATTTTTCCCCCAGCTTGCAGGCAATGCTTCAGAATATCTGTACCTTTGTGAGACTGTCTGTTGTCATTTCCATTCCTATGCAAACATTGACCAGTTTATCATATGTCCCATTAAATGCCTTTTCACAGCAGCATATTTTTGTCTCTTTTTTCAACAGATACACGGGGATACAGTTCAGAACCAGCTGGTGGTGCAGTGTGTGGAGATCCCTTTGTATTTGACCCTATATTCTCCTGCTATAGACTGGATTTTACAGTGTATTGCATACCATGCTCCAGATGTAAGTGAATGTGTTAATGCTCTATACAAAAGGAAGTGTTGTGGTGAAGAGTTAATTTTGCCTGCTAAAAAAACCAGTTTCAAGTTAAGTTTTACATGAGTGTGAAAGCAAGTGAAAAGAGCCTACACAGGGCTGTGTGATGCTCTCCAGTACAGGAAGAGTGTTTGCTTTCACAAAGCTCAAGTGTGACCACTTCAAGTTCATAGGCTGTATTCCTCTTTGTTTCTTGCTGGCCTTTAGCTAGTTTAATCTTTATTTCCTGAATTCATCCTTTTGTTCTGCCATACAGATATACAAATGATTAGACTAAACTGAAGCTTGACATGGTTAACAGGCTCTTTTAAGCTCTGTCAGTCTGGCAGAGTTTTCACCTCTCCTGCCAGAGATAACTGACCTGGCTGGCAAATAGTAATTGCCTGGAGTAATGGCATGGATGAAGAATTGCAGATTTGACTTCCATAAAATGGTGGTTTTGATTGAAATGCCACTGTACCTATTCCAGAAGATGTGTTTTATGTTTAGCTACGCCATTGTTTTCTTGTGCTGTAAATACAGGGTAAAACAGGACAATTAGAATGTATTGGAGAGGTAATTAAAACAACTTTTAATAGATTTCAGTACAGCAGTCAATGCTGAATATATTTGCAAAGTCTCTATTCACTAATTTTAATAAATAATTTTCCAGGTTCTACTTACTGAGATGATGGAGAGATGCAAAAAGTTGGGGAACAAGTAAGTGTAGAAGACAGGAGTCTGTAATGAGCACCCCTGAGTCCCTGGAATAATGTTCTCTCTCTTCTCTTTTGGAAACAGTTTGGATGCATAGTGAGGCTTTCCTTCTCCCAGTAGCTTACTAAATCATGGTTATGAACATCTGTTTTCCAGAGATGAATTCTAAAGTATGGTAGATTACTTGTCAAGCCAAAGTTAATTAGTTTAACTTGGTCACTGCTTTCTGGCTCCTAAGCCAAACTTCAGGACATGAGGCAGCAAGAGGCATCAGTATATAAGTCTTTAAATAATCTCAGTGTGTTCCATGAGCTCCTTTGCAGCCATCTAAGTGAAAGGTGACAGCCTGCTCTCTGTATTGCAAAACACAGACCTGGTGCACTGGAAACTCTTGTCTGATAATACAATGCAAATTCCAGTCAAATTGTGATGGGACCACTAAGGCCCAGGCAGAAACACAGAAGCTGCTGGGCTGTTTTAAGTACTCCATAGAATTTCCCTCAAGGTAAACTGCCCTGTGTTCAAGCTGTCTGTTTCAGATTAGTGAAGGGCACAGTGTTTTATGAGGCAGCTTCTTGAGCTAACTCATGGTTGAGTAAACTGGATGTTACAGTGATGCAGAGAGTTCACTCTTCCAGTGTGGCTTTGACTTGATAGTAACCAAACACCTATCTGAATGGTTAATCAGAAGTGTCTAAATGTGTCATTGCCAGTTATTACGTGACCATGGCTTTGGATTTATTTTAGTCCTAGTAATGCAGCTGCTTGAATTGTGGCTTTTATAATGCATATATAATATAATTAGTTAAGAAAAATTTCAGTAGAAATTTGCCCTCCCTAAGTATTCTTCTGAACTGTAGTTAAACAGAGAGTAAGTTTCTAAACGTCAGCTACTCCTGGTTGGCTTAATATTTCTAGTAAATTCCTGCTAAAATGATGGGTTCAAAAACATCTGTGTGGGAGAAGTATTTTACAGACTGGGTTACCTTTTCCTTATCTGGTGGCTTAATATTTTCTTATTTTGCTTATACATTATTAATCCTCATCAAAGCAAACTCAATTTGTGTGAGAGTCTTTTTTTCCTTATTCTCTTTCTTTTAAAAACAGTTATGATAGATGCTGGACTGTTGTCAGTCTGAGTAGTTCAGATTAATGTAAGTACCAAGTGCTGAGTTTTGCTGAGCTGTATTGATCTGTGCTGTGGTCATTGCAGTGCTTTGCTGCTGAATTCGGTAATGTCGGCGTTCAGAGCCGAGTTCATTGCTGCGAGATCAATGCACTTCATTGCCATGATTAAAGAGTGTGATGAGTCTGGATTCCCAAAGGTAACATTTTTTTCCTAATTTGTAGCAATTCCTTTCCTTTGACAGAGGTCTTTATGCTCTTCATTGCCTACATAACTTGTGTGTCACTTGAATAAAATTATTCAAGTGGTTTGATCTGAAAATCTTTCTGCACACTGTACCTGCTTGGTACAGTATCAGTCTTGGATGGACATGCATTGTCAGCTTTTAATTAAAAATTTCTTATTAACCTTCAGCATCTCCTCTTTCGCTCCCTGGGATTAAACTTGGCATTGGCTGATCCTCCTGAAAATGATCGCCTTCAGATATTAAATGAGGCCTGGAAGGTTATAACAAAGCTGAAGAACCCACAGGTGAGTTACTGTCCCTTCTGTTTCACTGCTGATCCTGTGTTTAGAGCCAAAGCATGTGCCTAGCATGACATTGTTTCCCTTTTCTAAAGACACATAACTGCCAAAAAAAAAAAATCTTTTAATCATCCCTGTTTTTCTTAGCTCTGCTGAAGCATAACTTAATTTTACATAACATTATTACACAAATGCAACTTTTGAGTTCTAAATCTTTAGGTCTGCATGAATCATACCTCAGGAATTAATTCTTTTAGGTGTAGTTTTTGTAAGTGTATTTCTCACAGTCTCCTGCAAATATTGGTAATCATAAGACATATTTATTTCTAGGATTATATCAACTGTGCTGAAGTGTGGGTGGAGTATACCTGCAGACATTTTACGGTAGGTGAAAGTTACTTTGTTTCCTTTGAATTTTTCTGATACAGACTAAGTGCCTGTGTTGGCAGTCTGGTATTAAAGATAGAAAAGCTTTGACTATTCAGTATAAATGTGTAGGAAGGAAAAACTGTGTTTCATTTCATGGAAGATGAATGGGGACAAATGATGCAGCTTTGAAGCTTTCCTACTCCACAGCACTGAAAGTTTCTTATCTTTTTGTTTTAATGGCAGATGGATCAGTTTAAGTAAGGATTTACTGGAACTGTGGTTAAAGTTCCTGGCTTAACTAGAGCTCCATAAAAAGCTGATGCTTTGGCAAATGGAAATAAATTATCCTACTCAACTGGTGTTTAGTGACTTATGTGCCAATATCATTTTGTAACCTTGTTTTTTGCTACACAGAAACGAGAGGTCAATACAGTTCTGGCTGATGTTATCAAACACATGACTCCTGATCGAGCATTTGAAGATGCTTACCCCCAGGTAAAGAGTTTATTTTGCCAAATCTGTAAAAATCTGACATGCATTTTCTTAAATGGAATTAATTCTTAAACATTACTGATA
The DNA here is from genome assembly GCA_013398595.1 of Tychaedon coryphoeus. NCBI lineage: Eukaryota > Metazoa > Chordata > Aves > Passeriformes > Muscicapidae > Tychaedon > Tychaedon coryphoeus. The sequence continues at coordinate 33,592 of WBND01000983.1, read as the reverse complement.
ACTCTTATAACAAAGAAGCCTCTTGGAACACTGTAATGCTGTGATTTATTCCTCCTTTTTTTCCATGCACATCAGTCTTTAAATTCTGAGAAGTGCTAAACCTGAATGATGTATTTAGAAGTAGCAGTAGTTAACTCCTACATCAGCAGTGGTGTTTGCTGAAGGAAGTTAGCAATCATGGTGGGATGTTTAAACAGAAGTAAACCATAAAATTGTCTATCTTTACCTGGCATTGTTAGGGCTTCAGTGTATTATTGTGTCTGGTTCTTGAGACTGAAGCCAAATGAGATATGGATTAGTTGAGAAGGTTTTTGTGGTTACTTGGAGGGTGGAAAAAGTGCCTACAAAAGAAGATTTAACAAACTGGTTTGTGCTTTTTTTCTTTGTTTATTGGGCTAAGCTTTTTAGTGCAGAGAGCTGGAGGACATGGAGACTCTAAATTGAAGAAATCTGCCTAACTATGGACATGAAAAGCAAATAAAACCTGGACAGGCTGGTCAGGCTCTGTTCAATATGGTTCTGAAGGGTGTGTAGGAAAAGTGTGTAGGAGCAGCATAGCTATAGCTTGTCCTGCTTTGGGAAAAAAATTATGTTGATAAATGCTTGAAGCAGTTTTCCAAAGAGTTTTCTATGAATAACTAAAGAATAATAATCTCTGGTGTGGATAGTCTTAATTTAACTTACATTACAATAATTCTCCCCCTTTTTTAACTTTTTCTCCTCTTTAGCTGCAGTCAATTATTCAGAAAGTTATTACCTATATCTACGACTTTGCTCTGCTTTTTTCAGTGGTAAGTGATATTCTGTTTAATAAATTTTTAAGAAGAACTGTTTGGCAGTTTTTCTGCAAGAGAATTTACCTTGACTGGGATATTTCGAATGTTTGTAAGTTCATAGAATGCAAGGACTTTTTGTCAAGTGGCATAAATATTTTGTTAAGTGCAGAAATATTTTGTGAGCTTTCTGCTGCTTACTACTTAAGTATTTATCATTCCAATTCCAGTTTTCTATACTTTTTAAATAGGTAATAGTTTTACCTAAATAGCTGTGCTTACAAAACTTATCCAAAATATTTATTGTTTTAGTGTGTTGTTTGTAACATACCTAATTTTATTTGTTTATGTATTTGAATTTCAGGAGAAATTCTTGCCATTTCTGGATATGTTCCAGAAGGAAAGTGTGAGAGTGGAGGTTTGCAAGTGCATTATGGAATCTTTTATTAAGTAAGTGGAGACTGTTGAAGTGAAATATACTGTGGAGGCTCTGAGAAACTCACTGAAAGATGGCTGGGGAAGAGGAGTCAGTTTATTGGCTGGTTAGTTTGTGAAGGTGTTCCAGGCTATGGGAAAGAAAAAAGGGAATGTGTCAGTTTTGTTAATCTATTGATGGACTGTCTGACTTTCACAAAGAAAGCTGAGTTGAAGTAATTATATTGATGCTGACTTGCTGTGGGCTAACAGAATAGTTTTCTCTGAGCTTTTTTTTGTTTGCATTGCCTTTGTTGGTTTATTAAATTTATTTTACATTCCAGCTACTGTGACAGCACAGAATAAAGTATTGCTACAGTTGAAAATGAACTTATAAAACAAAAATATATTCAACTGTTCTAAAAGTCAAGCAGACCTTTTCTTTTCAAGTAATTAACAGGTTTCTTGAAACATTTTTCCCATTTTCAGCTTCCCTTGAGGTATTTATATTCACTGCTGAGTCCCCCAAGCCTTCTGTCCCCTAGGGCACACAGGAGCAGCTCTCCTGGCTTTGCTCATGAGTGATGCTGTGACCCCTTAATCATCTTAGTGGTGCTGCACTGCACATGTGCCTCTGTACCTAAACCTGACACTGATCCTTCCTGTTTGTCCCTGAGTAGCTGAGAAATTCTATCCTGGTGAATCCAGGATTGTTCTGTTTTGGTGTTCTTAGGTGGCCTCAATATATCACACGTCCACCTTACTGTGTCCCTTAAGGAGTCAGGGTCTGGGGCTTGGCAGTGAGCTGTGTATATTAAGATAATATTTCTTGGCTGGATTAATTGGAATTGTACACATATTAACCATGTGATTATTGGTTCACAAATTTAAAACTTGTGCAGTGTCATACAGTGCTGGTAATGGAAATTATGCATTAAATAGTTGTTACTCTAGTCACTGTTTTCCATTTTGACAGAGCAGGATTTTTCATCACTTTTTCCAAAACCACTTCCTAGGCACCAGCAGGAGTCGACAAAGGATCCTGTCATACTCAACGCCCTCCTGCACGTCTGTAAGACGATGCATGATTCTGTCAAGTAAGAGGAACTTCTGCTGAGAGCTCTGATTTATGCAAAGTTGGGCTGCCTGATGTGGGTTCATGTTTCTGAGGCTGTTTGTTTCAAGGTGGATTAAGACATGAATCCAATTAGTGCTGAGGGAAGAGCTGTGCAGTGAAGTGGCAGCACGTACCATTTGCTCTTTAATTACTGCTGTATTTTGAGTACTGAAGCAGAATTTTAAAAGGGAAGTAGCAGCAGTTTTGTAGTTTTCCAGTGAAGCAGAGACACTTTATAATCCAATCTTCAAAACACTTTGAGAGTGAAACCAATGTAATCTTTGAGTTGTAGTGAATAATAAGCTATTTCTGAGATTCAAGTGAATGTGTAGCTACTGAAACACAGATTACCATACTCAATTATACCTTTTTGTGTGTCACTGTTTTCAGCCATTACAAAGAGATGTGAAATCTTTAAAAGGACACCTGGAAGATTTCTAGAAACTTCAATAGAGGAAGCTAGAACTGAGAAGCTGTTGAACCATCTATATTTTTCCCCTAATTCCTCCTCTTCTATTTTGCCCTTGACTTTGAGATCTGAGGTTGTTTGGGATCCCCTGTGCCCTGTGGCACCCTCACTGTTTGAATAGCAGTTATGCAGTGTGGAAAGCATTGTGATTTGTAGGTAACTTGCAAAAATCACACTGAAATTTGTGTCTGGTTGAAAACAGAGCCAGGATCACAATGCTGCAGATTCTAACTCTCAAGAGGACAAACCTTCTTTTATTCCTTCTGGTTTGGGTTGAGTTGTAAGGGCACAGTCTCTTTTGCCACTCAGAGCCTCTTACTATGGCAGATGCTGCAAAGGAACTTAAAACTTTCTCATCCTTGATAGGCCATGAATGCAAGATTTATTGTCAATAAAGAGGTCAGATTTAGCATGTATTTCAAATTTATACCAGAGTGCTTTATTTTGGGTTAGAGTACCTTATTTGGCTGTATGTTGCACTAAAAGCCACTTCAGCCTTTAAATAAAACAATATATTGTACTTAAACCAGCTTATTAAAAAAAATAAAGCAGTTTATAGCAATCCATATTTGGTGCTTCCTCTGATGCTTTGCCAAAACAATTCAATAGTTTACTGGGACCTTTAAAATCCCTTAAAATTCCTTGAGCTAAGATGGTTACAATCTCTTGGTACATCATCCTAAATTCCAGTTATTTTTCAGTAACTCCTGCATCTGTTTTTGCATCCTGGTTCAGGGAGCTCCCAGCCCATTGTGTGGGGCTGGCTGAGCCTGTGCCAGCTGTTGGGGGAGAACAGCCTTTAGACTGGTGGGGGTGTGACTCCCAGTTGAACTGGAAAGCTGCTGCTGACCTGCAGCTCTCATCACAAGCCTTCTGGGCCTTTCAGAGCCCAGCAGTTGACTCTTTTGATTGGCAATGCCCTAATGAGCTAATCATGCTGAGATTTTCTTTCTTGCCTTACTGAATTTGTATAGTAAAACTATTGTTCTCTTCCCATCTGGTGGCTGAGTTGGAAATTGGTAACTGATATAGTAAAGGTCAAAGCTGGAGCCAAGCATTTAGTAGTAAAGGGATTAAACTGTATTAGTTAATTGTAATTTAATGTTTTGTTCATCCATTTTCAGTGGAACAGGTTTGACTGACTGGATTTTTATGTGATGGAAATTTATTTCAAATCAGATTTTGGACTCTTGGTGTAGAACAGGCATCTGTGATAGTTTTGAAAAGAAACTTCTTTTTGCATATCAGTTTAGTTCAGTTCTTACTAAAACATGAAGAAAACCAGCACTGTAGCAAGGTGAAACTAAATGTTTTTTAAATTCTGAGGCAAGGTTATTTAAAACAAATAACCTTAAACAAAACAAATCCCAAACTAAACAATAAACTGATGTTATACGGTGTATGATATTTAAAGAGTATTTCGAAAGCTTTACTCCTTTAATTGGATAACTTTCTTCTAAGAATAGATTTACTAATTTCTTTAGGTTTTTAGACTTAGTTCTTACTCAAGTTCTCATATTGCAACACAAGACTGAAGCCATTTGTTTGCTACACAAAAAGCATTAGTGTAGCTTCCTTCTCATGCCAAAGTCTGAGTTTTTAGAGAATCTAAAGCCACTCAGCAATTTTTACTTTTTGCTAAATCTGGAATTAAGTTTGGTTCATGGCTGACTTGGTGATACTCACATTAAAATTAATTTTATGTGCAAAAAATATAAAATATTATGTATCATTTGAACCTCTGTAGATAAACAGAAGAAACAATATTCTAAAATGTACCATTAATTTTTTTCCTAGTGCACTAACACTTGAGGATGAGAAAAGAATGTTAGCAGCCCTGATAAATGGATTCATAAAAATGGTGAGTGACCATTGTGTGCATCTGTTGGGTGCACCTTGGAGCTGGGATTTTTGTGCCATTCCCAGGAGGAACAGGTGCTGAATCAGAGCCCAGTCTCTGACTTGCTTCAGCCCACTGAAAACCCCAGGCAGTGCATTTCAGTGAAATAAGTGGCTGTGTTTAAAAAGATGTCCCACAGTGCTGGAGCTGATACGGTGCAAGATGAAAGTTTAAAGTACACATGCTGTTTATTTAATCGTATTTTCTGCTGGTTTTGTAAATCTCCTGTAAAACAGAGCATGTATTTAAAAGTTAAACAGCAGCTGAAGCATCAGAGAGGTCACTGGTTTATGTGAAGGGAGTGCCACTACTTAGCTCTAAATGGAACCAATACCAGCTTTCAAAAATACAAAATAAGTGTAACTTCATTGTTATTCTCTTTCTTTTTATCTTAATTTAGAAATAAGTTAATTTGTATCATTAAATTAGTAGTCCCAGGAGAATCCCAGATGTTTTGTCTTGAAATGAGTCTTTAACTCATCCGTCACTTATTCCAATAAATCTTTTGTTGATCTCTGTTAGTTTTGAGATCTCAGGGTGTTTAGGGAGCCTGTCTCAAGCTTTTTGTATTCTCTAACCACAGACTCTCAATGCCTGTTTTTTCTTTCACACAGAGCTGACAGGCTCTGTGTCTACTTGTCCTCTTTGTTCTTTGTTGCAGTTCTGTGGATTTACTCTGTGGATTAGATGGTTGCTTTTTCTTCAGCCATAATAATTTGCTAATTAATGTTCTAATTTAGGTTTGTTTTTTTTTAAGCTTTACAGCATAATATAGTATAATTTCCTTTAGGAGGATTTCTTGTACTGAATAAAATTTGATGTGTCTCCCTCCTGGCTTAGGGGGAAAAAATTCCCATAGCAGCAAAATGCCTAGTTATGAATTTACATCAGCACACATTAAGATGTGGAGGGAAAAGCAATTGTTATAGTCATCCTTACAGTCAGTCTTTTTGGTGGAAAAATTTATATTTTTGGGTAAGTTTTCTTGAGACTAGGACTCAAGAATCAGCAGATGTACAGTAGAGGAAAAGCAAGGACAGTTGTCTGTAATGTGAGAAGTAATCCTTTGTTTTCTGGTGCAGTTTCTTTGATATTTTACTGTATGGATTAAATGCAAATTTTATTCTAATTCTGTAAAAAATTCTTTTGCATAATGTTGAGAAATAATAAATAATGCAACCTTCTATTAGAAAAAAAATTGCAATAGAATACATAAATGTAGACTGCCTGGAGACTGTTCCTCATGCTCTGCTTTTAACTGACAGCTGAGACACTCTAGCTGACAGCACTTGGGTTTTTTTAAATCTACAGGGTTGGGAGAGGCTTGTTCTCACACAAAGGTTGTTTTCTGACTCCTAGAGTACAAGGTTACAAACTTTTGCCATACTATATAAGCATGTATTTATTAACCAAACTCTAGGAAAACCTGCTTTTCTTGTTGGTTTATCTAATTAGGAAAAGTGCTATTTTCTGTTGGAGGCTCTTTATCAGGTAGAAATTAGAGGAATCTGAATACAGTTTCACAGATCTGTTTCTGTTTTTCTGGGATTTTTGTTTTGCTTTCTAAATATGATCAAAACCAAGCCTTTGTCTCTTCTGTAAAGAATGAAGATTTCTGCTAGTTTTGGAAACACTTCACAAACCTAGGATTAAAATTTTGTTTTCTTGAAAAATACTTGATCTGTAAAGCAGACCATCATGTGGAGTAGAGACAAAAATCCCCCAAAAACCAAAACCTAAAACTTTCATGTTTCCCTGAAGCCCAAGTTGCAGACAGTTAAAAGAACACAGATTCTCTGACTGCTGTTTGTTGTTATGGGGATTTTGACTTTTGAATTTCTTTGGTTTATCTGCCTGCAGTTTTACATAGATTTAAGGCATGCACTGGTAAAGTCTAGGGGCCTTTTTTGTTTTATAGGTTTCATTTGGCCGTGACTTTGAGCAACAGCTGAGTTTCTATGTTGAAGCCAGGTCAATGTTTTGCAATCTGGAGCCTGTTCTAGTCCAGCTGATTCATGTAAGCCACAGTTTATCTACATTTCCTTTAAAAGTGGGGATATATTTGCAGTTCTCCCATTCCCTGCTCAGATTATTGGTCTATGGCAAAATGAATTATTTTAATCAGGTGTTTATAAAGTGAACTTTGACCTCATCTCTGGTTTTATCCCCCTAAACACTCTGAAGTTCTTGATGGCAGCATGCATGGTATCATTGCAACAAAGAAAATGGGCTATCTTGCAAGAGATTTCATGCATAATAAAATAAATGGCACTTTGGTGCATTCAGAATTTGGGTTGCCTCTTCTATAATCCTCCATCTAGGAAAGATTAGACTGTGTCTGGCTGCAGATCCAGGCAGAGTCCTGCTGATTGGGAAGGTTAATCTCTTTTCTGTATTGAGTCACAGGTGAGCATCTGATTCCTTTGCAACGTTGTCTTCCCTTAAATCCTTTTATTATTTTGGTTTATGGTTTTTTAATTTGTGCTAGCTAGAAAGCATGATTGTTATACTAGCAAGGAGGTGACAGCACTGTAGCTGGGAAGGAAAGGATGAGCTGAAGGCTTGAATTAAACAAGTCTGCTTTCACAAATTGAGTCATATTTGCTTTAAGGAACAGTCACTAAAATTCTCCCAGTAAAAAGTAAATAGTACAGTGGGGACACACTGTGTCAGGGTTCCTTTGAACACTGGCTGTTCTGTAAATACATGCAGTAAAACATGCAGGTTGTTATTTGCTACTGGGGCTGTGCATTTTCCTTAATGGTTTGCTGTTGTTCTGTGTGTGTAGTCTGTGAACCAACTAGCAATGGAAACCAGAAGGGTGATGAAAGGAAACCATTCCAGAAAGACTGCTGCATTTGTCAGGGTAGGTCTGACTAACAAACTCTGTACCTGTTTTCTTTGCAGATAATACTATCTGCTGCCACCTAAGTTTATAATTTTTGCAAAACCAGTATGTTAGTATTTTTTGACACTGTTTGTGGTCCCATTTTCTCTTGTTATGAGCAGTCTTTCCTCTCTAAAGTAAATGTTGCTGTTTAAGAAAAAAAAGACCCAAACCATCTAATAGCAGCTTTGTGTTGGAAAAGAGCAGCAAGATTGACTCCCTCTCCAAAGGAGGGTTCACCAGAGAAGAGTCTGTATGAATTTTGGGAAGCTAAACTTTTTGAATCATATTTGTAATAAAATACCAAATTTCTATGTAACTCAGTCACAGGGAGAATGGGAGATGGGGTATATAATATATTCAAACTTGTGTCTTGTAATATCAGTGCTGATATGCTGAAATCAGGATTTGAATTTCAAATGAGGTGCTCCTTTCAGCTTTAGTGCCTCTGAGTCTCTATAGAAATGATCAGATGTGCTTTGAACTGTGCACAGGCCATCACAGGGTATCCAGGTTGCCTGAGTTCCCTTCTCCTAACCTGAAATGTGGCAACCAAGATGTGTCCATCTGCATGGGGAAGCTGTTTGGTGTGCAGTGGGCTCCAGCTGATGGCACCTGCTTGGTGTCCTGGGCAGAGGGTGGCTCCTGAGGAGACAGGAACTCTGAGCTGCACTCACAGAGAGTCTGTTTTGAGCTTATCTAGTAATAGTAACAGTTAAAAAAATTGTAATTATTGAAATACTCATTAGAAATTTTAAATTGCTGATTTTGGACTTCACATAATATTTACTTTGTATTGAAAATCTTTCCCAAAATTGATTTACAGATTTTGATTCCTAATTGTGTATTAAATCAATAAAGATTGTTATAACTCCAAGATAGGAATTTTATTTATCTTTTTAAAATTTCCTTTAGGCTTGTGTTGCATTCTGCTTCATTACAATTCCATCTCTAAGCAGTATCTTCACTCGTCTTAATCTGTATCTGCACTCTGGACAGGTTGCTCTGGCAAATCAGTGCCTTTCACAAGGTAAGGCATGAATTTATCTACTTAAAGGTTCTCTTATTTCAGAAATAACTGTGAATAATAACTTGGTTGATATCCTAAGTCATATATGTATTTATGATGCAATTAAAGTACAGCTCTGTTCCAAACACTGTTAAAGCAAAAACTTCATTGTTGTATTAAATGACATATAAATTTGTCATTTATATATATATATATAATAATATGTCATATTAAAGCAGCTCTTCAATGTGATCTCAATACCCAGGGCAGCTGACTGTAGTTGGCATAGTCCTGGCCATGAGGTAGGTTGTTTTAAATTACTTAGGAATTATGGAAAGCATGGAATTTTTTTCCCATGCATAATTATACAAGCACTCTAATCACAAATGTGCTTTATTGAAACTGAAAAAAGAAATAAAAGCATCTGTGTAGTAGTTCACAGAATGACAAAATTCACCAATGAGCTGGAAAAGAATTCCAGGTTAGGTCAGTGACAGCAGAAACTTGCTGTCAGAGCACCTGCATGATAAATGCTTAGCCAAGAAAATGTGCCACTATATCAGAGTGAAACAATGGCATAATATCAGACCAGATCAAGACTGGAAAATATATTTCCTTTTTTTGGATCTGAATTATTGATTGAAATGTGCCTGAGCACGTTTTCAGCCATCCTGTTAGTTCAGTGTTAAGTAGTAGGAGATTGTGACTAAAAGCAATTTGGGGGAAAAAATGGGAGCTCTTCTGGCACCAGAATGAGTGCTAAGTCTGTATCACATTAATATGATCTCATTCATGTTACAAATGGAGGTCAGTTATCTATTCCAAAAGTCTTCACATACTTTTAATTGCTTGCAGTATTTTTCTTTTCCTTTTTAAAGTGATGCCATTCTACTTTGTTTTGCAATTTTAATCCTGACCTTAAATGCCTGCTGTCCAATAGTAAATGCTTTTCCTTTACGTGGTTCCAGTGGAGCTGGGAGAGTAATAAATTGGATTACTTTGCAACATCTTTTGTTGTGGCTATTAATTCTTTGTGTTAGTTCTGTGCTTCTTCACGAGAGCTTGTTTTCCAAGCTCTGCATTTACCAGCAAGTTCCAGCTGCACAAACAAGCTGACTTAGGATGCTGACTAAGACTTTTTAGTGCATGGTGACTGTTGCATTTCTTTGTTTTGAATCTGATGTTGCCCATACAGCAAAGCTGAGGGATTTAGAGTAAAGCTGACTGTTGTGTCCAAGTTTGTTGTGCAAATAAAAGATCTGCAAAGTCTGTTGTTGTGCAATTAGTATTGTGCAGTTTCTTTCAGAGTTTATATAAAATGGACTCACTTTTTCTCCCTATGGTGTTTTATTTAATTGACCAGCTTACTTTATCTTGTATGTCAATTTTTGTTATTGTTGCTGTGTTGCAGAGCTTCTCTTATTGGAAGCAAATCCAAAGCAGTTTTTCTGTAATATTTGGTCTTTGAGAATTATTCCCTGACCATGTTGGGACCCACTGTGTGATTTAATATCTTTCAACTTATAAACTGCTTTTCCACTATTTTTGTGGTCCAGTTCTCCTCTGAATGAGACTCCTGGGCCCCAACAATTATCCAAAGTTTTCAGTGTGAGGGTTTACAAATGTGCACAGCTGTTGTTTGACACATGAATACAGTGCACTCACTAAACAATTAACAGGGTCCCCATCCTGAAATCTTTTAAGGTAGCAGATACATGCAAAGTATTATGAACTCAGTCTCTAAAATGAGTGCTTGTTAACCACACTCTCCTGAATTTTAGACCCACAAGCTAGAGAGAGCAGCAGTTGGTCCATCTCTGCTTTTGTTAAAATGAAGCAAGAGCAAAACTGATGTTCAGTATCTCACTTCATTCACCGAGGTTTTATAGTTATTCACTCATTTGCTCCCCTAGCAGAGCTGTTGTGGATATCATTTGTACTCAGAGACATGTCACTTGCATGAGTAATTTAGCATGTGTTCAGCAGGCACTATCTTGGGACATTTCTTGTGAACTGTCTTTCCATATGTTGATGCACTGAAGTCTAATAATGTGTCCTTGAAAGTTACTTTCAGACAGTTTAATTTGTATCTCAACTGAATGGGTAAGAAGTAAGAAGTACTGATTAATTCATAACAGCAAATTTCACTCCAGTCAGTTAACTGAGTTAACTGTGCCAATTAGACACTGATCTACTAAAACCAATGCAGCATGAAGTGAAGATTTAAGAGTGTGCCATTAATGATAGCATTAGGCCAGGGAGGGAAACAGTGCCTTGTCTGTAACCTTTATTTCATGCTGATTTGAATTAGCTTAATTGGTTTAAAATTGTGAAGAGAAAAAAAGCTGAAAGGTAATGTACCTGATCCAATAGCTCAGTCAGCAGAGGTGCATGCATGAGTTTCGTGCATGCACTTCTTCCTTGAAGATTCCAGCTGGTGTTTGTAGCAAGATAAAGTCTTGGATTTTTCTCAATTTCAAGTTTCTATGGGGAGTCCAGCTGTTTCAGTGAGTTGACTTTTCACTTAAATACATAACAAAATTGAGCTCCACAACTTCTGTTGGCAATAGGAAGATTTCTCTAAATTGCCACTGTGTCTATCTTGAAAAAGGAGGATGTGCAGGTCATAACAATAAATAAATTTATGGGTCTGGGGATTGCACTGATAACGTATCAGCACTTGGAGAGCCACAGCTAATCTGCTTATAGCTGGAAAACTTGGGTTTTTCTCATTCCCAATTTCAAAGGGCAGCAGTAGTAACCATCAGTCCTTGTGTCTTGCTGCTCCCATTTCCTCTGTCCCAGCCTTGCTTGCTTGGATTTGCCACACTGTTAATCAAACCAAACAATTGAACTCTTCCAAATACTTCAGTATTAGAAAATTGTAATTTTTTGTGGAGTAGATTTTCTTTAAGACAATGGAGTTTGTCAGAACTGTGAATTTATAGGCTCATGAAATGCCAGTATCAATGCACTGGCAGATGTCTGTCTGGGAATGTTCAGAATGTATTAAAAAAGACTGTTGTCTCTTTCATCTGCAGATCCCAAGATGTACTTTCAATGAAATAAATCTGTAATTAAGTTTAAAATGTTTTAGGTGAATTTGCCCTGGATGCATAGTTTGTACCTCTGGAGAGCCTGTTAAGAGCCAGCCTTTGAAAGGAAGGTGCTAGGTTTTACAGAGATGAGCTTTTCATTTTTCTTAACTGAGCCACTGAGCACTGCATGCTGCCAGCAGAGAATAATAAATTCCCATTGATCATGCTTTCTGTCAGGGGGGTGCTTGGACTAAATTGAGATTAAATGCATGCTCCATTGTGTCATTCTTCTGGGCTTCTGAGATAGAGGTTTGATTTTCATTGCACACATTTCCTCCCTGTGGAAATGCTACTTTTGTCTGTCAAAAAAGAGCATGAGTTTTTAATGTTTGGGCACAGCATTCAGCAGGTGGGTAGGAATGACATAACTTCCTGGTAATGTGTGCTAAGCAGCATTTTTGTTTTAAAGGCTGTGAAATCTTTGCCTCACTTGAGAAATAACATGCTGAGTGAATAAGATAATTCAGCTGATTCTGTCTGACTAATTTCACTGGGATATTGTCAAATATTAAACTTCATAAAAATGGAGAGCCTGTCCCTCAGATCAACTGCTGCAGACCTTTTTGCTTAGCAAGTGCAGATTTTAATTCTGAAGCATACAGTGCTTAATGCACTTCTAGGTATTGGTTTTGTTTTCCAGTTGTGGCTAAAACACAGTTACACCTAGGAGATTGCAAAAATAATTTCATTTGTACTGCAGAAAATGTTACTTATCCATGAGTGTTCTCTAAAGGCTTCAGTCACACTCTAGAGAAAGTATGGTATGGAATATCTAGTAAGGAATTTTAAATCATAGTCTAATAATGGCTTACTGTTAGATAACAATTTTTAGTATTTCTTCTTAATCTCCTGAAATATTTATAGGTCTGAAGAATATAAATAAAGAGAATTTGAGGTAAAGCATTTAGAGAAATAGGAACAAGAAGAGATTTTCCTAATTACAGATACTAGGACTTCTTGGCTTGTGTTTCTCTGGTGAGAATGGTATATGGTGGCTCTGTTATCTTTTTAAAAAATACTGCTTTCCTTCAAGGCAGTAAAAGAGCTTTGGGAAAAGATGATTTCATACTGTTTTCCTTACTACCAATGCTAAGTCTGGCTTCATTTGGACAGAACTGTGATCTCTTCTGTTACCTGGGACTTCCACAGCTGGAGACTTCTCTCATTCCCTTTTTCCTGTTCCTCTCTCTATCTCAGCCAATCACTTTTCCATATGATGTGAGAGGTGACCTCTCTGTCTCTGTAAGCTTTTCAGACTAGCACTTTATATCAGTTTGTCAGTTCTTCAAGTCTGTCTAGCCTGTGACCTGTTTTTGAAAGTGTCTTGTAGCATCTACTAAGGAGACAATAATGTAGAATGATGCTTCTGGGCTTTCAGGTGCAGGTGATTTAATAAATCCTTCAACAAAGCTTGTGTATGGACCAAACTATGGTATGTAATAAAATAGACCAGCCCATGGGAATTTAATATTTTTAATCAATTTTTACTTTTTGGACTTTGTAACTTCATATGATGGTAAGTTCCACAGTTACCTGCTAGTTGGAAGCCTGATGTTTAGGGATTCATTTATGTTAAGTGTTAGGTGAGTGACTCAGAGCACACAGCTGATCTGCTGGAGCAGAATTCAGGCATTCCTGATTAATTTTCTTCTTGCTGTCTGTGAGATAATGTAGTTGGTAAGCTCTTGAAGAATTTCTTCTCAGTACTGACTTTTCTAATAAGGAAATAGTTCCATGCCCTAGCACCTTTTTTATCTTTTTATGCTTTTGGAAATGGGGAGATTTGGACTAGATTAGATTTTTCCAGGTATAAATGCCCAACAGCAATATAAATGATACAATGACACCTCAGTTTTCCATTACTCTCCTAGTGATTCTTATAATTGCCTTGCCTTTTCAACAGCTGTTTAGGATGGAGTTTTCAGGAAACCATCTATAATGACTCCAAAATCTTTCATGAGTGTAAATAGCCTATTTAGAGCTTCTCTTTCTACAGTTATAGCAAGGGCTGCTTCTTTCCCCACATGCCAGACTAATATTAGACTTCATCTGCTGCTTTATTGCTCAGAATTATGAGCTCCATCTGCAATGCTTCCAGAGCAGTCTGCACACATTGTCACCTCCCAGCTCATCCTGAGGACATGTCTCTGCAAAACCTTAAGGAATGCAGTTGTTATTTTGCTCCACTGTGAAAACTTTTTATTCCCTCTCCTTTCCCCATGCATCCCATCCTTTATTAAGTTATGTACCCTCATGAGGACCTTTTTCCTTATCTGCTTTCAGCTTAGTTGTTTAAAATGCCATTTCTATAAGGCTAAATATTAAAAGTTTTTTGTAAAATCTAAGTATTCATTAATGAATTACTTTTAAACAATATCACTGGTTTTTTGGAAGACTTGAGAGACTTCTGAGGAATGACTTCTCTGCAAAAAAGCATACAGACTTTCCAATCTTTTTTTGTATGTCTGCTCATTTGATTTTTTTTTCCACATAATAACAGTAGAAATTATGGTATTTAACTGCAGCATTTATTATTTCAAAATTTTCAGTGTTACTGGTGGAGCTTTCTTTACAGACTGCTGCTGATGGGGTACCTCAGTCTTTAGGGATTACATAGAATTTAGAGAGGCAGGCTGGAATTTGTGGTTGGTTTTTGGGTTGGGTTTTTTTTTTGGGTGGGGGGGATGCAGTGGGGTGGGATGTGCTCTGCATTTACTGATTACACCTTAAGAATAAAATATCTTGTGTCCAGTGTCCTGGCTTAGACTGTCTGATGGCCCTGTACAAATCTTCCACTTGTGCCTCTGTATGCCTTTGTCTCTAAGTATTAATGCCATGTAACAATTTTTAATCAAGCTATGCCTAAACCTGGCTCTACCAAGCCTCATCCACATAATTAGCTTTTTATCTGCAGCTAATTCATAGTATGAATTAACATAGTACATTCCAGCTCACCAAGCAGCAGTGCATTCATTTTCTAATTTCAAGTTTCTTCCTTCAAAGTATTCCTGGTTGTTTCTGGATTGGAAGTGATGTGTAGAGATATTGAAGATGGAGAAAAATTTGCAGTAGTTCAAGGGAAAACCACATTTCAGCAACGTGGCAAAACTCTTGCAGTGACCTCACCAATGTGAGAAGAAGGAGATTCAAATGTTTACAAGGCTTGGTTGTCAAAACAGTAATGGATTAATTTATTTAACAGAAAAAATAGAGTAACAAAACCCCCACGCTTGCTTCCCAATAATTTTTTGCACTGGAGTACAAGCTTCATTAAATTTCCAGCATCTGTTGGATGTGAAAGCAAAATCTTCAGAGTATTAAATTAGGTTTGACAGTGTTGTAAGACAGAAAAGTGTGGAATGCAGAAGATGTGCATAGTCCCTGGTTTTGTCCTTTGGGTGGACTTAGCCTGGTGTAATTGTAGCTGTGACTAAAAATACTGTGGGTAGGTATGTTAAACTTGCTCCCTTTTGCTCTTTGAAGGTGGACTTAAGGAGTTTAATTGTTTTCCCATTTCTGACTTTGTTCCTCCTTATTTTTTCCTGCCTGAAATCTTACATTTGTATGGTTTAATTGGCTGTCAGAGATACAGAAAATACGGTGCAAGCTGAATTTTTATACAGAGAGAGATTGATACATAGAAATATGTGGAGATACATGTAGTTGTGTGTAGGTATAATTAAACATGTCTTACATGTGCCATGGTGAATATTGTCAATAGCAGAACATTCAACACCAATTTCACTTGTTTTTTCTTCTGTAGGAGGCTATTTCTGGAAGTGCTGGCTTGGATATCCAAGACTGTTAGTTTTTGTAGCCTGAAGGTCAGCATGTATGCTTGGGGGAAAGACTTATAGGATTATGGTCAACCAAAATGAAGGAGCTGCTGTGAAAGGATGAATTTAGTGAAGCATGAAGTATGTTACATTTGGAGCAGTGCACAAGATATTAACAGCAGTCAGGGAAGGATTCATCATGGGGATTTGTTGTAGTGCACAGGCTGCTCTCCCCTTATCCAGTTTAACAGTGGTTCACTTAAGAAGCAGCATTGTACTTTAGGCAGATAAGAGAACAGCATCCTTCATCAGAAGAAGCCTTTTTTATTTTCTTTTTTTTTAATCAAGAACATAAGATTGTTGTGGTTTTCAGTGCTTTTTAAGTGGTTCCTTGTATCTTTTGGAAGGCAGGAAAAGCAATGTATGGTTTTGTTTTGAAACATGTCTAGGTAATAGTTTTAAAAATTGACTTTTAAAAATACAGAGAAACCATCATTGCATAACCTCATAATTCATGTAATTCAGAATTAAACAGTGATGCTCATTTCATACTTGAAAAAACAGCATGTCTGTGACAACCTTTTTAGTGAGCCTTTTGTCCAAAGTCAGAGCATGTCATGTGCACTCTGACACCTCTCTGCCAGGGTGGTAATGGTTAGAGGGCAGGTCATTTTCTGCAGTCTGTAATAAAAACCTTTGCATTGTTATGCATTTATTTTTGCTTCTTATGAACCACATATATCTTGGATAAATGTGCTTTTAGTATTCCAGCATAAAACCATTTCATGGTTAGCACAGATTGGCAGGACTTACTGCAAAATGAACATACTCTCCTCTGCCAGTTCTTCTGGGTGTTCCAAAGTGAAATACAACTATGCTGTATTGCTCTTTTGGCTTGTCTTGCTGCATTGATGGGGGGAAAGGCAAGGAACAAGGATTAAAAATGTGGGGCAAGAGCCTCAGTGTCCCCATGGTGCTGGGGCAGTGCCAGGTGTGGGGTTTGCTGGGTGACAGCAGCCAGGGGCTCCTGGCCAGGTGAGGAGGCAGCTCACATTCACAGCAACAGCAGGAGGCAAGAAGAGTAAATTGGATCAAATGTCAGGTTTTCAAATTGAAGATAAGAGGTTTTGGGTTTGCACAGTGGCAGAAGTTTAGATTGTGATTGCTGGGAGAGCAGGCAGTAAATTAGGATGAGGTGCTTTGCAGCTCTTTTTCACTGTGGATGCTGATTGCTGCACAGGTCATTCCCATCCTGTTATGAAATAACTTCAGAAGACAGGAGCATTCCTTGCACAGACATGGGTACTTTGGTATGCAGACTGTTCTCTAAGGCACATTTTTTCATTTGTCTGGTCACATGTTTTCATTGTATGGTGATGTGGGATGTGCATTTTTTTTTTTTTCACATGAGACAACTGTGGAAGTGACAGCGATTCATTTACTTGTGCTAGAATGAACATCTGCTGCCTTCCTTCCTCAAATAAAGCTCAGAGAAAGATTACTTACCTTCCTTTGGGTTGCCTATCTAAACTTAGAAGTTGTTTGAAATAAACATTCTTTCACCTCAAAACAAATGTGCAGAATAAGAAGAAGGACAGTGTTTGATGGAAGGGGGTCTGCGTTCTAAGCACTAAAAAGTCCAGAAGTGCTTGAGCACTTATGTGCTAAAAAAACAAGAGTGAAAAGAACTACAGTTTTTCCAAAGCACATGTTTCTCTGGTATTCCTCATAAGCTTAAATTAGATATCAGTTGGTACTATATTTAGCAAATTTGCTTGGAGTCTCAAATGAATTTTTCCAGAGCAAGCTGCGCTCCTGGAAATGCCCATGCCTGCCTGTCAGTGGTGTCTCCATCCCAGCCATGTAACACCAAGAGTTCTCCTTTTGCCTTTGATAAAAGCTCATTTCATGGCCTGGGTCTCTGTTCCTGTAAAATAAAGATGCAATATTAATTCTGAAGGATACTTTGAAGTATGTGGCTCAACAACCTGACTGAGATGTGGATACTTGGATAATCTGAAATGTTGCCAAGAAAGTGCAAAACAATGTTGCTGTCAGAAATTTTTTTCTGAACTCAGAATATCTGGGAGGGCTTCTAGCATAAGAGGGAAAATATTGTTGCTTTTAATTTGTGAATATTAGTAAACTGAGGAATGGATGTCCTCGAGTTTGGAGTTTATGTTTTTGTAAGATTAGAGACATAACAAAGAGTTATGAAAAACCTCTTAATAGCTATTTTGCCAAGGTATAATGATGGATGGTTTCTCTAATTCCTGTATTGTGATTCTTGGGAAAAGTTCTTTTATCTAGGTAACCAGCAATACCCCAAGTTCTGGTACTACATTAATATTTTACTTATAGGGATTGTAAATAATTAGAAATATGAAGTTGTTGGTACTTCCTTAGAACTTTAACAGCCTTTTGTGAATGAATTGGTGAACAAGATAGCATGAACCTTTTCCCCCTACCTTGGACTCCCCATTCTCCTAGCATAAGCATTTCTTTGGTAAGTCAATTTTGTGTCCTGTGCTAATTTCTCATTATATATGCAATACATATGAAATGATGGTGTCTCCTTGTTATGCAAAGGAGAAGAGTTATTATTTCAGAAGTATTGAGGGATGTGGGAACTTCCTTGGAGAAACAGCATCATTTGAATTAACAGATTTCTCTAGAATCAGACCACTGCTGAGTCTGGGGTTTCTTTGCAGTTCAGCACATTCATTTTCTGTAATCTATTTGAAACAAATTCAAAGCAACCATTGGGTCCCAGGCATGGCTGCCATCACAGCTGGAGTGATATAACAGCAACTCTACTTTTATTTTGTAGCTGATGCTTTTTTCAAAGCTGCAGTGAGCCTTGTTCCTGAAGTGCCAAAAATGATCAGTGTAGATGGAAAGATGCGACCTTCTGATGCCTTCCTCCTGGAATTCCTCTGTAATTTTTTTTCCACATTGTTAGTTGTTCCGGTAAGTTGAGTGTGTATGAATAGCACAGAGGTTAGTACAGACTATTTTGACTTCCCTGTTTAAAAATTTGGAGTAGACTGGGCTTCTGGAGAGGGAGATGCAGGGATTAGTTTTCTGTGAAAAGCTGAACAGTTCTGCTCGTTGGCTGCACAATCACTCACCCCAGAGCAGCTGTGTGGAGGTGGAGGTACAGCACTGCCACTCTCAGTGACACCTCTCACTAGAAGTGGATTTGAGGCAGAGTGAAATCTCACCATAATTTGTGTAAATATAATTTACTGGTTTATGAGCTAAGTATTCAAAAAACTAGTTCATGAGGAGGTAAAAAATAAAGAGCTGTAGTTCCTATTTGTTTCAGTTACTTTGGTATAGGTTGCCTAATCATTTGAGTGAAATCAATAATTAGAAGATGTGTTTTGGCATAACCTTCCTCTTCTGATGAATATTTCACAGAGTACTACCATTCTACACCCTTCCAGTTTTTAACTGACTGTCAATTTTAGAGAGAGATGTAATCTTCCCTCAAATATTTTCAGTTATATCTAAAAGGTGAGGGGAAATTGTAAATTAACCTGGAGGAACAGAAAAAGAAGTTTGAAGTATATTCATTTGTTCTTGGAGAGTGTGGGTTTTTCCTCCTCACTGAAACCTCCCTTATGGTTTTCTCCTTCCTTTTTCCTCTGCCTGCCTGTTTGCTGAAGCAACACACTGTGGTGCTGTTCAAATCCTTGTCAGAGCTGTGGATTCCCTCCTGAGCAAAGGAAGTGTCCCCAGTGGACTGTGATTTGTCCTGGGTATCTTTGTGCTGCCAGCTGCAATTAGCCTGGTGCCATTTTAAAGCTGCTTGTAAAAACTCCCAGCTTATTTAAAGCAGTCTTAATTTTCATTTCATGTGAAAAGATTGTTGATGGTCTGTAGCTGACTTCTCAGTGTAGGTGTTCTTCTGGAGCTCACAGTGATGTGAGTAATACACTGCAGCTCACTGATGTGATTTTAATAACGAAATCTACCCTATGTTTAATTTTACAGGCTTAGCTGTTAAGAAGCTGACAATTAATTTTTGTACTGCTCCCCCATGACTATAAAACAAAGCATTTCAAAGTTTGTGGAGGCTGTTCTGATTATGGGTCAAACGGGCATTTTAGATGGAAACTGGAGAAGAATTTTAAAGGATTTGCAGGAAGCACACTTAAGAATAGTAGCTGTCAGCTTTAATTATATTGTAATTCTGCTTTTTTAGAGCTCAAACTGTGACTCTGCAGCACTGAATGACTGCAAATAATCCTATTTTGTTCCAGGGTTGTGGTGTTGGTTTTGACCTATCTTTTTTCTTCTCTGTAGGACCATCCAGAACAAGGAGTGTTGTTTCTTGTGCGAGGATTACTAAATGTGATCCAGGATTATACTTGGGAGGATAACAGTGATGACAAAGTCAGGATTTATACTAATGTTCTGCATCTGCTGTCTGCAATGGCTCAAGAAACATTTATCTACCATGTAGATAAAGGTAATACCTGGGGGGGCTCTGGCTCCTTGCATTCCACCAGGACATTTGTAGAATTGTCTTATCACTATAGCCTGTTAATGAAGCACAGGGGTAAAATCAGTCTCACAGAATGGATTATTCTTCTATCCAGTTCCAGGTATTGTGACAGAATAATCCCAGGAGCTGGCTTCTGAACAGTGCTGGCAGTGCTTTAAAGTGAATCCATGTAGAGTGGGTTAGTTTGCTTCTGGTGGTGTTGGTGTAAATGCTGATAAATGTGACCTCTTCAAGTAAGGATTATGCATATGAAGGGTTTTATTTAATTTTATTTGATTTATATTTATCGTTGGTGTTTCATCCACACTTACTAACAACTCCAGTTTTCAGAGTGTAAAGCCTAGTCTTCATTATTTAAATGATGTATTTGCTGCTTTGAAGGCAGGCTTTCAGTTTTGGAAATTGCAGTAACTTAAAAAAATATTCAGAATAGCTAGAAAGTTCTAAAGATTTTACATTCTGTAAAATAGCTGTAATCTTTTTTGTAATAATTTTTGCAATGTTTTGATATGCTCTAAAATTTGAATATTTGCTTTCTGATTATAGATTACTAAATTAGAGTAATAAACAAAAATCTTTGAAAGCATCCTAGAAGATTATTGAGCAAGAGAGGCCAAGGTGGTTTGACTCTTTCTTTCAGTTGCACAGGACTTTGACAGAGGGGCAGGAATGTGTTCTGCAGCTCTTCTGGTGAATAGTCTGTCAGATTTACCACCCATGACAAAATACCTCTTGCAGTTAGCAGCACAGAAAACAGCTGTCAGTGGAAGTGCTACTGTGTAGTAAATCTGCTGTTCAAATTCTGTAAGGAAGTATGCTTTAGCTTTTTCTTTCACTTCATTTTTTATATGACCAAAATAGCTGCATAATCCCAAGATGAGAAATGTATATTAATTAGATTTTAATGGAGACAAGCATGGAAATATAAATTAGTAATTTTCCCCTGTAGGAGGGCAATGGGGTTTTTTCCTAGGTGGACCTTGTACCTTAGCTTCTTAAAATGAAGTTTACTTGGAAACAGGGGATTATCTTCTATCTTTTGTGCTTTCTGATTTACCTAGAATACATTTAAACCTAAAAACTTCTTTTACCCTACTTTTTAATAGAACATAAATAAATTAGGGCAAAAGACATGTTTAAAATCACAATTATATAGGCTGTAAAAACTTGAAGAGCTCTCTCCCTCCCAAGAATCCTTTAAGGTCTCTGAAAATGAAAATACACTTTTTGAATTTCTATCCATGACTTTGAGATAATCATGGATTTATTTTAAAGAAAAAAATTTAAATACAGTTTCTTTTGAAAATCTGGTTATTTTCACTAAATAAAACAAAATGTTTGGCACAGTGCTGCTGCCATTGAAAATGATGGCCATACTCCCCTAAAGTGAAGGGAGCAGGAATCTATCTCTGTGGAAAACTTGAAAATTGACATGATGTGTTGCTTAATATTAAGTCTAGGAGATATTTGTGAGCCTGGCTGCATCCAAGAATACAGGACTGGCTTTAAGCTAAAAGATTCTTCTCTGTGTTTTGTTCCTGAAATCAAAAGGACATAGTAGGCAACCAAGTGGTAGGCACTTAAAAAACATAGTTCTGT
The DNA here is from genome assembly GCA_013398595.1 of Tychaedon coryphoeus. Taxonomy (NCBI): domain Eukaryota; kingdom Metazoa; phylum Chordata; class Aves; order Passeriformes; family Muscicapidae; genus Tychaedon; species Tychaedon coryphoeus. The sequence continues at coordinate 12,037 of WBND01000983.1, read as the reverse complement.
TTGTGTTTGATGGAGGAGGGTCATTTTATGAATTCCAATGTGGTCTTCTATCAATATATGATGTTTTCAATACAAATAAATGTGCAGCTCTGTAGCCAGACCTAAGCTTGAGTTCATCTCTGCAGTTGATTCCAATGATACTCTGTATGGTGGAGACTCCAAGTTCCTGGCTGAAATTAATAAACTGAGTGAAACAGTGGTATCCCAGATCCTGGATCATCTGAAAGCCCTGGGAAAGGAGGAGGTATGTTCTTACTCAGCTTGATTCTATCCAAAACCAAAAGTGGTTTGGAGTTGAAGAAACAGACCACCTTTGACCAGGACCTGGTCTTTTTGAAAGCTTCAGGAACCTCATAACAAAAGGAAATTGGGTATTTTTGCTTGTTTAGAAAATGAGACCATCACATAGGCAGGCCTGTGGTGGAGACACCCAACAATGTCCAATTCTGTAGTGAGCAGAGTGAGAATTCAGTTTGTCTATTACTGGGGAAACACAATGAAAGCCACCTATAATTATAAAAGTTTCAGATCCCAGGCACTAAGATGATATCAGGAGGGAGGTACAGAGGGAAGAAATAGTTGTTTTGTTTTTACTCTGACTTTAGTAAATTTGTTCAATATAAAATAAAGAAAACTCTAGGCAGCTTATTGGATTTTGTGATTGGAATTCAGAGGCTGAGGGATCAAATCTAGCTTAATGGATTGTATGTGAAAGGCAGGTGAGTGATGTTTACTGAAATAATGAGAACTCACTGTTCTCTTAATGTACTTGTTTCTGAGAATGGACCCTCCACAGCTTCCCAGTCCAGCTTCCCTTCCTGGATGGCTTCTATTGATAGAAATCTTGTGGCCTGGAGTGGGAGGGCAGGGTGTGATAGATTTGATGGAATTTTTTAGATGGGCTGTTTGCCCTGTAGCCCAGAGTGTTTGCCAATACAGAATGTGTTAAGTGATACATATTGGGAGAACACTGTGCTAAGTTTAGCATTTCCTCTGCTTTTGCTATCCTGTTTGTCCTTCCTTGAACAATGGCAGAGATGTAAGATGAAAATATCCTTTGCTCAAATCCTCTGATCATTGTACAAATCACCACAGGGAACAGTACTTCTTTTTCAGAAGAGTAGCAGCAGAAACAACCATTCTAGCATAGCTAAGAATGTCCAAGCAGGGCTTGGAAGGGAATTTAAACAGAGTTTTCAGGACTGTGGGTTGTATATTAGGGATTTTTTAAAATCTGACTCCTGTATGGAATTTATGGGTAGGAATGTTTGTAGGGCTTGAAATCCGTGGTTTCTGAAAGGCTTTTGTTTTCTCCTTTCAAGCATGCTTTGAGTAAGGAGATCCTGTGTTAGTTCACTGAGGCTGTTGTTGCAGAGAAAACTGGATTTGAAGCAGCACAGAGATACATCCTTGGCCTCTGCAGCCTTCCATTTGCCCCTCTGTCCATCCTTATTTACAAAGAGGGACCATTTGTTTTTCTTTGTTGAGTGAAAGTCATTGAGACAGTTAGATAAAAACTGCTTTGTAAGAATGAATGCTTGTTTGAGGAAGCTGTTGTTGCTGAGGAAATAAAGTGATGAGAATATTGTCAGAGTAAAGCTAAAGTAAAGCTGGTCATAAAATCACTGTGGTATTTGGATTGCTTCAGTGTTAGTGACTTTTATTATTCATCTTCTTGGCTGCTCATTTAAATGAACAAGGCTCTAATGATTTTGTGTTTTTATTGGTTCATTTCCTTTAAAAGCTATAAAGGAAAATAAATTTTTCTCACAATAAAATCCTTTCACCACAATGACAACTTGGAAGAGAACAATGCATCTTATTGTTAACACAGTGTGGTCTTTTCACAGTATTAGAGAATGCTTCATTTATGTGACAATGCTGGAATAGAAATTTTTAGTTCTGGACAGTTCTGTAAAGTTCAAGCTGTTTCTGATCAAGAGAACATGTAGAATGAATCCTCTCTTGCTTTGTGTTGCCCTTATGCTCCTTAAAGTCCCTTCTCAGCAATTTTAGAGAAGCAGCTACAAATCTGGTGCAAATATGTTCCTATCAACAGAGTTTCAGTGAAAGAATGGCAAAGAAGAAACATCTTTGGTTAAATAAATAAATAAAAGTAGAATAGACTGGGGGAAAAAAAGCCTGAAGTTGGATTAATTTAGATTGATGATGGTGGTCTCTAAAAATTTTCAGCTAGGGTGCTCCAAGTGCAAGGCTGGTTGGTGGGAGGGGGATTTCTGTGCAGGTGTAGGAGTCTGGAGCTGTAAATGTGTCAGACCTACATGCTGTGCCAAAGTGGTGTGAGACATAGGAGTCTTGTGTAATTACTTTCTTTACAGCAGCTTATGTTGGTATACAACTACTTCTGCTTGTTGCATTTTGAATAGAGTATGAAAACCCTGACTGTATTTTTATGTCTGTAACTATTGCTGTGTGTTTTCAGTGCCCTTTGAACTTCTGAGAGTTCAGAGAAGCTGGTGAGGAGAAGCTGGGTATTTTGGGATGAGTGTGCAGTAAAATGGGAATATCTTTGTTTCCATGACAGACCCTGAAGAGGCAGAGCCAGCTGGCACACTACTTCTTCAACACCATTCTGGCCCACGGGGACCTACGAAACAACAGACTGAACCAGCTCTCAGTCAATCTCTGGAATCTTGCTCAGAAGCATGGCTTTGCTGACACCAAGACTATGGTAAGGGAGGGAGACACAGAATGCACAGAGGCTTTAGTTCTTAATATCTTTTTCCACTCTTTATTTGGGAAAAGGTAACATTGATCTGAATAAACCTCATCAGTTTACAAGCTGCTATCTTCAAAATAATCAAATCATCTTAAAACCCCAGCAACTTATTTTTCTGAATGCTTCTTGATAAAAAAGCAGCTTCTCTTACTTCAAGGGGTATGTATCTTTCTAGGATTTTAATAGTATGATAGGCATTAAGGAACATGAAAGAGTTGTTCTTAACTTTCTGTTCAGTATCAGAGAAATACTGCATTTTTATTTTGTGGAACTGCCTGGTGAAAGCTTGTAAAGTGGCATTTGAGGGCCTTTAAAAACATATCCATGATAATGAGCTCTGGAATAAACAATGCCAAGTGCTTACAAAGCCAGTGAAATTTAGGGAAAATCCTGAGACTGGTTAAAACACCTTCACAAAGATAAACTGATGGCTATGAAATGAGAAAAGACACTGAAAATCTCCAAACACCTTTCTTTTCAAATCCAGGTGAAAACCCTGGAATACATCAAGAGGCAGAGCAAACAACCTGAAATGAGTCATTTCACAGAGCTGGCCCTCCGGCTTCCCCTGCAGTCCAGGACCTGAGGAGAGCTCTTCAGGAGTCACCTGCACAGGGGGCAAGGAGCCAAGCCCTGAATCACTGATCTACAATCTGAGTGAAGGAGTGCAGTGCATTTTTACTTTCCTCAGTGATACACATTTACTTGGGCACAGCAAAGGTAAAACTGTTCTGAGTGCAATAATTTAACCTGAGTTTCTGTATCCAGTTTTACCAGAGGATGGTTATTTTAAATGCTGATTTACATTCAGTATTTTGAACCTCCATGGTTGCAAAAGCCTTTTGAGATCTAATCTGTTGTAATTTTAACAAAAAATGAAGATAATCTGTACAAATGAGTTCACAGCCTCAAAACTTCATGCCTCTTGCAGAATAATCTTTCTCCTCTGCAGAAAGCAGCATTTCAATATAGTAGTCAGACTAAGTTGTCTCTCTCTTTGGGATGCTGCCAGCACTTGCCTGGCAGGTTCTAGTAGCAGAGAAAAATGGCTGAGCTGTTACTGTTCTAATTTCTACAATAAATTTTCACAGACACGTTTTCATTTTAGTCCAATAGTGTTTTGTAAAATGGAAGGAATCTTTAAGTGTTGCAAAGGAAAATGGACATTATGCAAAGTCCTCTATATTTGCAAAGTATGCTATCACTAAATAAAACAATTTGCAGTTCATCTGTGTGTTCTGAGAGAGCTTCTTTGTGTATACAAATCTATCACCTTACCCTTGTGGAATTTAGTTACATGTACAGTTATTATTTCTAATAAAATTTCACTTTCACCATTTCTGCATCATGGTAAGGAACCATGTTGAGACCTTGTATCTATTTGCTACTTTTGCTTAGTGGTTTTTTGGTTTTTTTTCTTGCCAGGCAAGTAGCTGAGGGCTTGAATTCAGCATTTATTTCAAATCAGAAGAGCAAACACAACCTCAGCTACCTGAATTTTAGTACAACAAGAGCCAAAAACCTTGAAGGGCTGGTGGAACCTGGTGCTGAACACTGAGAGCACTGATGCAAAACAGCCTCTTGTTGAGGCAGTGGTGGTTTGAAATGACAATTTAAAGGAGATGGTTTTCTCAAAGACAAGTTTAGACCCTGCAGGAAGAGCATCTCCCTCTTCCCAGATAGAGGAATGGATTCATGGCAACCCCTTAAAAGGGAGTCTCAGCACAATTTTCACTTCCTTTCAAGAGTTGCCCAGAATGCAGCAGAACCAAGTGCTGTTTTGGTAAGTGTGTTTTCTGCTGCAGGCAGATGCTTTCAGGTAGAGCAGTCCATTGCAGAGGACTGTTGTGGAAAGTGAGGCAGTCTTAAAAGATGAACAAATGGAGTAGTTCTGTTGTGCTACTCTCCAAAATGCTTACACTTTCATCTTTAGGTAAGAGCTGATTGAAAACCCAGCTGCAGAGCATAGTTCAAATATAGAGGATGTTCAATGCTATCCAATATTATAAAGATTAGATTTTTAAGTACTTTTTGAGTTAAAAGTCTGCCCTCATCAAACTTGAGACTAGCATGTCTTCAAAGTAAAGCACCATCATTTTGTACCACTGAGTGTAAAAAAATGTGAAGATTTTACAGAACAATAAAATCCTTTCGAATCACTTAAGATATAGGTAAGTTTATTAAATCAACATTTAAAAAAAAATCTGAATTTCAACTAATTGCAGGCATGGCACACATCTTCAGTCTTTGAAGGAGGCTCTCTCTTGCCTTGCAGAAAAAACATGGTAAAGGTTTCAAGAACTGAACTGTGGATGAAGTCAGGACCCAGCTCCACTGGTAGATGCAGCTGAAAACTTGTACTTTAAGTACCTCAAAAATGAATTCTCTTCAGCCTTTTGTTATTTTATTTCAAGTAAAAAGATGTGGAAGGTAAAAAGAAATTTCACTCTATTACTTCTGAGTTTTAATCTTCAAATTTTATAGATCTAGATGCATATTTGTCTATGTATACTTTTTTGTTGGCAGTAGGCTGAAATCCAAGACCAATTCCTCTATGTTGCTTCAAGTCCATCGCTTTATCAAACTCCATCTTCAGAGCCTGCTGTAACTTCTCCTCCCCTTCCCTGTTCAGAGCCATGTTGGGTTTGTTTGTAGTTGCTGAGGGATTTTGGAAAGGCACAGAGCCCTCTTTAAAGCCACCCATCAGTCTAAAAAACTTCATTTGTTCTGCAGAACTTTTAAAAGTAGCTGTACTCCACTGTCCAAGCTTCGTATCCTGTGAGGCAGAACAAAGTTAACACTAAAAGTGAGAAATACCAAGACCAAGGAAGACAATTCCTGGCTGTGGAGCATGAGAACAGCAGCAGCTGCAGAAGCCTGACAGGGTGACAGAAGCTATTAGTTATAAGTTATTAGTTATAAGCTATAAGTTATTCCATGGGCAGTACCTCTCAAGGGATGTGGTAAAAAACTGACCTTGGTGCACCTTCATGAGCAATTCAGGCCATTTAACCTGGAGCCAGGGGTTAATGTGCTTTGAGAATCTCCTGTCCCTCTGTCCTCAGGAATCTTGGCTTTCTGCTCCCTCTTTACCCAGCTCCAAGAGGCAGACAGCATCTCTTACTATAAGAAAACTGTCAGACTTAATCCTCTTTCACTGTCACTTTTTAGGGTTATCTTTTCATTTTCCCACTGCTGTTTTCAGCAGTGCTTTGTTAGTTGGACACAGTTCAATCTAGTTTATAAGCTTTTTTGCATGCTCATTCCACTAATTACAACTAATATTGCAAGGGTGCAAAACCAGAGGCCTCCCCTATCCACCAAGACTAAGTCTAGTGCTCCTAAAGCCTTGTCTCCCCTAAATTTGGGAGCCAACTCCCATAGTTTGCTGTGTTCTTTGTATTTACTGTATTTATATTTAACTGTACTCTCTGAACTAGATCACCCCTTCAGGATTTTTCTTCTGTCTGCAGATTCAGACTCCTTTCTGAGGAGGCAATGTCCAGCTAAAATAAGAATTCAGCTGTTTGTGGAAAACCCCAGATACACCACAGCATTTACAAAGTTCATGAACTTTTGGCTTATCTAAGAACAGGCTTCATTATTAAAAGGTAGATTTGACTATTGAGCTGTAGCTATGCAGTCATCATGTATAAGTATTTTTGGCAGGATTTCTACTCAGAATTATTTCTTTAATATTTGGCGTGATACTAAATGGCAGAATGTCTAAATATTAATTAAATAGACTAAGCTGGCTACATCAAAGGAAAAAAATGTGAATTCAGTGGTATGCTTACGTCAGCCTGAAATCCTTCCAACAGAACAGTTGCAGCTAGCATGAAACAGTCATTCTCTAGCAGACACTGCAGGCAAGCTACAGCAGGGGTTTTTAAGGTAAAAAACATGCAAGACTGGAGTATCATTCACTGTCACAGACCAGAATACCTGGTAGTGAAAGAAAGCTGCCCATAATAAATAGTTCAGCCTTTTGACCTAGCACAAAGGCACTTGCTGTACAAGCCCAGTCTGTGACAGATACATACACACATCCAGATACACACAAGACACAGATAAATAAGTCCTCCCTTTGCAATGGAAGACATCTGCATAGAGGCAAATATAATTATGGCTTGTCAAAACTCTGTTTTTAAGTGAGCTGCTGGCAGGCAGTACACACAGCTTTTGCTGAAGCGTTTCCAGCTCACTCTTTGTGGAGGTGATGAATTAGTTTTCACAGCTTCTATTCTTCTGCATACCACTAAACAGAGACAGATCAGTGCCAAAGAACTGAGATCTCCTGCCAAGGATGTAATTTTTCTCAATGACTTCAGAGAATATTACACAGTTGTAGTTCCAGAGCTACACAGACTCCCTCCCACCATGTTAGATCCACAGAAGTTGTTGCTGGCATTTGTTTGTGGCATATTCCAGCTTTCTAGGCATTCTGGCAGTCCTGCAAAACAACAGAAGCCTGAACTACTAGCAAAGCTTTCTCTCCACCTCAATCTTCTTACCCCTGGCACTACTGCAAGTTTCCACTACCTTCCTGTGAATCTATCAGGAGCCAGGCTGAGTCGGATGCAAAAGCAAAGAATCAAAAATAATCTTCCAAAGAGGTGGAGGAAAGATGGAGAAACCTGAGAGGACTGACTCTAAATACCACACACATGGTATTTTGCCACCCCCTTTACCTTTCCATGTGGGTCCCTGTTCTGAATGTGTGCAAAGTCTTGCAAGACCTTGTGAGAAATCAGACACACTTCAGTGACTGCTGCATCCATAGCCCAAAAATTACCTGTATTTCACAGTCAGCAGAAAATGCTTCCATAGCAATTTTTGATGGCTCATTCTCCAGAGGAACCAGAGAAAATGTTGCTTTTGAGGACTGATGATGGGAATTAGAGCACTGTACAATGCCAAGGAGTTCCCTGCTCAGCTCTCAGGCTCTTGGCATTGCACCAGCTTGTTCTATAGCGTGACCTGGAATCTGCAGTCAGAAGGAACACTGCTGTGCCTGAGCCACATACAGAAAAGAACTCTGTGTTTTTCACAGGAACTTGCCCTGGGACACAGTATTTCCACCAGGCTGAGGTCTAAACTCATACATTACCTGTCCCACTTTGGAACTGAGAGCCTTGGTTTTGCCAGATTCTCTATCAATTTCTTCTTGCAGGGCCTGCCGCCTCACCTAGCGTGCAGAAAAATTACACATGCAGCATAAGACTCTTGTGTCCTGTGTGTTAAATGACAATTAATTCACAAGGAAATAATAAGAGAAAAAAAAATAATTAGTTATCTTCAGAATTTTGCAAGGATAATTAAAAGTTGCATGGGATTCTTTCACACACACAAGAAGTGTAATCTTTTAGTACATGTTAAATGAGTGTTTTGCTGTATCAGGTAAGTCTAATTTTCTAACTGCAGGCAACATTGATGAGAGGCAAAAAAATTATGTATTTAACTTAATAAGGTACTTAGTTCTGACATTGACTTAACCTACACATAAAGCAAATTTTAAGCAGGACTTTGAGGAAATCTAGGCATAGATAAGAAACAAAGCAGTTTTTTTTGTATCAATTCTTATGCATATGTTAAATGCTGACTTGCTTTAGATCTTACCCAGCTAGGACAAAGCATACCTTGTCTATGCTAATTTCATCACAGTTTCCTTTCTTTTCCCGCACAATAATTACACCATCTAGATGTTCCTGTAAGACAGGAAAAAAGCTTGTATGATTATTTTTATCCATTCTGGTTAATTAGAATTTACACAGCCCTTACCACAAAAGTAGTTAAAACACTCAGCAATCAGTAGTACTGTTCTGGGGCAAGAAGAAATAGTCAGATCTAAGATGAAAATGCCAATTAAATCTGTGTATTCCTGTGGAAAAACCTCACAGAGATTTTTTTTCTTTTAATCAAGATAAATGATTTTTAGATTTCCACATTAAAAGTGTAAATCAGTGCCAACAACACTGGCACACAAAGTAATGTTTGCAGACAGAGTAATTTCAAATTAAACCATTTTGTAAAAGCCTAGTTTTTTGGGCATCCAGTATAACAAGGTAAGTAATAAGTCCAGGTGGTAAATAAGAGCCATAAGCTTTGGACCAGCCTGGAAAAAGTGGCCAAAGGGAAGATCTATTGATATAGCCAACATAATAAACCATGCATGAAACAGCCAAGGAAATGACAAGGAAAAGATTTGCAACATACTTCTGTCAGCAGAACCTGCTGTTACTTTTTGGAGGCTTTAGTTATATTAAAAGCCATCAATGATTTACCTCATTTTCCAAAGCTGCCTTTTGCACACTGCTGTCACACACACAAGTACATGCACTATTCAAAATGTGAGAACACTGCCTGCAGGAAGGAGAGCTCATGGTCTTGGATGAAAAGAAGAAACCAAAAACAACCCTCAATTTACTTCTAGATGGCCTGGTACTGTCTTTTCAGATCTATTAAAACAAGCAGGTAAACCATCCTGATAGGATTCTGCAAACAACTGCAGCAGATTTTTTTCTTTTTAGCTGGAAGGAGGGAGCACCCCCATCCCTGCTGATCCCCAGCACGGTGCTGACCTGCTGAGAGCTGCTGAGTGGAAAAAACAACCCATGGAGGTGTGCCAAGCTGCCTCCACCTTCATGGGAAAGGAGCACGTTCACATGTGGTAGGGTTATGCTGTCTGCTGGCAAACAGCATCAAAGCAGTAAACTGAGCCCTCACTCTGCCCATGCTCATGGCATCCAATGAGAAAAAAACCTATCACTGCTATAAAGTGGGTATCACTCCACATTGTCTTTAAAATTTGCTCTTTTACTTGCAGGGCAAGCCCAACAGGATTTTTCCAGACATGCAGAGTGTGTGACATGCTGTAGATTAAAACGTTTCAGGACTATGGCACAGTTTCAGCTATTTATTAGTGCAGTGTCTTTTGGCCTGTCAGGAACTAGAACTAGCTAGAACTGATTAACCCAGACTTCTCAATCTTCAGATTTTCTTTTGAGTAGTTTTTTATTATTAAAGGAGCTGCCTATGAGAAAGAAGAACAAAATATGCATCACTCTACTCCAACAGTTTGCAAGGTATTTGCTGTGGTTTCATATTAACTGGTCATGAAAGTTTACATGTCATTGTAGGGCTTATCTTGCCTCTACACAATGTAAGCAGCTGCAAAATCCAAATAATGGCCAACAACCTCAAAAAGGCAATGTCAATTTCATTAGAAAATACATCCAGCAATAAAACTACCTTTTCCTTGTCAAAAGGAGAAATCCAGCTTGAAAGCCCCAACAATCTGCTCACCTCATGACTGATAAGCACACACCCTCCCCTCACAAACCCCTGTGAAAAAAGCCTGTATCTGGGTCTCCACATTAATTTATATTTAATTATTAGCACTAGACACCAGGCAGCTGCCAGATTTCCATAGAACTTGTGGAAACTGCATTTGAATGCATGACAAAGCAAAGCACACCAAGAAGTGAGCTTGAGAAGCAGCTCACATTATGGTCTGCTCGACCCTTAGCTTACAAAAATCTTCAGTGATACCTTCTACACTAGTGCTTGACATTTAAATAAGCCAAGCATCCAAAATTCTTGATAGAAAGCAACTGGAGTGCAGCTTCCCAATACCTACAAAAATAAAAACAACCTTCTAGTGACTTGCAATTTGCTGTTTTCAAAGTTAAGTTTAAGCAGCTAAAAATACAGATAGATACCAGTGATTTTCTGAGCATCTCCCAGCTTAACTCCCAAAGATAACAACAGAAGTTGGGCATGTGGGAATTAACTTTTGGCACCCTTAGTTTTAAAACATGACTTTGATCAGATAAAGAAAAAACTTCTGTATTTCAAGTATTTCATCAGTTCCTCCCATGTTCATTTTACCTCACAAGTGGCAAGTACTGCAAGATTCTGGGATGGGATTTCCTTTACCAGTCAGTCAGGATATAACTCCTGTTATTCTCAGTTACAATTTACATACTTCCTATGTCTATTTTCTTGCATAGATTTAGTGTTTTAATTAATTAGGTCTTTAGTATTTTTCTATCAGAATGTGACTTTCACTGCTCTTGGCCCAGTCTACACTTAGGATTCCTAGGATTTTCTTGGAAGTTTTGTCAGAATTAGTCAACAGGTTTTGGCTAACTTTCCCCTTTGTTTCCAACATTACATAATTCCAGCACTGGCAGCAGCAAAGCTTGAGGAAAGTCTAATAAACAGTTAGATGAACTCGTGCTGCCAGAGTTACCACCTGCTCAGGGTAAATGCCATAGTATTAAACTCCTGTTTTATGAACAGTGTTGCTACTTTGCTAAAAACAACTGAACACATAGGACTGTACAAACCCACTTTCTTTTTGGGCCAATATTTACATTTTCACAGCTGAAACCCTCCATGAGTGCAGCAGCAGGTATCAGTGCTTCCCTGTGCCCCAGGACCAGCTCAGCTGCAGCACAGTGCTGAGGCTGCAGGTTTGAGCCCTGCATGTAAGAGCTGGACTTGATCCTTGTGGGTCCCTCCCAGCTCAAAATATTCTGTAGTCCAGTGAACTATGACATGCTGAAATAAATCAGCTGATCCTGCTTCCCAGCACCCAGTGGGGGCCCTCACTGACCTCAGTGTTTTGACCAGGCAAAGCAGGAAACTGCCCAAAAGCTTTTCAGTTCCTTAGCAGGAGGGGGCAAAGCTGCCCTGCTCTCCACAACTTACCAGTGACTCGTTCCATGGTGATTCTGTCTTGATCTGGTTTGTATCTGCTTTTGAACCTGGATCTTCAACCAAGTCCTGTGGTGGTACCTTTTTCCTTTTTTTCCTTTTTCTGTCACACAGCACAGGATTACTATTGCATAATGCCCCATCTACAGCATCCCCTGGAACACACTGAGCTCGCTCCAGTTCACTCTCTTTGCTCTTTTCATTGCCTTCTAGTAGTACTTTTTGGCTTTTAGAGGAACTCTCATTGTTTAAAGAAACTTCTGAATATGCTGTTTCGTCCTCCTTCTTAATCTTCTTCTTTTTCTTCTTACTGACTTCATTATTATCCTTGAAATTCCTCCCTTCTTTCTTTCCAGACAGCTCTTCTTCCTCAAGCTCAACTTCTTGCTGTGCTGGGAGATGCTCATCAGGAATGCTGTGACTGCAGTCTGGCATAACTTCTTCACAGACTGAGGAAGAAATTTCTTTTCTTTTCTTTTTCTTCCTCTCTTTGGTATTACTGAAGTTCTTAATTTTGTCCTCTTCCTCTCTGCTTGTCAATGCAAATTCCCAGGAATTACCTTTTTTCCTTTTTCT